>VWYI01032849.1:693317-819360 GCA_013399455.1 Anthoscopus minutus
CGAGCTGAGCCGCTGCGGGGTCGGGGGGCTGTGAGGAGGCGCCTCTGGCGCGGCCCCGGATTCCGCTGTGATCGGTGTCCCGCGTGGAACGGTTTGCTGAGGGAAGGCACGCTGGCACAGCCTCGGTTCAAAGGCAGGAAACTCGGATTTTTTCTCCCGTGGCTGTTGCTCCGGACCCCAGGCTGTGGTGCCTTGGTGTGCCTGGGTGAGATCATGCCTGTGCTGCCTCCCTCCCACTTCTTCCCACCCTCCTTCGTTGATTTTGTTCGTGTTCGGATGTGCCTGTGTGGATCTGCACGCGGTGGTGGAGTAGGTGATGGGAGTGATGGATTGTGTCTGTGAATTTTGGGTAGCAGAACTTCCAAGATATTGCCTGTCCCATCCTTGGAAGGGTCCAAGGCCAAGTTGGATGGGGCTTGGAGCAACCTGGGGTAGTGGAAGGTGTCCCTGCCCACGGCAGTGGGTTGGAACAAGATGATCTTTAAGGTCCCTTCCAGCCCAAACCACTATGTGATTCATTCTGTGATTCTGTGATCACGTATTGTCGATGCTTTATCAGAAGTACAGTGTGAGAAGTATTTCAAAATCGAGCTCGTCTTTGGGAACCGAAGTCTAAACAAAAATTAGGAAAGTTGGATTAAGGAGTGAGGCAGACCTTGATAATCCACGCTGCCAGCGCCTCCCTGTCTGCCTTCACGGTCCCAGACTGCAGCAGCTTCCTGGCAGGATAAGATAAACTTGGCTGCGGAGGTCATGGATGTGTCTGTGAGTCCTTTGGATGTGTCTGTGAGTCCTTCCTTGGGAGTGACAGAATCAGCCTGTCCCCACAGCAGTCGCTGCTCCCGTGGGATCAGCGGGTGGGAGGAATGATGGAGAAGATGGATCCGGGTGTCCTACACGGCTGGCACAGCCCGGCTGCTGGGAACTTTCTGCTGCCACGGTGACTTTCAGCAATGGCAATAATGACAACTTTTTCTGGAATTCTTGGGGGTTGATGTAGTAAACAAACGTTGTTTGACGGGCTTTGTGCTGTGCTTGAACAGTCTCTGCTCACCAGCTGCCTGCGGTGTCACAAGTGCTGGAGCTGGCATGTGAGTTTAGTGCTTTAATGCGTTTGTTGGTGCAGAAATTTAAAGGTGAGATGTCTTTTTGTAGTAACTCCCTCCTCTTCTTAGAGCTCGTTCTGGTGTGAGCAGAGCCTTTTAACCGTAGTTCAGGAGGGATCTGTTGTAATTAATTTTGTTTTTCCATCTGCTTGTTGGTCTTTGATGACCACAGAAGAGGTTTATGAGGTTTATTTATGTTTTTCTCCCCTTTTTCAGTAGTTACTCAGAGAGGGGGAAACAGGTGAGCAGCAAGAGGTGTTCTGGAACTCCTTGCAAACGCCAAGCTGAGTTGGTGTCTCAGCATGTGGAGTCTGGAATGTCATATGTGAAAGATCACCTCTGGTTTAAGTCCGTCACAGCATTCAAAGAGAATAAAGACTTTGGATGTGATGCATTTCATGGGATTTGTGAAACTCTAATTATGTGGTGTAGTTCTCTTGAAGGAAAAAGAAATTGCTACCTTTACTTTCCTTCTGCTGTTTAAGCAAGGGCAGGCAGGTGGGGATGACCCTGGCAAGGCCGTGATCTGTTCTTGTGTAGTTGTGTCTATTAGCATTTTCTCAGAAGTATAATTACAAATATTAATGTGATTGGAATGCTGAGTGGCACAAAAGCATCAACGGTTCATCACAGAAGCGTGACTTTAATTGGAGGCTGATTCCAGTTCAGAATGGGTCGAGGGGACATTTTTAGCTTTGTGCGTGGCTGTTCTCATTGTATGTTGTTTGACCTGTAAATTCCTCAGGGATAGGAATTCCCACCCATCTTCGGTGCCCTTTGCAAGAAGGATCTGTAAATAAGTCAGAAGTGTAAGTAGGAAATACTTTACTGATTGAATGGGAGGTTATTTTTAATACAGTCAATCAAATAATCAAATGTTCTCTCAGGCACTTTAATGTGAGATTTACTGGCTCCTTCATGTGGTATTAACTTGGGTGTTAATGTTTCTCTTTCCAGCTTTTCTTTGCCATATCAGTTCTAGCACAACTTCAGATCAGTACATTCTTTGTCGTGATGTGCTCTCTGCTAATCACAGCAAAGCATTTAAACTGCTACTGCCAGTTCTCTCAGTAATCTCATGCCCTTTCCTCCCCCCAAAATTTGAAGACTGGGTTATTTTGGGCTGTTCAAATTGATGTCAACAAGTAATCCTCAATTTAACTGCATGAATTATGATCCACAGTCTCCTGGTACTAAAATGGAACTAAACTTTAGTTTGGCAGCTGAAGATGGCTGGCTTAACTGTAACAGAGTTCTTAATTTTTTATTTTTTTTTAAATAGTATTATGTATGAGGAGAAAAACAAGGCAAAGAGGAAAAGAGAATTTTTTTCAAACAACTGATGAATAGTTTGCCGTTTCCCTTGTTAGATGTTCTAGCTTGGTAAAATGAGTTTACTAAGGTAGATAATTGTAACTTTGTAATCTGAATTGAATGGAGTTTGTTACACCTTGAAATGCCTGTCTTCAAATCAAGATTTCAAACATTTGGGATCCAGATACTTTCCTGGTACTTTTCATAGCATTCCTTGTGTAGCTGTCATTGCTTCAGCTTGCATGGGATTGTGACTGTGCTGATTTTTGCATCATCCCTGGCTGGAGCACGGCTGCTCTTTGTAGTTAATTCTTTTGGAACTTTCTTGATGTGCAAGATTAATAATTACCTCTCTGGGGTCTAGCAGTTAACATACTTTAAAAGAAGAACCGTCATACTTCAACAACAATTCCAAGAGTGTGTTAATCTATAATAATGTTTATGATTTTGTGTTTGCTTCTTTTGTGGCATAGGCAGATATTCACGAGCTCTGTACTCAAACTAGAGTTGTGTCCACCTGGTGTTTTTCAAAACAACTTTTTTTTTCCTGTGCTGATGTCCCATTTATGCAGAAACTCACTTTGGTGAAGACCAGGGAGAGGAGAGGTGTGGAGGGGATGGAGCAGGGAATGAGGGCAGTGGTGTTTGAAGAAGGAACTGTCTTCAAAAGGGAGCTGATATGGACCCCCTGGTTCAAGAAAGCAGAAGGAAAAGTAGATTTTTTTACAAGGAGCATGGGGAGGTAATACAGTGGAAGGATTGGTAGTGACTGGTATGTACAGAGCATCTTGCCTAGGAAGCAGCCAGATTTGCAGCCCTTTTGCATTTTCTACTGTACAGGAGATATAATTAAGTTGGCATTTTCCCCTTTGGTTATTTGGGTTTGTCCTGATATAATCTGTTCTGCTTGTTCTTAAGACAAGGATACTATTGCGTGGTTTGTTTTTATTTTTAGTTTGCTTGTTTATTTTTTTATTATGGTCTGCTAAATTGATTTTTTTTTTGCTAGAATGGCTTGCAGATTTTAAATTAAGAGCAGTTATTACATCTAAGAAAAAAGCTGGAGAAGACACAGTATTTAAGATTGCCTTTAAGTTCAGAAGTGAGCTGAAAATACCTGAAGTACTGAGAATTAGGTACAAAGTGAAAAGCAAACATGTAAGCTGCTGTCCAGGGCATAGGGGGGCTGCAGGGATGGACTTGTGTCTGCTCTGGCATGTGTAAATGGGGCTGTGTAAGTAGGACTTGTGTCTGGAACTGTGACTTGTGAGCAAGGAGGCTGCAGCCTCCTCCTCATCCCTTTCCTCCTGCTGTGCCAGAAGCCAAGACACGGTGCTGTTTTATTTGGGTTATGTTTGCCATTAGTTCTGTAATCAAATGTTAAGGTTTAAAAACCCTCCATGTGGCTCTTTGACTTCAGTTTGATTTAGCATCTGGTTGTGAGAAGCTGTTTTTAATAAATTAAAGAAAGATGGGGTTACTTAGGAGTTTGTGGGCTTTAAGAAACTTCAGTGAGGTACGTTGGTTTTCTTGGTAACTTCTAGATATTCAGGAGCTGGTGTTTCTGAGCTAAAGAAAAGTGTCAGAACCATGATTTATGTGACGCTGGAGGAAAAAAACTTGGGTGATCTGGGGTTTTTTGGTTTGGTTTCCCCCTCCCACCCCAGTGTATTAGAACTATTTGGATCGGTAATCTTTTAATGACTTTGAATTTGCATACACTTTTATAGATTCACTAATTTAAAACCTCTGTGGTTCTTGGTGCAGTCAGTTGATTATCTGGGAAGAAAAACATCTATCATAAATCTCATAAACGTGTATAATTCCTGCAAAACATAGGAAGTTTGCTTTGTGATGGTGATTGTTGATTTATGGGAGAATCTTGGTTTTTGTGGTTGTTGGGACCATAAGTGCACAGTGAGAGCTTGACTTGTGTTTCTCTCAGGCTAATGGGCTTGAAAGTGTTCCTTGAGTCTCCAGTCATCTTCCCGTATCTAAGCAGGGATCTGCAGACACAGCTGGCAGATTTATTCCCTGCTGTTATTTCAGTACTTCCCTGGAACAGCCTCAATCTACAGGTCTCAGGTTCAAGAAGTATTGATGGTATACTTTTGGTTTTTACTGGTTTTCACTGACTGCCCTGGCAAATCAGGGGTATTTTGTCCTGGACTTCTGCTTGTCTCTGACACTGTGTGACAGATGGGCCAGTGGGTTTAGGTTTTACCTGAGAAGGCTTCCTCTTACTGAGTGCCTGCTGAGAAGCTCATTTTTGTCTTGCTGAAGGGCTGAGATGGGCTACTGGACTGTTTACTTTTTATTCTTAACCTCCCCACTGGCAGGGATAAAAAGAAGTGTACCTCGTGGCTTTTAAAGGGTTTATTTAAAGAAGGTTGTTCAGTGTTGCTTTTAGTAGGAACTTACTCTCACCCCAGAAACTGTTATTACTGTTTTAGAGCTGTAACTCTGAAACTTTCCAGGAGTGCAGACTGCCCTGCAGTGATTAACTCAGAGATGTGGATTATTGCCACAATACACATTACTAATCATATGGTTAAAAAAAAGGAAGTGATATTAAAAAAAAAGAACTGGTATCACTAGAAGGAGTTTGGATTTGTTTTCCCTGTGATATTTGACACTAGTTCTTTGCACTGTGTTAATCAGCAGCATCCACACTAGTGGACTTTGTGTGCTGTGATAATAGCATTTTTGCTACTGGTTTTTTTTTTTCCCTCTCTTTGATACTTTGCTGCCTTGCCAGCATTTTAGGAAGAACTGGATAAAATGAGTGTAATTTGACTCACTTGCCTGAAGTGTATTCCAATTACAAACGCTTGTACCAAAGACAGTTCTTAGCTGTATCTGAACGTAGCTTGTCATTAATTAGGAGCAAACTGCCCAATAGTGGATGCTGTGTGTGTTTCCATGTTTCCTTTGGAAGCAGGTGGTTTTCCTCCTCTGAATGGCGACTGTGTGTGTACCCTGCTCTAATTTATGGTCAGGCAGTATTGAGGAGGTCCAGGGGATAATTACTAGAGAATGTACAAGTCTTGGTGTAATGTTCCTGCTGCTGGACAGGTTTAAGTGTTTCAGAGTTTTGATGTCTGACTCCACAGTGTGTTTTCAGTCAGAGCGTGACATCTGGTTTTCTTCCTTGTGTGCAAGGATGGCTGAGAGCTAAACAAAAATGAGTCTGGTGTTTGAGGCACAGTGTAAACACAGATAAACTGTTTTTGTATTTGACCTCACTTTTTATAAAGAAACGTCTTGTTCAACTTCTGTACTTTGTCCAAGGCTAATGTCTTTTTAAAAATGAAGTTTTAACCGTTCTGTTGTTTTACTGTGTGTGTTTGTCACTGTAGATCTCAAGTCAGTTGTTCATCTGCTGCTGTTCATGATCAAACTCATTAAATTCTACTGGCTATATTTATGCAAATGTTATAGCTCATTATTTTAAGTCTTTTTGCTTGGGTTTTGATTAGTATTGTGTGGGAGATGTTGTGCATTATGTAACTGTTAAACTGCTTACCCTTGTTTGTCCAAATGGTGTTGGTTTCTAAGCAGTTGGTCATATTTAGTCCATCCTAATGTGTAGTAACATCTCATCTGGACAGTTGTTCACTTTTAATTGAGCTTAAAGCAAAAAAAGCAGCCCTGACAAAGAAAGAGAACTGAACTGCAGGCTGCTGCTCCTGGGTTTTTATAAGTTGTTTTCAGTAGTTAAGATTTTCCTAGCTTTTAGTCACAAAGGTAATAGAGCTAGATGGAGTTTGACCCGTTTGAGATGAGTAATGAGTAAAATGCAAACTTGCAGTGTGCAAGTTAGACAAGAGGGTTAACTGTAGTGGTTAAGAGCACAGAAATTCTTCAAGAGATAAACATTAAAAAAAAAAAAGCAGAAAGAGAAAATGTTTACTATTCTCAAAGATCTTTTAATTCTGTAATGAGTTTCCAGCTTTTGCAGAAGCTTCCATTTACATTAAGTTGTAGACCTAATCATAAAGTTCATTGTCAACCTTGTATTTCAGATGTCTCCAAAGATCAGAAACCTCCCAGATGTTTTCCTTCTTAGTGCATGGAGCATTAGCAGAATTGGACATTGTATTGCATTAACGCTGCATATAAATTGTTTTGCTTATGAAAAGTCAGCAGTTGGGTTGGAAGTGTGAATAGAATATTGAAAAGAAAGCTGAAGCAAAATCAGCGTAATTTTTCTGAATGCCATAAATACCTAATAAAGTAGATTTAAGACGCTTTGAAATGAGATATGAGTCCATAAAGCAGAATTAAAACAATTTTTTATTAATTTTATGTAAATGAATCTATCTGAATTCACCCAATGAACAGACTTCTGAATGTGTTCAGAAGTTAATTATTACTTTCTTGCTTTTTTTGGTTAAGAGAACTGTGTTTCTTGCACTGTGTTTCTTTGTGAGAGCCGAAGTCTCCTGGATCGTAACTCACTCCCCACTTAGAAGATGAAAAGTTTTAGGTAGTGAGGCAGGTCATACCTAGAAAGCTGCAGTAAGGAGTATTTTTGGTGATCTAGACTATCAAAACTGAAGAAAATGTTAGGAGTCACTTAAACATACTAGATCATAAATGGTTACTCAGTTCCAGCTAAAATATTTTCAGGGTTTTTTTTCTCTTGCAGCAATAACGCTGTAGTTTATAGATTGTGTTGTGATGTGCATGGGAGTGATTGGGTCTTTAATGGAACTCGGATTTGTGCCTGTCTTACCTGGATGATGCTTCTCTTGAGACAGCAGCTTTGTCCCTGCTGCTGGTGTTGGAGGGAGCAGAGGAGCAGCTCCACTCCTCGGAGAGCCAGAGGGGATCCGTGTGTGTTTTGGAGCAGTGCTCTTGCTGCCATGAGGATGGGAGGATGGTGCAGTTTGGCAGAAGCCTCCCAATCCTGCTTGTATCTGTTTGGTGAGAAGGGTTTCTGTGTTCTGTGGCTGCTGCAGTCTGGTCCAGTTCCTGCTGTCGGCACTGCAAATAGCCAGCTGGTGTTCTTTAAGGAAACCAGCATTTCCTAAGTAAAACCCCCACCTCATAGAGCAGCTTGTGGAAAATTATTTCAGTGTGCTTTTGCTGCGATGACAGAGTGTTTTCTCCTTTCTGCTGCTCTGTTTGGGACTGAATCGTTGCCTTTTTAAAGAACTGTCCTAACAACCAAAGCAAACTATGCTTGCTTGTGCAATTCCTTGCTTCAGTGTGTTCAGGCAATGCAGAAAATGCTTGTGTCTTTGTGGCTTCACAATAATCTTTCCATTCTTTATTATTATACATAGATACTACTGCAAAGCTTCTAGATTCAGTGCTGATCTGTTTGTTCCATTGACAAGGTCAGGGTTCTTAATTTTATTAAAATTAATTTGCGGAGATGACAATGGAGCTTATTGTTAGATCCCATCAAATAACAGAAGCCCAAGTTCAAGCTTTCTGCTTTTAATATACTGATCTGTGGGGGCTTTTACTTTAATTATTGAGAAAGAAAAGCAAATAGCTGAAGGTAGAGTAAGATTGGTAAGGTAAGAGAAGAAAGTTAGTTAATGTCCACCTTGGAAGTTAGGCTAGGATTTGTGAAAGATTTTACTCCTATACTCCTGACGTGCTGAATTAAGAGATTCTGCATTTGGTTATAGAGATCTCTTTCTTTTAGAAAGAGGTACTTCTGCTTATTGTGTTCATCTGAAAAGCTGCTTTAGTGTTTTTAAAATAAAGAATCCAGCCTGCCTTTCTTTTTGGAGTAGCCTGTGAGAGGCAGGGGGAAGGAGGGTGGTTCTTAATTTGTCTTGCTGAAGGCTGAAGCGTGCACCTTGAGCTCTGTTTTTCCCTGTAAACACAGAAGCTGTTTTATTTGAAAATCCATAGACATCAACAAAATGAATTTGAGGTGGGAACACTGATTTGTTCGGTGTAATTATGTAAGGTTTCAGCCAGCACAGATGCCAGCACCATCCCAGCAAAAAATCCGTAGTGTAGACTGGACTAAATCAGCATCTGGCCTGTTTACAGGGAGGGCTTGGTCGTTTAATGAAGTGGAGCTCCATATTGTTCCTTGTTTGAGCCAAAGGAAAAACAACTTCTGGACACAGCGAATAATTAAATTGAGGGGAGTGTAATACGTCCTGTCACAAGAGTGGTATATGAGAACTTCATTGTTTCTTCCCTATTTCTGAGCCATTTTGTGTTTTCCTGTATACCTAAAAGGAAGAATGTTCTTAAAAAGTGAAGCAAAGCAAAAAACCAAATTTCTGGTTATTCTAGGTCACCTTTTACAACTGAATTTATGTAGTAAAAGGGTGATCTGATAAGGTTTTGATTTTTTTTTGTTGTTCCTTATTTATCAGAACTTAATATATTTTTGTCTTCAGTGTATTGAGTTACTCTAAAAGCATGTCCAGAATATACTCAACACACTGTCTAAACGGATCAACTAGAATTTGTGTGAAGTTTTGTGGGTTTTAATTTCTTGTCTGCTCATGCTTTTTGGACATATAGGCATGCACCTGCACTTTATAGTCACTGTGTTGCTATTTCTCTGTCAGAGGAGGCACTCCATGATTCAGCTTCTTCTCTGAGGAATCTGAAATAACAAGTTGACTTGAAAACAAAGTCAAAGAAGTCATTGGGAAAAAATGTAATAAGCTTCAAACTGCTGTGGCTGGATGGTGATGCTATATCACCAGTAAATCACAGGATCACAGGATGGTCTGGGTTGGAAGGGACCTTAGAGCTCATCTTGTTCCAATCCCCTACCATGGGCAGGGACACCTTCCACTATTCCAGTTGCTCCAAGCCCCTTGGCCACTTCCAGGGATCCAGGGGCAGCCACAGCTTCTCTGGGCAATCTGTGCCCGGGCATCCCCACCCATAGAGGGAACAATTTCTTCCTAATATCTAATCTAAGCCTACTCCCTTTCAATGTGAAGCCATTTCCCTTTGTCCTATCAGTGCAGTTCCTGATGTAAACAAAATTGGATGGATCTGGTGTCTCTGACCTCCAGCTCTGCTGTGGTTAGCTACTGTGGTGGGTAGAATTGGAGGTCAGATCAAGTAAAAAACAGTAAAAGAGTTTAAAAAAACCCCCAATGCTGCATTTCCTCACTATACTTGGTGTTGGCAGAGCTGTCAAGGAAGAGAAATTGCATTGCTCTGTTGAACCTTTTTATATTCTTTACTTCATAATAACCTGAGGCCTTGTGTTTGGAGGTGGTGAGCTCATATCTCAGAGGCTTTCAAAGCTGCAGATACTCAGCCTCTCTAAGAATTATGTCTGAGAGCATCTGCTTTTTGAGGGGCACAGAAGATAATGGCAGCTAAAAAGCTGATCTTGTGATATGTATGAAAGCTTTCCTGCAACATGGGATGTCCTGAGCTATTTGGTTTTCTAAGTAGAGTCTCAGTACTTGTTTAGATTGTTTTTGCAGCCAGCTGCTTTCCAGCTTGAACTGCAATCTCCTTTCCCCGTCTTAATATCACGAAAACAGATGATGTCTTGTTTTCATGCCCCATCCCAAATGTGGCTTGGGATTTGTCTGCAATGGGACCTGCTTTGTTTAAGGCCTTACAAACTAGGGCAGGGAAGAAACCATGTACAGTTACAGATACCCATCACACACTGTGCATGGATTTAATGGGAAGCATCACCTACTCCAACCATACCAACTTCTGCTCCAGTAGGGATTATTCTCAAGCACTGGAGTATTGGGACAGCCACATTTGGTGGTCCTTTGTGGCACAATTTTTTGGTGGTGGTGGGCAGGTGCATGGGCAGTGTGGTCCTGTCTTCTCTGTTCTGAAAATTCTGTTCAACTCTCCTGTGTTTTTAACTACAAAACATTAATTCCTAAAAAAAATTTTACTGTTTCTAGAGAGAAGAAGCTTATTAAGAAAGTAATTAAAAACCTTATTTTGGGAATTGGGGGAAAAGCTTTGACCGAATGGAATAGATAAACCTACTGTCTAGTGTACTCATAGACGAGGTGTTTTGGCAAAGTAGAGAAACCTTTTTTCCATAAAATTCCCAAAATGTCTTCCTTGCAAAGTTACCTTTAGTAAAGTCAAATTAACTTTATATTCTCCTGTATATATGTGTGCATTTTTCACTTACTTTGTCACAGATATGGGACACCTGGTATGATCCAGCTCCTTTTTCCCCCATTATCTGTCAGGAACGGTGGAGGGGAAGCAGCAGGAAATCTGATTGCCTTTTCAGCACATTCCTCAGTCTGACACAGTTTTATAACGTAGAGGTGGGAGTGAAGTTCTCTGCAGGCTGTTCAAACCAGTACTATGGAACTTGAGCTTTCTGAGAGAGCTTTCAGTGTTCCTGATTGCTCCTCTGCTTTCATGCAGCATAAATATGGATTGCTTTGGAAAAGGATAGTGCTGCCCTCTCCTCTGTCCCAGCCATGCGATAGCCCCTCATTCATGCAGCCACCTGATCTGGTGAATAGATCACTTGAGCTCTTGGAAAAAAACCTTGTTCTGTGCTGGAGTCCTCAGGAGGAGATAGTAAGAATAAGGCTGAAAATTTATGTAGAAGTTTGAGCTGTGCCTTGGTAGAGCAAGGTATGTGTTAAGTATTTCAGAGAAGAATGTGCTAACTCATAAAACATTGGCTAATGGGGAACAGGTATTAACTAATTTTTGGGTTGATGTGTCTAGTTTTGAATTTAATCCTGTTGTGCAGCTTGTGAGTTTGAGTTTCCTAGGCTCTGGGAGGTTTTGTTAGCTGAGAGAGTTGCAATATGAAAAATAAGAAGTGTTGGTCAAGTGATGTGGCAAGTTCATATTGAATCAGTTTTGCATTCTTAAAAGCAGCCCTTTGTTGAGTTTTACACATTGGGTAACTATTCTGGGGTAAGGGAGGAAATGCTGTGTGTGTTTGTCTATTTGTCCTTTATCTACCTGCCTCACCCTTTCCCTCTATTATGCTCTCTGCACAAAGCTTTTTCTGCCTTCCCCATCCAAAGTTTCAGACTGCAGTGAGTGTTTGTGGATGTTTTGGTGTGAACATGTTACTTGGATTTACTTCTTTTACTTCAGCAGATTGACTAGCTGTGCGGCCACTGGTTTTTTATAAATATTGGTTTATTTTAACCAGTCTCTCGTGGCCTCAGCAGGTCATGACTGGGTTTAACCAAGTGAATTGGGATTAGAATAGGTGTGGCATTTAATAATTAACTTTCTGGTTACTCAGGTCCAGTAGGAAACCTATAATGAGTCTGTTTTCATTTTGTTTACAGGAATAGTTATCTGCTACGCTCATCCTTCATATTCAGAAATCTGAAGAAAAGGTCTGAGCCAGCATGAAGACAGAATCTCCTCTTCATTAGAGAAAAAGTGAGTTGGAATTGGGTTGAAATCTGAATTTGTCTCATGAAAATACTGTCTTAGCCAGCCAACACACACAGCTTTGTGCCTGCTTTCAAGTGACATTTTCACTTTGTAACACTACTGATACGGGTGATGTCAAGTCAAGACCTAGTCTTGGTTAAGCACATTTCTAAAATTTTCAAATTGTGTTTTTTGTAAATTCCAACACCCCCCTTTTCTGGCAGAACTGCTTACTCACTGTGTAACTGCCCACCTGATACACTCTTTCCATCCAAATCCTATTACGGGACCTGGATTTTGTGTTCCTTTTCATGTACTGCTGTATTCATATTGAGTTTTATTTTAATAATTTAATATTTATAACTTGTTTCTAAAGCTATACTGGTCTCTTTTCCAGTATTCTCAGTGCTTAATGCTTATTCTGAATTTGTTTGGAAGTTTCTGTGCAAATTTAAAGAGCTTCAGAAATGCAGGACTGAAGTTTTTTCTCATTTTTGCACTAGGAAAATCTTAATTCTGCATGTAAAATGCTGGTAGGTCAAGTCTTACCCTTTTCATAGTGTTTTTGCTCCCCTTAGATATTGTAATAACACAAAATATAAAAGACTGGCTGTTTTCCAAGCCTGATGTTTATATCCACTGGGTTAAATCTCATTCATTTGTTGTTTTGATCAGCTCCTTTGCTGGCACTGTGCACTGATGGTGTGTTCTGACTCCTCAGCTTTCTGCCTGCCGCAGTTCATTTCAAGGAGTGCACGATGACAGAGCGTGGAATTAAATGGGCCTGTGAGTATTGTACATATGAGAATTGGCCTTCTGCAATCAAGTGCACCATGTGTCGTGCCCAGAGACCCAGTGGAACAATTATCACAGAGGATCCTTTCAAAAGTGGTTCCAGTGATATCGGGAGGGACTGGGATCCTACGAGCACTGAAGGAGGGAGCAGTCCTTTGATATGCCCGGATTCCAGTGCAAGACCAAGGGTTAAATCATCCTACAGTATGGAAAGTGCAAATAAATGGTCGTGCCACATGTGCACGTACTTGAACTGGCCAAGAGCTATAAGGTGTACCCAGTGCTTGTCTCAGCGCAGGACCAGGAGTCCCACGGAGTCTCCTCAGTCTTCAGGCTCTGGGTCCAGACCGGTCCCGTTTTCCGTGGATCCGTGTGAGGAATACAATGACAGAAATAAACTGAACACAAGGGCTCAGCACTGGACTTGTTCTGTTTGTACATATGAAAACTGGGCCAAGGCCAGGAAATGTGTTGTATGTGATCACCCCAGACCCAACAACATCGAAGCAATAGAACTGGCAGACACAGAAGAGGCTTCTTCCATCATAAATGAGCAAGACAGGGCTCGGTGGAGAGGCAGCTGTAGTAGTGGTAATAGCCAAAGAAGATCTCCACCAACAACCAAACGTGAATCTGATGTGAAAATGGACTTCCAAAGAATTGAATTGGCTGGAGCTGTTGGCAGCAAGGAGGAGCTTGAAGTTGACTTCAAAAAACTAAAGCAAATAAAAAATAGAATGAAAAAGACTGACTGGCTGTTCCTAAATGCTTGTGTGGGTAAGTTGTTTACTGCTACCTTCTGCTCTTGTGCTGGTGGTTAAGTATTTTGGGAGAATGAAGAATTAAAACAGAAACTTGGCATTTGATTTCAAACCAGCTTTTTTTATCTCTGCATTTCCATTTAAAAAAGTAAGCCAAATGTAGAGGTTCCTGAAATAGCACCTGCTGAGAGAGGCTGTGAAGTTCATCCATAATCTGAACAGGGTTAGACGTGTCTCTCAAGTGTACTTGGACTTTTTTGACCTTTTGTAGAAATGGATATTCCTGTAACCAAATCCTGTTGTTTCATGTAATTGTCAAAGGGTGGAAAAATTACAAAGCCAATCTACAGAACACGAGTGCATATAGTACTGTAAAAAATGCCATTACTGGATAATTAAAATTACTCTTCTTTTTGCTTTGGTAAGACATGCTCTGTAGAGTCAGCAGCTGCAGCTTGGGAGTATTTGTAAACAGTGTAGAGCTTGCAACAGTACAAGATGCTCTGTCAGATGTTAAAAATAACACCAAAATATGTAGCTCCAAGAAACTGCATGTGTAATACTGACCTTGAAAGTAATAATGTTGTATTAATACACATACTGTGTTGTAAATGTTTACAGGCTTTCTGAAAGTATTTTTTGTAGTCAGCTGCTTCAAAAAACGTTCAAATACCAATTTTGTTTTGTATTTTAGTGCTTTCCTAAGGAAATGCTGGATAATTCTCGCAGTGCTGTTAAAGAACAGAGCCATGTGAGAGCAGGGTTCTCTTCAGTTATTGACCTTGTGAGTTAATTTCTGTGCTGTAGCTTCCCAGAAGCAGATATCGTGTGCCCCAGCATACGAGCAGGTTCAACACTTGAAATATGCAACTATTTTTAGAGTAAAACACTTCATTTGAAACTCTGGCTCTGCTAGTGTGTCTCATGCTGTTCCTTAATGTTTCACAAAGTCACTTCATGGTTGTAATCAAAAACCTAATTAGTGGAACTGCTTTGTTTAACATATTTGATCAGGTGTAAATGTTTTTGTGGGTATGCTGTGTTTGGTTTCTCTGAGCTAATAAATATTCCAGTTTATTTTTGTGTTGTGTGAATAGTTAGACATGCACACTTCCTTTTGGAAAGAGATGCCTCAGTAATTCCTGATACCTCCAGTTCCTTACAAGGCTTTTTCCTTCTGAAATGAAGCAGCTGAAATTCTATGTGGTATTTTTTAAGTTACTGAGTACCAAGGTTCAGTAGTTGGAGGTTGTTCCTATGCCTTACAAGGGTATTTATCTTGCATTCTGATAGTAATTGTATTAAATATTAGGCTATTTTTTCCCTTTGCTTTTTCAAAAGTGCTTTTTTTTTTGCTATTCTAATGTTACTTAAAATATTTCACACTTTCTGATTTAACCTGTGTGGGAAGGGTTGTATTTATATTTAAGAACGTGTTTTTTTATATTTTTTTATTTAATGTTGCTTGTGATGATACAGGTGTACATAAAACCCAAAACCATGTTCATAGAAGTTTTGTAATGCAATAATGATTTGGTCTGAAGGGATCTTGGTGAGAAAATCAGAATGCAGGTGGAGTTGTGTGCATTGTTCCTGCTAAAAGCTGTCATGGATTTCTTTCTCTCACTTAAATACCTACTATACTCCTCGGGGAGAGGGGTGATGGGGGGACAGGAACCAGCAAACAAAGCTGTTAATTATCTGTCCTTCCTCTCAGAATTTCATTTTGCATATTACAGGTAGCATTTTTCCCCTGAATACTCCTTGTAATAGGAATAACCTTAGGAAGATTGGTGGAGGTTGCATGGGTTCTCTTGTGCTTGTTTCTGGTTGTTGTGTATTGTATCCATGCTGGAAAAGCACACCAGTTTAGCCAGTAATCATTAAAGCAATAAGCTAAATTTCTGCTGGTGATCTTGGTGTGACATACTTAAACCAACTTAACTGTCAGTTGAATAATTTTGCCCAAAGCATCTGTTTTTAACCATTGAAATCAAGTGGGTCGCTGTGACTTAGGGAGTTATTTCTTTGCCAGCTGGAGCTCTTGGGAAGTTCTAGCTGAGCTTGAACACTTGTCAGTCCTTAGCCAAGCAAAATTATAAAATAGGACAAGTTCATGTTAAATGCCAAGTAAATTTGTGAACATTGATGGATCAAGAGTTTGTGTGTTACTCTGCTCCATCTGACAGATGGTGCCTTGTTAGGATTTGGGAACTTCAGGCTGAAACCTTCAAGTTTAAGCTCAGGCAGTTGTGGAGGGTCCATTTGCTTTGAATCCATCTTCTGTAGGAGAGATGTTAAAAAGTTAACTTTTAAAGTTAATCGCGATGTTAAAAATAAAGATTAAAGGAGTAGGAGGAATTCTTGGCAGAGTGGTTATTTTCTTTTCTCTTAGAAGATATTATCTGTCAGAAAGTACTAAGGAAAATGTCTGACACTTTAGGACAGATGTTTGGTTGAACTCCCTCTTCACATCTCAACTCCAGTACAAAATTGTTTTTACTAGTTTTTAAATTTAATTTCAAGTTTCATTTAAAAACATGTATCAGACTACTCTTTCCCACATCTGTTCTTTTTAGCTGAAACATGAAGAGAGATGTGTATAAAGCAGATTTAAGAAGGTGTGTGTAATTTTTTTTTTGTTCTGTTGGAGGCATCCATTAATGCTTTTCCCACCTCAGTAAGTAAACTTGTAATCAAGGCTTCTGTTCCTTGCAAATCCAGGCTGGATGAAATATGGTGAGTGCAACTCTTGTTTTTCAGCCTGAATAGTTTCCTTGATAGAGAGGGTATTCCTTCCAAATCAGAAGGATTAGTGGTATTCCCTCATTCAAACTCTGCCAGCACATGTTGCTTTTTCTATTAACTTGCTTTTTTTCGGAGTGGAAGTATCTGTTGGGTGCTTCTTTCTCAGAAAGATAAGATTTTAAACTGATTCATGTGGTTAAAATTTATTAAAATCATAGCAGAAACTGGAGTAAGTGTGACTGGATAACCTGGCTTCCTCCAAATGCCAGCTTAAATTACAAAGAGGAATTACAAACGGTTTCTGCAATGACACCGATGTTTTCTACCGTAATGGCCTAGAGCAAGATTAATGTTGAGTCCAAGGTGACTCATTTCTTGGGGGAGGGAACTGATGTATACTTAAATTAAACTTTTTTACCTTTTCTATAACTAATGGTAGCTCTGGCAGAGACTGTCAGGCAGTCCTGCTGGCCTGTGGGACTTGTGGAAAGTGATGTACAGCAATCAAGAGTTGCTGTGGGGCCTGGTGGAGCTGGTTCCAGCTGGCTGTGGATTTAAGGAGTACAAATGGATGGGGATGGCTGTGCCTATAAAACCTCTCTGGCATCCAGAGTTTGCTTGGGTGTTACCCTGGAGCTTCACGTCTCCTGGCACTTCAGGGCTGCATTTGCTGGTGGTGCTGGCAGAGTGTGTTTGCTGCAGGGCACTGCTGGGGATTCTTGAGCTGTGAGTGCAACTCCTGAGCTTGAACTGCTAGATTAAAAGTAAATTGCATTTCTTCTCCTTTTCTTTTCTCCTCCCCCTGTTTATCACATGCTGCAAAAGTGTGTTCTTCTCTTGGTTCAGGTCAGTGATGTGGATATTGCTGTCATGGGCCAGAGCTCCCTGTGGGGATGGTGCCTCCCAAATCAAGTGGACACACATTCTTCTTAGCTCTGTGAAAGCAACCACTAAGAGTGTGTGCCTTAAACAAATCCAAAATATTTAGAACAATCTGTGATGAATCTTGTTTTGCAGTACACCCTTAAAAGGACTGTAAGTTCATTCCTAGTATTCCTACATGTCTGCTCAGTTTTTTCTTGTCAACTGCTTTATGTCTCCTACAGGGTTTTTTATGCCATTAGTTTTTTGAATTAATGCCAGATAAGTTGCCCAGGCCTTCAGAAACCCTGTGGGCAAGGAGAGTCTCCCTGGCCAGACGTTGGTGTGGGCTGTGTCCCAGGCTGCCCTGCAGCTCTGGGGGACAGGGAGGCACCTCATGCTCTGTGTCCTGCAGAGCCTCTGGCTCTTCTCTATTTATAAAGGCAACCTGAAGGAACTGGCATGAACAAGATGCTTTCAGCTGGCACTGCCACCCAGAGTCATCCCAGGTGCCCCTTTCTGTCCTTATGAGTGTTTGAAAATGAAGCTGGATTCGGGGATCTTTTTGTGGGGGGGGTGTGGGGGTTTTGTTTCTTTTTGCTGGTGTAGTAAGTTCAGACTGGCTTCCTCATCACATCCAGGGCACAGCTGAACTTTGTTGGTTCTGTTTATGCTGTGCTACAGGAGTGGGAAGTGTATGGGTGGGAACAAAGCTGCTGGAGGCCAGGAGAGGTCATGCACCTTTCCTTGCTGGTGTCAGTCTAGGCTGGAACAGTTTAGGGAAGTGCAGCATGGATTACTCACTGCCAGGTGATGCCCTGTCACGCTGGCCATGGCTGGGGATGGCAGACAGTGCCTGTGGGGATGGTTGGGAGGGGAGGAGTCCCTGGTGAGAGCTGTGCAGCCCAGCCTCCTTCCCTTTTCCCCTGGGATACTGGGATGCATGACTTGGCTGCTGTGCCAGGTAGCAGTGATGTAAGATCACAACTCTCACCTGGCTGGGAGAGCTCTGTGTATTGTCATCAGTGCCTTGTACATCTGTCCTGTCACAAATGCTTTACATTTGTGTGTGTGTATCTCTGAGACTGAGGAAATCTCTGCCTGCCTTACTCCTTGGCAGAAAATCATAACTCCTGAAACACTTTTCTTACTTTTTACTTTTTTTTTTTTACTTTTCTTAAACACTGTGATATTTTATGCTAAAAATAATTGAATAAATGATCAAGTTAAAACCAGTTATTTCAATTTCCCTTAGAAGCACTGATGGTGAACTTTAATAATTAACTTGAATGATTTTCCACTGTCCAGCCTCCCTTTAGGGTACAACTCTGCAAGCAATCTGACAGATTGGAGAGGGATAAGGACATCTTTAAACAGTTGCTCTTACATCTATGTTGCTTTGTCTTGTAATGATACTTTCAAAATGTACTACATGGATTGTATGTAGGGAGAAGTGCTGTTTGCATGGAACAAAGAATAACCAATAGGCATCCTCTCTTGCACTGGATGGCTTCAGGTTTAAGGCACATGTCTTCTTGGAAGTATTTACTTTTTTTATTTTTTAGCTGATGAACGTTGCTGAGCTTGAAGAATCAAAAAAACCTTAATGTACAGAAGTTTCTGTTTCAGTGTTATTAACTGGAGAGTGACTTGCTGTTGACTATGTGCTAATACTGACAAGGGAAGCCCTGGATATCAAAAAAAGAGAAGGAACAGAAGGGTGTTTTAGAGGCCCATAAAGGTTTTTCAGACAACCCCTCTTTTTTATCAATTGATGTGTCATATTTTCTTGTAAAGCAGTCCTTCCTTCAGGAGAAATCCTTCCCTGGCTGAAACCGTGAGTCACTTATTATCAGTAAAACTTCATTTATGGCCACCTGATGTGCCCCTGGTGAAGAGCTGGAAGAGCCTTAGGTCTGACTCAGCTCCAGAGAATGCCACAGGTCCTCAGCAGTCTGTGTTAAAGAAGCAGAAATTCTTAACAAGTGTCAGAATTAGGTTTTAGTAGGTCAGTTGATCAACCTTCCACTTGCTAGCACTTAAATCTTAGGATTAGTGCTTAGATGAGTAAATGAGAGCATATATATATGACAGACCACTTGCAGTTCTATCTGTGGCAGAAGAGAAGCAGCACAGGGCTCTGTCTCTGATCTGTTTTATGTTACAACAGGATCTGTCTCGACTTCTGACTTCTAAAATGTATAACTTGGTTGTTTGAGAAATTTGCCTTCTCTTGCCAAGCAGCTCAAGGCATTGTCCCACAGAGGAGGCACAGTGACCTCCTTTAGATGAATTTCCTTTTGCAGTCTGCTCAGATGGGAG
Source organism: Anthoscopus minutus (assembly GCA_013399455.1). Classification (NCBI taxonomy): domain Eukaryota; kingdom Metazoa; phylum Chordata; class Aves; order Passeriformes; family Paridae; genus Anthoscopus; species Anthoscopus minutus. The sequence goes on from VWYI01032849.1 coordinate 712,570, forward strand.
AACACTGTTAATGCAGGCATTGCTGCCTCCTTGAATCCCAGAAATCCCTAATCCCCAGGTTCTTCTTTGGACAGTTACCACTGCATCAGTCTGCTTGAAAGAATTTGCTTACTTCACTTGCAGCTTGTGCTGGCCAGTGCTCCACAGCTATCAGAAAGATACTGAAGTAAATAAAGGCTGTGCTGAAGTATTTTCCTTGGGAATTTTTCTATCTGGCTGTTCTGAAGCCACTGGAACTGTGCAGTTAGGGAAAATGGGACTTGGTTTTCTAGAAATGCTTGTAAGCCTATCTTGCACATTTTCCAAGTTTATAAAACTGCACTGAACTCTATAAATATTTACATGTTCTAAAGAATAAACTTAATAGCGCCTTAAGCTGAAATATTTGGGTTTAGCAGCTAATTCTGGCTTATTCAATATGAGGGTAATATTGACATCTAACAAAGAAGGAAGTTGTAAAAGTTGTAGTAGGATGAAGATGGCAAGAGTTGTAATTGGGTGATTAATATTTTTTTAAATTTACTCTTTTAAAATACCCTTCTTAATTTCTATCATTTAATATATACTAAGATTGCAAATGTCTGGTCTGTGCTGTTTGTAAGAGGCAGGGTTTTACTAGAACAAGAAAAAATCCTTGGCTCCTGGCACCGTGAAAGTCTTCCAATAAGAGGAAATGTCTGAATTGCAAAATGGGAGCACAGTTGAGCCTGTAAATGCAGAATTCTGACTTGCAGTTGTATTTTCTCATGGTTTGGGTGCAGCACTTGGCATTCTGTTCTCTCCCTTAGGACTATGGTCAGAGATTTTACACTAGGCCAGGCAGAATTTTTTAGGGGGTCACACAAAGACAGGGGACATTTCTGGAGTCCACTTTAAAGGAGAGCTGTGGTTGTGTGGATGAGGAGCAGGCACTGAGTCACTGGCACGATCAGGGCTGTGCCCTCACAAGGGTTTGAGCTCCTGGAGGCCCCTGGGTGTTCTGGGAACAATCTTAAGGCAAATGCCACTCTTCATTTTGACATTTTACCAGTCTGGGGAATGCAGTGGGTGTCAGTGGGGAGTAATCCAGCTGGCATGGTGCTGGAGCAGGACACAATTCAGAGTCTGCTTGTGTAAGTAATGAGGCACTTCTGCGTTGTGAAATTTAGGGAATTAGAACATCAGTAAATATTTCTGTAATATTTCCCATAAACAGTGGGAGTTTTAAGCTCTATTTAAATAGACTTAATGAATTGGAGGCTCTCGCTCATCCCACAGAAATCAAAGCCTTTGTAGGAATGTTCCTCCTATTGTCAATACAAGCATAGTCAGGTCTCATTCTGGTGTGGTGATGCTGAATTTCAGAATTACAAACATGGCACATGTAGGCAAATTCACCTCATAGTTTTGGGGCAAGATTTGTGTTTTCTGGTTCATATTTCTGACTATCTGCCTGGTATCACTGTATTTTGTGTTCACTGCTAAATTGGATTGTGTGGACTGGCACTCTAAGCAGGGTGGCAGGTGATGGGCTGTCAGGAATTCTCCCTGTTCTTCTGGGGTGGCTACTGGAGTGGCTAGTGGAGTTGATGTTTGGTAGAACAGGTAAAGAGAAATATTAACTTTTCTCACTGTGGCTCAGAGGGGCCAAAGAGGCTTGTAATGCCCACGGAATATCAGCCCTGCAGTAGTGAGTAGGACTAGACAAACAAAAATTTCCTGCTGCTTCCCCCTGCTATAAAGAGTAATTTTTACCTGTTTTGATTAAAGAATAGAGGATGACCAGACACTATCCGTGCTCACAGTCACATTGCCATCTCTCCATGAGCTGTAGCTGTGCTGGTTTGTGTCATCCCTATATCTAAAATACCACTAAACATTTATATATATATATATTTTTTTTTTTTTAATAAGGCCTAGAAAACATACCCAGTTTGCCTGGTTTGGATGTATTAATTGATCTTTAGCTTAAACTTCATCAGCAAAGGTTAGAAAATGTACTTTTTAACTGACAGCTTATATAACAATTTTAGTAATTCTAGGACATGAGGCTTTTAGGAATGTCAAGTATTGCAAGACGTGGGAATAAACTTCCAGAACTGGCAGTGCTGCATGGAGCACATGTCACTGATTTGGACCCTTATTGCAGCTTGTAGTAGTTAGTGCTTGAAAAAGGCATTGCCAAACCTCACGTGAGCACCTCAGCATCAGCCTTAGACCTCAGATGTTGCTGAGGTTTGATGAAGAGTAGGATGATAATAAGCAGCTGAGGGTGGGGGACTGGAAGAACAATTAAAATAGTAGGCTGTAGTAAAATGTAGTACTTGACAGGCTGGCTGGCTGGAATGTGATTTGGGTCTGATCATCTGTCACCAAAAGATCATTTCAGGGATATTTGTTCAAATTTTGAAATCAGTTGTGGATATTTGGATTCTCAGAGTGGCCACCTACCAGTCTTGGGTGGTCTTTGGTGTGTTTGTCTTGGGGGATGTGGTGGAAGGTGCAGATGTGGTAACAGGAGTCTCTCCCATGTCAGGAGGAGTGGTTAAAATACAAAAAGGGGTGATGTGGCTTTTAGTCTTTAACAAGATGCTTCTCCTAAATTCATGTAATGATAATAAAAAAAGGATATTGTAAGAGAGCAGAGAGCTTGTTCTTCCATCAAGTTTCTTCTTTTCCCAGATTCTTTGTTTTGCCAAAGCTGTGGTATAACTTTTTTTAAGAGGGCAGGTCATGGGAAACTTGATTTGTTATCTGTGTACATGTACAAATCTGCACACACACACAAAAAATGTCAATTTGGAGTATTTGGGTGGAATGATCATTGCAACAGCCATGAGTAATTGCCTTATCAGCAACAAAAATGTGTTTGCATGGAAATAAAGTTCTACACTTGGCACTTCTGACTCCTACAGAGCAAGAACTAAAATTGGACAGACAAAACTTATTTGGGGAGAATACATGGGCAGGCACTGAATGAGACAGTAGTGCTTCCTTACAGGAGACAGACACATGCAGCAGAAAACTAAAATATACTGTCTTGTATGGTTTTCCTTCTGCCCTGCCTTGTTAGGACTTTGGAATGAGTGAGTAGATACTGTATGACTAAAATTTGCAGTTGAATTGTTGTTTTGGAACTTCCCTGCTTCAGACCACTGTTGAATAATCAAACTTATCTGTGGAAGCTTACGGAGCACAACTGATAACTTTGTTGAGAAATGTCTTGCACTGATAATCCATTTTCCCCCCTGCATTTCTTATGAAAGCTTTATAATCTCAGCATTCAAAATGATACTTTTTGGCTGAGCTAAGAATGCTTTTCTAAATCCTGGATTAACCAGCAAGGCAGTGGGTAGTGTGCTTCTCTGCTAGCAGCTGCTACAGTTTGTTGTGTTGGAGTTTTTTTAATTTTGGTAAAAAATTTTTGGTAAAAATTTAATTTTTTTAAATTTTTAATCCTCATTTGGGATGAGGGGTTTGTTTGAGGGGGTGGCAAGTGTTGTCGTTTTTTCCTTTTTTCATTTTATTTCAAGTCCTGAGTGGGAGTGATTGTCCTGATTGGGTCTAATGACCTTCCCTGTTCATCAGCTTTGGAGTCTTAGTGAGCAAATGAAGTGAAGAATGGAGTTGGGTCTCAATCCTCCAGCCTCATGGCTTCCACTCAGCTGCTGACTTCTGCTGGGGAGGACGTTTAGCTGCAGAAAATAGGGGCAGGGTTTTCTCATTTGTCATCTGTGCTCTTCTCTGCCTGAGCTGCTGCAACAAGGGCTGCTCCTCAGGAGTGAGATTCTATTTACTTCTCCAGTAAAGATGGCTTTAGGGACACTGTTCTGTTTCCTCAGTTCAGCACTGCACTGTTCTCTTGTGGACCACATACCTAAAATAGAAATATTTGAAGGAATTTCTAAATTTAGGAAGTCTTATATTGGAACAGATCATGTTAGCAGCTCCACATTTTACTGATAGTGTGTTCTGGTAATTGCAGCTAAGGAACACATTCAGCATGATTGGTCTTAAAATGAAGCATGGTGCAGGAATCAAAGATTGCCAGGCACTCTAGAAGGCACTAGGGTCATTCATTGTTCCTTCCATCTTGCTTTAGAAGGTACACACAGTGTATGTAATTTCTCTTTAATTCAGTTTTCATAGAGTATCCTGAGTGAAACTCTCAGGCTCTATTAGAAGCAGGGATGGTGAGCTGATTTATGATTTGTACCATTTGTAGTGTTTGGAAAAAATAAAACTTTTTAGTCCAAAAACCTTTTATAGATCCTATTTCTATGATCTAGTTATTTGGTTTTTGAGATAAAAGGGAAGATAAAGTAATCAAACTAACCTCTGTAATGTGAAGAAATTTCTTTCTGGTCAAATGAAATGCTTGTGTGTGTGTTACTGCTGGTGTTTCATCATGGGTCCACTTCTGAGCTGGCTTTTGGTCTCTTACATTTTCCAGGTAGTGTGGGTAATAGAAATGGGCTGAGAGATGAGGTAAGTGTAAATATTTTGTAGTCTTCTGCTTAAAATAAATAAAAATTAGCAAGTTTCTTTCTATGCAGTTGATCATCGTCTGTTTGGCCTGTTACAGAACGAGCTGTTAAATGAGGTGGCTTGAATGGCTCCCTTGCTGTCTAAAATGAACTGTGTGTTGTTTCTCTGCCCTCAGGAGTCGTGGAAGGTGATTTAGCTGCTGTGGAAGCCTACAAGTCATCCGGAGGGGACATTGCCCGGCAGCTGACGGCGGACGAGGTGCGGCTGCTGAACCGCCCGTCTGCCTTCGACGTGGGCTACACCCTCGTGCACCTGGCCATCCGCTTCCAGAGGCAGGACATGCTGGCCATCCTCCTCACTGAGGTGAGCTCCCCTGGCCCTTGCAGGGTTGCAACAGCACTTTATGTGCCTGCACCACTGTGTGCAGCCAGTGGCACGCAGCTTTGATTTGTGCTGGCGTTAGAATATACGTGAATCGCTGCCTTGTGCCTCGGATTGCTCCTCAAGAAGTGAGTTTGCTTTAAGAGGCTGTGTTGTGATGGTCCTGGGGATGTTCAGTTTTCTTATTAATGAACAGTCTTGGCACACGTTGTGACCTTACTGGCAGTGGAAGTGAGCTATTGTGAGGCTTCCTGTGCTCTGGGTGGGGGAGAGGAAATGCTCTCAAAGCAAAGCACTGACATCAGTGACAGCAGAGTTTGTTCTGAGTTTGTTAATGAATAAGTCTACCTGGGCTGGCTTTCCTGGGAGTTTCTCTTCCAGAGAGAGGCAGATTTCTTGCTTTGCAAAATTGCTGCATTTTTTTCTGTTCCTTGCCCATTTTATAGACTGATTGGTTTCTCTGTTTTGCTCTTCCACATTCCATTTCCTTGTGTCACCTCACTTCTGGTGACCTCTGGTGTTCTCCATCTTTGCCCTGTAAATAATTCTTTTAACCTTTTTTTGTCTGCTTCTTCAACTCAGACGTTTGGTTCCTCACCTGATCAGGGCCAGATTTTTATTCTGCCTCCTTCCCTGATGCTTAGTGTAATTCTGAAAGCTGCTGTTTGACTGCAAAGAGCATAAAGATGATGGAATGCTTAGTGTTGAATAATTAAAAAGAGTACATGAAGCAAGACAAATGTAGCTAAAGCCTTGAGTATATATTTATATATGACTAATATCAGTAGCTTTGTGCTGCTTACATAACTCTGTGTGGATGGAGTTTAAAAACAACTTAATTTACTGAAATACTGTCTTAGGGATTTTTTTGTTTGGTTTTGTTTCAGGGGCTAGGCATACTGACTCATCTTGCCATTTCTGGAAATGCTTGGTAGTGTTTGAGCCCTCGTGATAATTTCCTTCTCTAGGGTATGAATGAGTGAAAATGTGGGTCTTAAAGGTGTTTTTTAATATGCATCTGGTTTCATCCCTGTGCCACTTGTCCTTCATCACTGAATGGGTTTCTGCTGCCAGTGATGACTAGAACTGGAGAAATTTAGCTATCTTAGCTTAATAGTTTTTGGGAAGATCGTAGGAAACTGTCTTGTGCTGTGGTGATAAAGTTTTGTTAAATCTACACTTGACCCATGCATAAGATTTGAGATTGCTGTTATGACCTCTTACCTAATATTTTCCTCTTTTTCAGCTGGGAGTGGTTACCTGTTAATTCACTTCTTCAATTTAAAGATGTTTTTAAACCAGATTTATGTTACCAGCTCCATGACTAATAAGACATTTCATTAAGAGTCACTAAACTTTCGACCTTTCAGGGTGCCAGTGTTCATAGTTCTCTTGCATTCCTTGCTAACCACATACTCTCTGCTGGTGGCCATCCCTCCCAAATCTTTATATCTAATGGGATAATCCTGAGTGCAGTAACTGTGTTGTGTTACAGGTATCCCAGCATGCAGCCAAGTGCATTCCTGCCATGGTGTGTCCAGAGGTCACGGAACAAATCCGCCGTGAAATTGCTGCATCTCTTCATCAGCGAAAGGGAGACTTTGCTTGCTATTTTCTGACTGACCTGGTGACGTTTACGTTACCTGCAGGTAGCTACCAAACCCTTCTTCCTGCTGGAAGATTTAATTGCTTGGTCACTCTTGGAAAAATATGTATTTTGACTTTCTGGTGGTGATGTATGTGTAGGTTCTATTCATTAAGATACTTATTCATTAATTTATTGAGAGTTTTCTTTATTGAGACCTGTTTTATTAGGTCAGATTTAGTAGTTGAATTTGATTCCTCAGTATTTGCACACTTCAATCCATACATTGTTCCTGTGAACTGAGCATCTGTTGTCCTACTTAGACATGAAGAAATGGAAGAAAAGTGGTGTGTTCTAAGGAAAGGCTGTATTTAAAGTGAAGATTGGAGCCCAGACATTTCTGGTCCATGATGTGACTTTTCACATGGCTGTTTTAGCTTTCAGTCCTCTCTGTTGAGGCCCAGAGCTGCTCTTTTTACCTAGTTGTAGCAATAGTGCTTTTTGGATACTTTGGAGGTGCTCTGAGATCAAGGGAATGTTTATCTATTAACAAGGAGCTATTTAGAAGACTCTTAATCTTCAAAAGCTGTTTCCTTTAATAGAACTGCTACCACTAGTAAGGAAATGTGCAGCTGCCAACTGTGCCAATCAGCAGATCTGTTTGTCTTTTTTATAAAACATTGCAAGAATTTGGAACCCCTTTGGTTGAGTGTTTCCTCATGTCCTCTTCAAAAAGTCTGGGTAATATTTACTACTTGGGTACCTGTTTGAGGTGCTGCATTCAGGTGTACTCTGTGGGTGATGTATGAGAGGCATGTGGGGTGGGTGTATGGGGTGTCTGGGAGACAAAAATTTCATTGCCTTTTAGTGGAGACAGGAGAAAGGGCCAACAGAAGGATTTCATAACACATGGGAGAAATGTTTTCTTCAGAGCTTAAGAATTTGTTTAGTATTTTTCAAGAGAGACATCTTAAAGCCCTGTGCTGCTCTTTGACACGTATAATAGCTGTTAAGTAATTAAAAAATAAAACTGTTCAAAAGCTTTTGTGCATCAAGGCTTTCCACTTTCCTCACACTTTGCCAACTGCACATCTTTTGCAGTTTGGCTCCAGAGAGCATTTCCAAGGATAGAAGTAGAAATCTCACAATCCTGGTCAGATATTACCTAAACAATGTAGTTTAGGAACCACTTTCCACTCGACCTTTCAAATAAACAGAGTTGATCCTCCTGAAAAGCCAATGCTTGGATGTAGAGAGTAAAGCTTTTAAATGGATTGCTGGTCACTGCAGACAGTTTTAGCTTAAAAAACCCCAATCAACTGTAAAAAAAAAAGCCCCAGCAAAACACCCCACATCACCCTGCCTGCACCAGGCATTAATGTGCTTCAGGAGCAACACATGGGCCTAAATGTGGACTTAAAAGCCCTGGGGTACTGGACATCTGAGCAGGACTGGCAGCTACCACACTGCAATTAAGAGAGATCTTTGTGTCCCTGAAATACCACTTAGGCCCCAGTCCTTATCCTCTAGAGTGCCTGAAGGGGTGCTGGGTGTTCCTGTTCCTATTTTATTTACTGCCATAACTTTCACGTGTTTAAGTTTCATGATTGTGCTGAAACCAGCAAAGCTTCTCTGGTTGCTGCTCTGCCTGGCAGCCCTTTAGTGCTTATCCTCTGTTGGAATGCAGGCCTGGAGCAAATATTTACTGTGTGGCACATGCTGAGTTTTGGAATGTGTGACAGCATTTGTTGTTTAAAAGTCACAAAAGAGTTCTGCCCATTACACAGTTTTCCACCTTTTTTTTTCCTCCTTTTTTATAAGGTAGTTGCAAATTCTGTATGTAATGCTCTTGGAGTAGTTGTCAGTAGTGGCATTTTCCATGGTGTAGCTCCATAGTTTTCCCATTTTTTGATTTATAACTTCCTGCAAACCAACATTGGAGTTCTCAGAACTATTTCACTGAAGCCTGGATGAGTAACAAAGAAAGGGGATATTCTGGAGAAGAACACATCCCTTGGCAAACTGTACCTGTCCATTGGGATAAGCTGCAGAGGAGAAGCCATTCCAGACAGGTGGAAAACCATTGCTTAGGATTGAAGCTGTGCCAAAATACAATAGGGTTGAAAGTAAAAATACTCCTTTTTTTAATTTCTCACCTGAAAGTGGTTCTCCACTTTCTCCTTCAGGAAATCCAGTCTTACCAACTATGCATGCTGTAATGATCCTTTCTGCATCGAAGGTGTGACAGTGAGGCTGAGATGCAAACCTGCCTCAGCAGCTCTGCAAAGCCTTGGGTCACACATGACAGCAGCTTTCCAGAGGAGGTGTTAGGGCTGATAGGGCAAAACCTGTTCTGTGAGTTCTGAGCAGCAGCTGGTGATGTCTCTTTTACAGTAACATTAAGTGACTCTTGTATTTCCTTTCTATTTTTCCAGATATTGAAGATTTACCACCCACAGTCCAGGAAAAATTATTTGATGAAGTACTTGACAGAGATGTTCAGAAAGGTAAATGCACTGAGAGCAGCTGGGAACACTCTTGCTGGAAAATAACTACATGTGTCTGTATATTTGTGGCTTTGTCCATGGGCGTGTTTTAAATAGAGGCTGGATGCTTTCAACTTGATTTTCACTCTGGAATTCATGAAGTCACAGAGTGGTTTGAGCTGGAAGGGGCCTTGAAGACCTTCTAGACCAGGTTGCTCCAAACCAGCAGCTTTCAGAATAGAGCAGCCACAGCTTCTCTGGTCACCCTGTCTCAGGGCTTACCACTCTCACAGAGAGCTATTTCTTCTCAACATCCCATCTAACCCTGCTCTGTGGCAGTGGGATGCCATCCCCCCTTGTTCTGTCACTGCATGCCCATGTAAAATTATTTTAATTTTAACATTTCCAGTCTATTTATGAGGCAGAGGGAGAATGGAGTTTGTAGAAATCATGTTTGTAGAGCTTTTAAAAATCTTTAAAAGTCAGTTTTGAGTCACAAGCTTTTTAACGAAAACTTAAAAAATTCTTTTCAGTAACAATCCTAAAACAAATGATGTGGTGCTGCGTGCTGTGGTTTGTTTTTTGTTTATTTTATGACAGTAGAACTATCCTCAACCAGTTGTAGTTGACCTGTTGAAGTAAAGCAGGATTTTATTCATGCAAAGGGCTAAATGATTGAGACTGTGCCATTATTGTGCTATCTGAATTCTCCGAGATAAATCAGCAGCGTGCTAAGAGCTGGCTGTGCCGTTGCAGAGCTGGAGGAGGAGTCTCCCATCATTAACTGGTCCCTGGAGCTGGGGACACGCCTGGACAGCAGGCTGTACGCGCTGTGGAACCGCACTGCCGGCGACTGCCTGCTCGACTCCGTGCTCCAGGCAACCTGGGGCATCTACGACAAGGACTCCGTGCTGCGCAAGGCTCTGCACGACAGTTTACACGACTGCTCCCACTGGTGAGTCAGGGCAGCTTCTTCCTCGTGCTGTAGCAGCAAAACCCCACAGCCACCCCCCCCTCCCCAATCCCCTCCTCAAAGCTGTCGAGTCACCGTGGTCCCAGCTGGGATCTTCATCTCGTGTTTTAAATACGAGCGCTGGAAACTTGGATACTTGGAGTGTGATGCTCGGCAAATGGCATTTCAAACACTGAAATGTGTTATACTTACTTGTCAGGCGTGCTCTGACCACAGTTATTGCAGCTGGAATTTGTGTCCTTGCAGTGTAAACTATGCACATGCCATGCCTTGCTGCTTGGTGGGAGTTGTGCAGAAGATTGTTAGTTAGAAGATAGCCTTTTATTCCTTATAAACTTTTCAGTATTTTCATTCCATCTGCTTAGTTACGGCTTTACTCAGGATTGCTCTTTTTATCCCTGTTCTGTCTGCTAAAATAATGGCAGTAAAGCAGAGTGTTGACATTTAACTGGTTCAGTCTTTTGGCCATAAAATTGATTTATCATTCTGTAAAACAACTTTTTGTTGCTTTGCACAGACAACCTTCTTTAGTTGGATACTGTGGTTTCCTTCTGCTAGGACACTTATTTGGACTGCTTAGTTGGACTTCCAGTTGTGTCCTGGGTGTCCTGGACTAAGGGATGAGCTGATAAACACTGATAATCCAAGTCACAGAATATAATTTCTTTGATGTTCTTGTAGTCAAGGACAGGAGAAACACTGTCAGCACATACTGCAGAAAGAGCCTGTCCCTGTCCTGCTGTACAGGAGGGCAACAACAAAGATTAATTTAGGGGTACCTGTAAGTAAATTTTGTGCTGTTGGGGGAGAACTCCCCAAATTAGCATCCAGAGCTGGATTGCAGAAAGTGGTGTCATTCTCCTAGGAACCTGTGTCTGAAAGGATCTGTCACTGCTTTGGAGTTGTTCAGCATGGAGTGTGCATCTCAACCATGCAGGAATGTCCTTAGCATCACAGGCAGCTCCCACGAAGCCAGAACAGAAGTTTAGGTTTTGTTCTTTATGGTATCTAAAAACATGCTGTAAACTACTGAGCTTTGGATGAAATCTGTCAACATGTTGGTGTTAACTGTGGTTGACTTACTGCTGTGTCTTAACATATCTCTCATTTACAGGCTATTCAATATTGTTAAGCTTTTTAGTTTATGTCTAGACAGAATTTTCATTTTACTCTGAATTTGTTTAATTCTTATCCTTATTAGAAGCATAATTTTTAACTGATTGATGTGTTTCTTCAAGGGAACAAGTCTTCAGACTAGAAGGTACAAGTCTTCAAGAACAAGTCATGTTCCTTGTTAGGAACAAGTCTTTAGAATAAGTCTTTTAGCCAGATTTTGTTATAAATTGATCCTTTGGTATATCCTATAGGTGCTGTATGGATTCCATTTGAGAAGATACATTTAATTTTGCAGGCTAGGACATGTGGCTGATGGGAAGTGATGTCGTCGCTGGAACAGGCTCTTAAATGCAATCCCTGCTTAAACTTTTATCTAGTGGAATTATTCTTCAAAGCCTCCACAAAGACACTTAAAAATGGGTATTTTTATAGTCAGACAGAAAACACTCACGTAACTCATTTGACCTCGTTTTGTTATGTTTGTTTAGATGCTGAACAAAGAAAAATCTATTTACCAGAGACAGTCTTGTGTCTGGTGCCCAGAAAAAGCTCCATTGTGAAGTTCCCAGAGGCTTTGGCCTGTGGAATCTTTTCCATTCACCTTTCAATAACTCCACTTTTTTAGTTTACACAAAAGTGTGTTCTGATTCCACCATTAGCTTTTTGTATTCCACCATTAGCTTTTGCTGGAGAATGGGCACATGCCCTAAGCTGACTTTCAGAATTTTTTTTTTAATGGATGTATTGAGTTCTCTTGTTAAAACCTGAAAAGTTTGCTTTAAATGAGATCAAAATCTTGTCTATGGCTGACTAACTCAGGGAAGAAACTTCTTTAGGAGAACACTTTCACAGTGCAGGTTTAGAGACTAGTTTGGTGTTTTCCTTGTTTCCTTTTTCCCTTGAATTTTCTGGGCTTTCTCTCTCACTCTAGTGGTGCAGAGGTTTTTATTGTTGTTTTGCTTTGTTTTAACTTCAGCCAGAATCTGATTAAATTTCTTTCAGGAAACCCAGGAATTAATTCATTCAGCACAAAGTGCTGTTAGAGATTCATGACAGAAAATAGGCAAGTATTTATCAAAGGTGGAAGTGTTGATGTGTTTAGATAAAAACTGGAATAGAGATCCAGACGAATCTCTGTAAATATTTCTGTCAATTAGCACAGACCTATCCAAATATCTTAATAATAGGAATTCTAAGCCATGCAAAGGTTTTTAGCTGGATTCAGGAAACCCAGCCTGGCTGGTGGCCGCTGTCCTTCAAGATTTTAGGGTGATTCCAACTTCACTGAAAGCATAGGAAAGATCTTATCCACACATACACACTGCCTGCTAATATTCTTAGGTTTTAATTAAATGAGTTCATTTCAGTGACTTTTTTAATAAGCTGAAACTTTAGTATGGGTTCTTTGTCTTTACAGTGAAGGCTATTGTTTAAAAGTTGGCTTAGCACTGTTCGCTAAATCCCAGTTCCTAATATGAAGTTGTAGCTTTTCCATGGTGTGGTGATTGAACAGTTTAAAATATTAGAAAGCCAACATCTTCCTTTGATGTGTCATTTTTCTTGGTAAATGGTTAAATAAAATATAGTGCCTAAATGAAATCCTACTTTGCATATTTGATTTTTATCCATGCTGCTTTACCATTCCATATAATGTGGAATTACCACCTCTTTGCTCCAAAATCTGGTATAAAACTGAATCTGCCTCTTAACCATGGGTTGTTGGAAATTGATATGCAAGTACTTTGAAGTTAATTAACTCATTATGTGGTTAAAAATAGAAAATACCTATATTCCTTTGTGTGAGGAGAATGAGCAGCAACTGTTGTATGAAATGAAAAGTCTTATGTTCCTTGTGTATATCAACACTTTAATATGTCTAAATAAGATTAAAAAAAAAAACCCTACTGCAAGAAGTACCAGACTAGGCAGGAGCCTGACAGGAACTTGGATCATGTTTGATGCAGGCATTGCTTTGTTTTTTCCAAGTGGTTCCTTAAATGAACATTTATAAATGGAGTCTCCTGAAGATAAAAAAAACAAAACAAAATTCACTTCTTCTGCTACTTGCTCTCTTTCTTCCCCCTTCTTGGGATGAAGGATTACAAGGGTTAAATGCTGCTGTCAGGATTATGGTGGTTGAGTAAATATTTTTGCCTTTACCATTTTTTCCCTCTCTCTCTCTCTCTCTCTCTTAACATTTGGAGTTCTACACACGCTGGAAAGAGTGGGAATCGTGGTATTCCCAAAGCTTCGGTTTACATTTCTCCTTGCGAGAGGAACAGTGGCAGGAAGATTGGGCATTCATTCTCTCTCTTGCAAGCCAGGTAAGAGAACTCCTTTGTCAGAGGGCTTTTGGAAAAGATACTGTAATTTCTGCTAAGAAGTTTCAGAATTAGAAGATTTTTTTGGGAATAAGAATATTCCTGTATGAAGGAAAAACATTCCTCTTAAGCCAATGATCTTAAAATCTTACTGGGTAAGCTATTCTACCAATATAGAAAGGTTCATTTGAAATTATAATTTTTAAGGTTCCTATTAAGCAGTGAGTGCATCACAAAAAGAATTGTGATATCAGAGTGAAGTCTGTAGAACAAATTAAAAGACAATCCAATGTTTAATATCCAGCTCTTGCAGCACTTTTACCTCCCAGAACACACCTCCAAATCTGTCAGCTTACACTGCTCAAACTGCAGCAAGAGGAGGTTTTATAACCCCCCTCCAAAATGAGATTTACATTCCCATAAGCTTCCAGCCATGGGAATATTTTTAGCTCCCCTTTTAAAGTATAGACAGGATTTTGGTGCTGGTTTTTTGAGATCTGTTTTGTATGTGCCCTTTTCCTATCATCAAAAGGTATTTGCCTTAAAGTGCCCTCAGATGCAGGAATTATTTTTAGACCTAACATTATGTAGAGTTTCATTTCTAAGTGGGGAATGAAATCCATTACATTGAATCTGGGCAATAGGACAGAGAATTATTACTGACAGCTGACAAGATGAAATGTTTTTCCTTATTTCCAATAATTTTCAAGTCTTTTGTTTTTCCTGTCAAAGCTTTATCACTCTTAAAAGCATTTTCTCTCTCAATTTGAAGAAATCTTTCAAATTTCAAATTAGAGGCTGGAAAGTTCTGTTTCAAGTGATGTCTTTCTTTGTGTTTGGTTCAGCCTGGAGCGAGTTTGGAGCAGACACACATTTTTGTACTTGCACATATTCTTAGAAGACCAATTATAGTTTATGGAGTAAAATATTACAAGAGTTTTCGGGGAGAAACATTAGGATATACCCGCTTCCAAGGTAAGCCTTTCATTTTTTACATTCACTTTTAAACAAGATTGGGCTGTAAATCAGTAGTGACATGAAGTGACTGTTTGGAAAAGGATGGAATACTATTATAGTTAAATTTTCATTGGCTATTAAAAGGAACAAAATAATCCTCTCCAAACTTGCAGTTTTTCATTTTATAGTGGGCATGGTGCCTGTAAGAGTAATTTCATGATACTTTAAAGGGAGTTTTTAAAATTTATCTGTGTTTCGGTGATTCACACTTTACAGCAAGTGTGAATACTGACTATTTCTCATTAGTACTTTAATTTTGCATAGCTTGATCAGGTTCTTTCTGACTTTTTCTCCTCCTTGTCTCCAGGACAGCCTGACTGTCCTTAAATATAAAGATGACTCAGTCCAGTTTTGTTTAGACTTAACATCTGTAGATCTCTAAAGATGCATTTTCTGCTTTGCAAGCCAAATCTGTATTTGGGCAACCTTCCCCTCTGTTACATGCTAATCCTTCATTATTCAAATAATAAAACATGAGAGGGGATTGGGAGCATCTGCACAAACTGAGCTGTAAACAGAAGCCATGGGGAAGGAACTGTGTGTGTTCCAGAGGGTTGGGACATTTGTTTTGCCCACAGTTTCATATGCCTGGCCTCAAGTGCATCTGCTTGATGATGAACCACTCTATTTCTAGCTTACCTGAGGGCTTCCCAAAACATCTTCGTGGTTTGAAAGACAAAAGTATGGTGACTTTGGAAGGAGGCAAGCCCATGATCTAGAGAAAACCCTAACCTAAAACCTAAGATGTGCAGTTAATTTATAACTAGAGTCTGGGCTTCCAAGTTTGGGGCAGTAACAAAACTTCATGCAGGGAAATTAATTACTTTTCTGAAGAGTCTGAATGTTTAGCAGTCATTGTAGTTAGATGTTAACTTTTCTTTTGATGATGAAAAGCTGGGAAGGAACAGTTACTTGTGTCACTTAAATCTGACACTGCAGCTTTGTGTTCCTTTTAACTCCAAGGCTTTGTGGCTTGCAAATGGTTTTATTTCCTAGATTGGGCATTGAGGCTGACAAGTGTTACATGGCTTAAATGGGCTGAAACGTTCTTGCTCTGTGAACCAGAAGGAAAGTGGGTGCCTGGAACACCCTTTCACTGCACATGGGTTTCCAGGAATTTAAGCTGCCAAATTGTTACCCCTTGAGATTTACTTGCCACAAGCCACATCCATCCATAAATGGAAGCAGCACTGGGAACAGGTGAACTTGGAGTCCTGTGTCACAGTACCTGGAATTGCTCCTCTCCCTGCCCAGCCACGTTTTTGTGGTTAATATGTGCTAATCAAATGCCATTGGCACAGCTGAAAGCCAGCTGAGTGGACTGGGAGTGGGGTGGGCTGCCAGGAGAAGTCTCCTGCTCTGGGCCTGTGTGGGCTGTGCTCAGCAGGTGCAGCTTTGGGGAGTGTTGGGGTGTCCCTGCCTATGTTTAACATCACATCCACCAGAAAAATCCCTGGAAGTGTCCAAGGCCAGGCTGGACAGGGCTCAGAACAACCTGGGATAGTGGTAGATTGGGCAAGGGGTGAAACTGGATGGACTTTAGGGTCCCTTCCAACCCAAACTGCTCTATAATTGTGGATTATAATAGAAATGGGGAATTGAATTCTTTTAATGATTGTTCAGCATCATGGTTCAGTTTGTAGCACCCTTGTAGCTAACCCTAGAGTACTCCCCCTGACAGGAATATTTTTTTTCCAGGGACTCCTTGTTCCAGCTTGGCATCCTTGCTGTAGCTGCTGTGAATCCCCTAATTGCCAGCCTGTTTCCCAGATTCCAGCTGACTGTTAATTCTTTAAATTCTAAAGCTTCAGTGGTGGAAGATCTCTTAGCTCAAGCCCTAACTATGATCCTGGTCAGACCCTCCTGGTCTGGCCACAATTATTTAGTGGCACAAATACACAGCTTTTAAAACTGAACATGAAAAAAGATGACTGACTGAAGTGATCAGCAGGTCAGGCTGGAGAAACTCAATCCTATGTGGGCTTCAGGAGAGGTGTTAGTCCATATTCTTTATTTTCTGTAGCTTGTGTTCATGTCAATTGTTGTTACATGACCTGGCTTATATCAGAGTGACTTTTATAACTCCTAAGAGCACTAGATATTCTCCCTGGCAATGCTTGAAATTCTTTTCTCTTGGAGCTCATTGCAGTGTTGAGGAGGAATGCAAAGTGTAGCACAGCCTTCTGTCTTGGGGAAATGATTAGTGTGGGATTTTCACCAGGATAAAACAAGGATGAAAGGAGATTTCTGAACACTTGCTGAGTTTCAGTGCAGAGATGGAGGCAAACAGATGAGTTTCAGTCCTGAAAGGTCCCATAGCTGTGCTCCCAGGAATTATCTTCCTTACATTTGACTGGGTGTCATCTTCAGTGTAAATTTGCATTTTGACCAGATGTTTGCTTCTTTCCCTTCATGCAAAGGCTCAAAACTTTCTGATGAACACTTACCCCGTGTTCTTCACCTTCTGTGTTTAACACTGCTTTAGTGAGGCTTAATAATAGGAACAGGAGGAAGGGAGGGCTAAGAAGGTATTGAAAGGCTCTGTCTTTAAATCAAGGTGGTGTAAAAACTTGTGTGAATCTTAATTTTAAACAAATGACAAGACTAGATAGCTCTTGATTGCTAATTCAAAAACAAGAGAGGGAGGAAAAAGGGACAATTATTTACTGGTAGCCCCACTAATATTTCACTGCAGTACAAAAAGATGAGCTCAAAACTTAAGCAGAACCTCCAAAGCCATCCCCTGCCTCAGATTCCCATTTGAGTGGTGCCCTTCCCTCTCCATGGCTGTCAGAGGAGCGCTGTGTTTGCAGCAGCAGCAGCTGTACTAGGAGGTTGCTATGCTACATGTGCACTTGAGTTTATGTGGGGCTATTTTTAACCTGTCACAAGGTGAGCTGTGCTTTTGATTAAGTTGTCTTGCAGCGGTACACACCAAGAATTATTTATGTTCCTGGAAGAAAGGAGTTCCAGTTTTATTTTGAGACCTGGAGCAAATTGCTGTCTTTATTGCTAAAAACGGTGGGGAGAAAAAGTGCAGTTCCTCTTAGAGTCTGTGACATCAGGTGTTGGTTGTAGCTGAGCAAAGTAGTATCAGCTTTTTGGTGCTTCTTTTTATATTTTTTAAAATTGATATGAATAATTGATGAGTGTTAATTTAATCTGTGAGTACTGTATATGAGCAGTCCTGTTCTCTGGGATGGGTTACATCAGTGCTGAGTAACATTTTGTGCAGTGAGTTCTTTTAATAATAAGTTTTGTGAGCAGATGGTGGAATTTTTGCTCTGGTAAAAATAGCTGAATGTAGCCTTTATTTCTATGATGCAGAATTTGATTTTCTTTTTCTTTTTTTTTCCTTTTTACTTTAAGAAGAGTTACCAAACATAAAAGGCTGCTTTTTGCTTTTCTAAACTTGCTTTTTGTTCATCACTGCACTACAGACCGTAAATTTTAGGGCTGTGTAGGTAATGTATTGGTTGTGATTGCAATCTTTTGTGTCTAAACTTGTACAGTTGCAAAGATACTTGGCTGATGTTAATTAATGAAAATTAGCTCTACTGAAAAGTGAGGCCTGTATTAGTGTAGACCAAACCATGTATGTTTTACCTCAAGATTTGTATCCAAATCCTTCCTTGTTGAGCAGCACTTCTGAGCCTTACCTTGTGCTTTCATTCCCCACAGGTGTGTATTTGCCTTTGCTATGGGAACAGAGTTTTTGTTGGAAAAGTCCCATAGCTCTGGGCTACACGAGGGGCCATTTCTCTGCCCTGGTTGCCATGGAGAATGATGGCTATGGCAATCGAGGCGCTGGTGCTAATTTGAACACTGACGATGATGTTACTGTTACTTTTCTACCCTTGGTGGACAGCGAGAGGAAATTATTGCACATTCACTTCCTTTCTGCTCAAGAGGTAAGAAAGAAACATCTGGTGTGTGGTGGTGACTTTGTCACAGCTGCCTGCTGAAGCTCAGCAATGTCTGTAGTCCCGAGATTTTGGTGTCCAAAGAATTACAGGGAATGTGCTGCTCTGGTTAATTAATGCTGCTCCCTTCCCCATCATTCCAGGTGACTCTGAAAGGTATTTTCCCACACATCTGATGCTTATTTATAGCTCTGTCAGTGGAATGTAACTTCATTGTCCATGTAAATCACAGAAACAGAATCACAGAATAGAATCCTGAGCTGGAAGGGACCCACAAGGATCATCCAGTCCAACTCCTTGCCTTGTACAGGACACCCCAACAGTCCCACCCTGTGCCTGAGAAAGGACACGTTAATAAGTGTTCTGTCACTAAGGCAAGACTGAAATCTGCCTTTTGGGGTTTTTTTTCCTAAAAGATGTGGCACAAACATTGGCCAGTAGTTGCAGCATTTTCCACCTTCTAGTCTAATGAAATTCATTTTTGCTTTAATTGCTATGATAAAGGCATGGAACTACTTCACTAAAGGGTGTGCATGGGTGAAGGAAGGGCTGGAAAACAGAAGTAATTACAGAAAGTGGGCATTCTGTAAATTAAAGGAGAAAAATATGAGCTTCAAGTCTAGAAAGGGATGTTGCTTCAGCAAGCCACGCTATTTGCTATATTTTACAAGAGAAAATATTTCATGCCAAGAACTTAGGCACCTAAAAACGTGTTTGTAAAGCCAGAAAGCTCTTTTAGTACTTCCCTCCTTATATATGGAGATAGATAACTGTAGATAAATAGTTGCTTAAAAATAACTGAAGGCCGAACTGGAAATAGACATTTGGGAAACTAGAGAGTACTTCCAGAGCCTTCAGAAACCTTTGGTTGAAAATACAGTGGGCATCTCTTTTCCTTTTGGAGCCTCAGGGTGGGATGGCTTGGAGTGGCTACCTTAGACCAGAGGCTAGACAAGATTAGGAGAACGCAGCGCGCCGCGCTCGGAGCAGGAACGGCGCTGGGGAAGCCTCACTGCTGCTGTTTGGTGTCCCCCAAAGATAGGCAACGAGGAGCAGCAGGAGAAGCTGCTGCGGGAGTGGCTGGACTGCTGTGTGACCGAGGGAGGGGTTCTGGTGGCCATGCAGAAGAGCTCCCGCCGGCGCAACCACCCGCTGGTCACCCAGATGGTGGAGAAGTGGCTCGACCGCTACCGCCAGATCCGGCCCTGCACGTCCCTGTCCGACGGCGAGGAGGACGAGGATGACGACGATGAGTGAGGGGGAATAAAGTGCAAATGAGCAGCGCAGAGTGAGCCCGAGTGAGCGTTGTGCTGTAGCAGTTGGGTGTGGAGTGACCCAGGGCTAGGGGATACATGCTGGGAAGGATTCTCCGACAGCACGGGGAGAGGATGGACGCTCATCCTGCTGCCTGGAGAGAGCCAAGTGGGCTGGACTATAGTTTGTATAAAAACATGAAAAAGAAACAAAAAACAGCTAATTTTATTATCAAGATGGAAAAAAAAAAACCAAACCAACCCAACCCAACCCCTTTTTTCTTTCTGACTGTAAATCTGTCTATAAATGTACCGCATGTGGTTGTGTAAGAGGTTGTGTAATAGGAAACGTATACCAGCATCTTAATTATTGCAGAGAAATTTTTCAACTAAGGGCACTTCTGAAAGCACATATGAGCTGGATGGATATCTCATCCTTCTGAGATTCTTTTACAGTAGAACCTGGTCTTCTCCATCACCTTTTAGATACTCTGACACATTCTCCTGAAAGGCCCTTTCCTGTGAAATCTCACTAGTGCCCAGGTCAGATTGTGAGAGGTTTTTTTTTTGTTTGCACAGATATCCACAGCAAGTCATAAGCAAAAGTACATTCATTATTTTACTAATATTTTAGTTATTGCTGTGCCCACAATAAAGCCTAAACTCTATGGAACAAACTGGAAGAGAAGCTAAATTTTCATTGAGTGAAATGATTTGTTTCTTGAAAAAGCTTTTTGGGTTTTTTTTTGCCTTTTTTTTTTCTTCTAATAGTTAATAGATTCTTTTCCATATACATAAGGATATTTATTCAGAGAAGTGACCTAAAAATAGGGATTTTATTCCTGTGAGCATACACTAAACAAAATTGTGTGAAATCTGAGAATTTGAACACAATTGAGAATCTTGTCAAAACTCCGTCTTGCCGTGTTACAAATTATATTATCATTTACTCTTTGATCACTCAAACTTTGCTGCAAATGAAAGGTTACTCCTTGGTCACTAAAATCTACTGAGAATCCACTTGGCAGTTCTAATTAAAAAGAAGAATCTATGCTCAAGTTGTTTAAAAGCACTGTTATATATTTCTCAGTATGTAAACCTGGGAATTTCTTGCATGTTGATTGATGTGGCCATACTTAAACTTATGTAAGTTCCTAAGACTGTAAGTTCAGAGTATATTCTCCAGTAGAAATTTTATTATATTTGATAACTTTAGCCATGTAACCTGTAATGGATAAAGTTTATCTAAAAATCTCACTGAAACACTAAAGGTTAATGCCAGTTTTTACATATACAGTGCAATTCAGGTTGTCTTGAAAAGCACTTTTGATGTGTGGTGGTTGAGTAAGAAATTTTGCGGTAGATGAAATTGTTTTAATTAGAATTTGGAAAGAAGCCCCATAGCAGCTATTTTTATGTAGTTCAGAGCTATGGAAACCCTGAGGAACTTGCTGCTTTTTCTTCCAAATGCTGCTTAGATGGTGTTGAAACGTGCACAACTCCTACAGAAACTTGGTGACGACACCAAAAGTAAAGAAATAATGAAGTACTGTATTAATTTTGCAATTTTCCCCTCCTAGATCCCATTGAGGTTTATTATGTCTTCACCTTTTTTGGCCATTAGATTTTCTCTGCTTGGTGCATGTCCAGATTTCCAGGTGAAGGATGAATGCTGCTCTGCCACGTGTGAGTGACCCAAATTCACCACCCAACCCCAGGTATTACAGGGGTTCTTCCTGAGTGCATGGTCCTGGTTCAAGTTCCCTTTCTAAATTGGGATTTTTTTTTTTTTTTCTGTCCTTACCTTGCAGTGAAATCCTTTTATACCTTGTCTAGCTGAGGGTGTAAAGCTTTTCTGTCCGGGGAGCTGAATGCAGGGTAAGCTGGGATGAGGATTTCCATGCCCTGAGCTGGCCTGTACCGTGTGCTGGTTTTTGTGTCGTGCTGTGACCACAGGGATCTGGACCCGGGCAGCTTGAGGAGCTCTCAGTGGCCAGACCTGTAACTTCAGATCCCAGCCTGCCCCTGACCAGCTGCCCTGTGGACAGAAGGATAAGCCCTGATTCCATGGGCTGCTCCAAGGGTGCTGTGGAGTTTTCACCTCCCACCCCGTGTGCTTTTGGCAGCGCTGTTCCGCTCAGGGAAGCGAAGCTTCCTTGTCCCAAGGGGAGAATTACCAGTGTGAAAATCTACCTTGAGCCAAACTGGTCAAGCTCCTGCCCTCCTCTCCTGCTGCCATGGGCAGCCTGCATTGTGCCCCTGTCCCCCAGCCCTCCCCAGAGCAGTGGAGTCCCCAGGGTCAGTTCAGCTGTTCTCGAACGCATGCACTGATAAATTCCTTGTTCTGCTCCGACAGGACAGTCCTGGTACTTTGGATCACTTGGCTTCCTTGATCATTACTGTTTTGTTCTGATGTGCTGTACAATGGTCTGTTCAGGTTCACGTGCTTCACAGGCCCTCTGGGAACTGGTGAAGTGTCTTTTCCAGAATCAGAGGAATCCAAACCTCCTGTACCTGTAGATTAAAGAGCTGCAACCCCTGGCTTTGTGCTCACACCTCAGTCAGTCTGTGTCAGTGGCTCCTCAATCACACACCTCAAAGTTTACAGACACTGAGATTAATCTGCACACACTCCCCTGCAGCTTGTCAGCAAGTTCTGCACTTTCAGCCATGAAAATATATATAAAAAATTGGGTTTCTTAATGTTATTTTCCTCAGCAGCACACGCTTTCCTAGCACAGAACTTAGCTTTTCATTGCTACCTCCTTTACAGCTGGTCAGATTTTTTTTCTGGTTTTATTTATGACTTCCTCAGTGAAAATCCCTGTATTTCTTTTGTTTTAAATATATTAAAATTTAGTAATTCTGGATTCTTCCAAAGTTCTGCTGCATGGCTTATGGCAAATACCCCCGAGTTGCACTGCCTCCATTATCCAGGTTGGTTTGTGTGTTTGGAGACCTTGTTTAATTGCTGCTTTTCATTTTCCCCCCTTTTAATCAGTAACTTCACCTAATGCCCTTTTTAAAAGGTTTTATTTAGTGTTTGTCACCTTGAAGCTGCTTGTTTTGACAGCTACTTTGACATCTCTGGAGTTCTCCTGGAGAAAGAGATGATTGTTCCATGAGAGCCTTCCTGCCTGCCTTCCCTGAGTGGGACAACAGCAGCATGGCTGTGTGTGCTACAAACCTTCAGCAGCAACTGTTCCTCTCCAGTAATTTTCCATTTGAGAGTCGCAGCTCCTGGTGCTTCGGCATCTCCCAGCTGTGATGATATTCTTCCCTTTCTGCTTCCACTGCTCCAGTCTTTGCATGTTTTGCTCTCCCTGCAGGCACTTGTAACCCTTGGGATGGCTTCATCTCTGCTCCTTTTGAGTTTGTGGCACTTCTGTCCTTGGTTTTGGCTGAGAGGGAAGCTGGGTGTTGGATGAAAGCTCCAGCATTTTCTGAGCTTGGAGTCACTGCTGGCACACAGATCCTGTGGTGCTGGGAGGTACTGGATTATTGAGAAACAACAAAGTACCAGGGCTCATTTATTTTTAAAACAACTCTTAAAAAATCTTAACATGAATTAAATGTTTTCCTCTTGGTTTTGATGGTCATTTCAGCGTCTCCCAAACACTTCCCCTGTATCTGACCTGTTTATCCCAGTTTCTCACAGAGGTCACGGACCATTCACTGCTGGGCTGTGCTGAGCACTGACAAGGAGCAATCACTCTGTAAAAGGTGACCTTTTTTGTGGGTGTTTGAAGCTGGTAACCAAGTTTTCAATTTAATTTAAAGCAAACAAAATACAGAGTTTTGTAACTTGGACACTTTGGTTTCAGCTTTTTTTAGTCCCCATCTAACTCCATGTGTGTGGCACTTCAACACAGTGGGAGAGAAAGGTGGAAACAAGAGCAGGCCTTTTGACTAGTGAGGCTCAAGCAGCACCTCTTGAGCACTTTTTGGGCTTTATTTTCCAATGGTTTGATAGTGCTTTAATTCTTGAAAACATACAGAAAATGTTGTTTGAGTTGTAGCTGCCTTTGTAGCTTAGAGGAAACCCACAGTGATCTCTTCATCACGGAATGGTCTGAGTTGGAAGGGGCCTTCCCCTCCCAGAGGACTGTAAACATTCACCAGGTATGACCAGAATTATGTTTCTGTACCTTATGGTTACCTTTCAGTGTCTCCAAGCCCCAGACTGCAGCGAGAGCTCTTGCCTTTCAGAAATTATAGAAATTTTATCACTTTTTATTGAAAACTGCACTGAACGCTAAATGTCCACCTTTACAATAAACAAATACAGTAACGGTAACACACTAAAACAAAACATACTGATAGCCATTGGTTTCTTTTTTTGTCTGTTTGGGACAGCTCAAGATTTCTTTTTTTTTTTTTTGTCACAGAAACAGGAATGTACCCATACAAAGGCTCAAAACAGGCCATCTTTAAAAACAAAAAGGCGATGATTCACAAAAGACTATGAATATAACATGTAGCTAGTTGATACAAATCTAATAGGATTTGTTAAAATCAGTCACATCTAATAACACATCTTGAAGTGTTCTTGTATAAAATATCACGTGAAGAAAAGAAGACTTTTATCAATGTCTAAAAAAGTGGATTTTGTTCATAGACAGTCTTGACAAGTTACCATAAAAAGTGTTTCCTGAGACATAAGGAAATGCAACATTATTCTTGAACCCTTTCCAGCTCAAGACTTTTTCCACTTGATAAAATAGCTGCAGATTTAAAACTGAGAAAATATATTTGAGTACAAATAGTGTGTGAAACTTAATACTTTCTTCTTTTTTTTTCCTTTTTTTTCTTTTTTTTTTTCTTTTAGTTTTTCTTGCATCATTGCAGGGCGTAGGTGGATGCACAGCTACTTTATTCAGTGTATTGGGCAGAGAAGAGACTGGCAGTTTGGTTTTCCTTAGCCTGGGAGGGCAGTGGTCAGTGCCAGGAGCCCTTTCTGCCCTCCCCATCCCACAGATCCCGGCTGGAATGGCTGGAACTTAGACCTGGCAGGAGAACTTCTGTTACACAGCACTGGCCCTGTGAGACTGCAGAAAGGAGGAGGAGGATTTTCTTTTTTTTTTCTTCCACTTCTAAGCCAGGACTGCTGCCCCCCATTAGGAGAGGTCACCAGATGCAAGAGAAAGGAAAGGGCTGAAGCCACACAATGGTTTCTTGTTAACTCTGGAAAGATGGCTTAATTCAGTGGCCTGGACACAGTGCAGAAGCCCTGTCCTTCCCAAGGAACTGAGGGGGGAAAAGAAATTAATTTTTATTCATGTGATTGATGCACAGATGAAGGAAATTCAACACACAATAACAGAAGTTGCTCATTAATGTATCACATCCTAGTTTTCAGCACTGCAGGGAGCAGGTGACTTCTCCAGGGCTTCTCCCCAGTCTTGGCTGCTGTCGCTTTGTCGGGAACACTGGAACATCAATGATGCGTCTGTCCAAAATCAACATTACAAATTTCGTATCAAATTCTTCTCTTTTAGTTCATGTATAACTTCTTTTCCAATGTCTCTTGGTCCTAAGTTTATTGAATGGTTTTTAAATTATCTGCTATTGCTCGTTGGGATGTTCCCTGTTGTCCCCGTGTTTTGTGGGCTGGTTGGGCGATGGAGCTTGGGAAGGATGTGCCACTGTGGGAAGGTTGTGAGTTACAGGGATGCCTCCGGGAATGATGCCCTCCATGGCTGCTGGGATTCCTCCTGGTGCCACACTGACCATCCCAGGGGGATACCTGGCAGAGGGGACACAGAGAGGCAGGTTTGTCACAGCAGAGCTCATCACACACCATCACCCCACTGGAGAAAACACAGCAGAGATCCCACTTCCCTCCTGGAGCCAGGTTTGGTTTTCCTTTTAAGGTACAAGGGAGAGCTCAGAGTTAATGTCTTCTGCCTTGGCTAAGTGTCCTCTGCTGCACCATCAGGACTGCAGCTTATTCTGTGCCTTCTCACAGCTCCTGGACCATGGGGAAGCCCTTCTCCTTTGGAAATTTGGGTAAGCAACCATCTGGGATGGTCTCTGCAACTCCAGACGCTGATCTGCTGATTCCATCATCCCTGTGCGTGCACACCTTCAACACCTACACCTGGTCTGTAGATTTTCCCTGTGTGGAAGGTGAGCTGCATCTTCCTCAAGGAGTGCAGCTCAAAGATTTTCCAGGAGCAATGGAATTACACACATTCCAAGAAACAACAGTGAGTGTGAGAAAGGAGAATAGTAATTTCTTCAGCTGTGATGTGGGGACAATGAGGACAAAACCATGTGGAGGTTTGTGGCTGTGTGAGGCCTGAGGGCTCCCACTTCCCTGCAGCTCCACTGCCTTGAGGCAAGGTGGGTTGGGAAGGGAATTTTACCTGCCTGTGAAGGTGGTGAGCTGAGCCAGCTCCCAGGGGCTCCAGGGCTGCAGCTCCAAGGAGCTTAGCCAGGATGAAGCTCCCTGCAGAGACAGGTGAAGCTGGGAAGCCAAGGCTTGCCCTCAGGTGCTGGTACTGCCCACATGTTTGGGAACAAGAGTGGGAACAAGGGGAGGCTTTTTCCAGGTCTGGATGTTCTGCTGGCCAGAGGGAGCCTTCACTGCCTGTGGCCTGCATGGTCCAGGAGCTGCCTGGCCCTGCCTGACATGACCTGATGTGCCCTGCAGGGTATTTTGTAGCTCAGACTATTTCTGGCAGTGGTGATACCCTGAATGAGCCCATGCTGCAGCTCCTTGAGCCTAATGTCTCCTACCAGCATACATGGAGCCATCTGAACAGAGCAGTAAGTAACCCTTAATCTCAGATTTAGGTGGAAATTGGGTCACCTGACTACAGCCCTGTATTTGGAGCTTTTCCCCAGGTTCATTGACCTGCAGCTGGGTCTGGCTCACAGAGGTTGGTCACAGACAGGTGCACAGAGTTGCTGCTGCAGTTCAGAGTCACATCCAGCTTGTGGAGGGGCCTGGGGGGGGTCCTGCTGCTTCCAGAGACGCTGCCCAGTTCCTCCCAGCCCGCAGGGATGCGGGCTCTGGAAAGGGAGGCTTTACCCACCCGGGGCTGGCTCAAACAGCATCAGTAACCCCCGTGCTGGGAGTGCTGGTCCCCAGGGAGGGGGTGACAGCAGCGGGGGTCCCCGGGTGCCCCCCTCGCTGTCCCAGCCGCTCGCGGTGTCCCGGTGTCCCCGTTCTCCCGCTCACCTGTACGTGGCACCATTGAGCTCAGGATGAATCGCCTGCTGGTCTATTACTGACCACGGGGCTGTCGTGACGAAGAATTCCTTATTCACACAGTTCCTTAGGCTTTCTGGGATGCGCCCTGGAGTTGGTGAGAAAGGGGAGGCAGTGTCAGGCCAGGGCCCAGCTTTGTCACCCTCTAATGAGCTGCAATGCTTATAATTTCACTGTGTCTGTCAGTGTGAAGGATGGCAGGAATAAAAAAACCCCACATTCCTTGTTTCAGGAGGATGTTTTGGCTGTCCCAAGGTGCAGCATTGGAGAGCAGCTTCCCACCCTCACTCCCAACACTTGGCTTTCAGAGGAGCTGTTCCCCTGAGGGCAGCTTTTAGGACAAGGGAGGCACTCTTTTGCTGGAGTGTTGTGCCCACCACCTTGCATTTGGTTTTGGAATGCAGTGGCTGTGTCTGCACCACTGTGTGGGTTAGCACCAGTAACAGGGGCAGCAATTTCTGTCCTGTTCTTCCAGTCACAAACTCCAGTATTTGCCCATTCACTATAAAAATCAAACCAACACAAAACCCGTTGCCCATTCATGACAAAACAGGGAACTTTGGGTTCTCATCTCTTTTACTGGGAAGCAAACCAGGGTTAGATCTCCTTCCCAGTGTCCTGCTGGGATGTGGGCAGGGTGAATCCCTGTCTCTGCTCTTCCTGGCTCCTGTTCCAGGCACCCAGGGAGCCAAGCCCAGCATCCCCAGGGATTGGGTACCTGTGATCGCACATCGGATTTCGGTGGCAGCTGCTTCTCTCATCTCTAGGGACGCCTGCTCGCTGTACCAGGCTGTGTGTGGAGTGCAGATCAGGTTGGGAGCATCTTTCAATGGCCCTTGAGCAAAACTGGGAGCAGGTGAAAGCAAAGAGATTAATCTATGTTTGAACAAAGAAGAAAAGATGAACAGCAAAAGGTTGTGGCCTGCCCTCTGCATATACAACACTCCTTCCAAGGCCAGGCTGAATGGGGTTTGGATGAACCTGCTCTAGTGGAAGGCTCTGCCCATGACAAAGAATTGGAACGAGATGACCTTTACGGTGCTTTCCAGTCCAAATCATTCCATGATTTCCTGGCCTGATGATCCTGCCAGCCCAAAATGGGCACAGAAGTGCTGGGAAGGAAGCACAGCTTCTGTGCAGGGCTCAGAAAATGCAGGCTTCTGAAAATGCACCAAAGAGCTAGAACACCAGCCTATAGGGTGGTTTGGCTTAATGCTCCCATAATGTGTGAGGATAAAGGGACAGGCTGCGGGTCAGCCCAGGATGGGACAGGTGGACACTGGGGTTCTCCTTGTGTAGGAGCAAACATTTTTGTTCTTTAAATATTTCTGTGGTGAGAGAAGCTGCACTCCCAGTTACAGCCCAGCCCTTCCCAAGCTGCAGGCAAAAACACCCAGCACTGAATGCAGTGAATTTGTTCTCATGGGCTAAATGAATGTTTTTTGAGTTTTTTCCTAAACACAGGCTGGGTTCTTGTTCTAAGCTCCCAGTGTCCCTTGGAGCACCCCAGTGCTGGGCTACAACCGCTGGCTGCTGCAAGGTGACAACAGCAGGATTGTCCCCCAGTGCTGTGTGACAAGGGACACTGTGGGTGCTGGGTACCCCTGGCTGTGCCATGACACCGAGGCCAGCCCAGGGTGGCCCCATGAGCCAGAGCTTTACCTGAACGGCTCCGACTCGTGCACGTCGAGCGCGGCCCCTCGTATCCGGCCCTCCTTCAGGGCTTGGGTTAAGGCCTTCTCGTCCACCAGCCCCCCACGGGCTGTGTTCACCAGGAACGCTCCCTGCCTCATCTGCCAGAGAGGGATCACCATCAGCTGGGTGCTCTGCCCCGTCCCATCCTCACCCCCCACCCTGGGATGCTGCCTCCAGCTGGGACAGCTTCCTGCTTTTTGTGCTCCAGCCCCAGAGCAATCCCCATCCCGCCGCACGTGGCTTTTCCACGGGAACTCCATCTCTGGTTGGTGTTGGCAAACAAAACCCACTGTTTCCATCACCTCTGCACCACAGGGACGGGGATCATTTACCTGGCAGGACGCTGCTCCCCCTAAACACTGTGGGGAGACACACCTGGGTGCAACCAGCTGTTGTAGAGCTGCTGGCTCCCTGGGGAAGCTGAGAGATCTGTGGCCAGCTCCTGCACTCGGGCCCTGCACGGCAGGTGAATGAATTACCTGCTTGATCGTGAAGTCGTTGATAAGGTGGTGGTTGTGTTCGTTGAGGTTGCAGTGCAGGGAGACGCAGTCGCTCTGGTAGAGCAGGTCCTGCAGGGTGTAGACCCGCTGGACGCCCAGGGAGCGCTCGATGCCGTCCTGCAGGTACGGGTCATAGAAGATCACGTTGAAGCCAAAGGCCTTGGCTCGGACCGCGACCGCCTGCGCAGTGCGACCTGTGCCGAAGGGAAGGGACAGCGGGAGTTAACTGAGCCCAAGCTCCCTGTGTCAGTGAGGCTGAGCTCCCAGCAGGACCTGGGACTGTCCCCCGGGGCCTGCAGGGCTTCCCAGATGTTCCCTTGCCGTGCCTCAGTTTCCCAATTTAAACATGCTGGTTGTGAGTGTCTGCTGTGAATTAGCTGATCCCACCTCTAACGCTGAAACTCTCTAGAGCTGTGGTTGAACTTCAGCTCTGTTTTCCACAGCCCTGCCACTGTGCAGGCTGGAGTGGCTCAGGAAGGGCTGGGTTGGTGTAGCTGTGGCTGTTTTCTTGAGAGAGGACAGCAGCACTACCTCTAGAGGTGTGATCCCTCTAAAACACCACTGTATTTCACCAGTGCTCCTCCAAGCACTCAACCACAGCTCAAAACCAGCTCCTTCCCCCAAAAAACCACGTGAGATGTTCTCCCTATTTCACACCCATCCACTGGGGCGGTTCTGGTTTTGGAAATGCTCATTCTGGGTCCTTCCCAGGGCAGTGAAGGGGCGCTGAGCCCCCTGAGGAGCCCTCCCTCCGTGCCCCACGCACCGAAGCCGATGAGGCCGAGCGTCTCGCCGCGGATGCGGGCGGCTCCGGAGGCCACCTCGCGGATCTGCTCCACGCTCTGCACGCGCGTGCCCTCGCGCAGCGCCTGGTACAGCCACGTGTTCCGCCGGTACAGGTTGAGCACGTGGCACACGGTGGAGTCGGCCGTCTCCTCCACGGCGGCCGAGGGGATGTTGCAGACGGCGATGCCTGCGGAGGCCACACACAGATCACAGCTCCCCTGCCTCAGGGACCCGACTGTGGCAGGGCTCACTCCCAGCTGCCCTTCCCTCTGTGCCCCTCAGACACCCACGGATGTTGGTTCAAGCCCATCATCCCATTCTGGGGGTGCCTTTTCATGGGTCCAAACGGGAGCCCAGCCCGGCCAGTGGGTGGCCCTGGCACTGTTGTTCAGGTCATTGATTGACTGCATGGTTTAAAAACTACCTTATGGAAAGCAATAGCAGTTAAACTTTACGCTACATTTGTGGGGAGTCATTACATCTTCTACTCAAAACCACATCATTTGGCCACCCAATTTGCCAAGTAAAAAAAGAAGGATTATGCTGCAGTATCCCATTACTTTATTCGTTTATATCTTTCCTGATGTTCAAAGCTTCAGAACATTTTTATAATGGATAATAACAATAAGAGTTAAAAACATGAAGAAACCATTACACTGAGGAGACACTGTTCTCCTCTTGAAAAAAGAAAACAATTCACTATATTGAGAATTGCTTTTTTTAGGAATGACTATTTGAGACTCTCTTATTGCAATTATCTCTGTAAAATGGCTCAGGTGGAATGGTTGTTACTCTTCACTTCCCCAGAGATAACCTTTAATACAGCATATCTCAAACACTACTGCAGGGCTGCTCCACAGACTGAATCTTGGGATCAGATGAGTAAAGCCTGTTGTAACTCAGCTGCTAAAACCTGGTATACAATTAAGCTCTTGCAGCTGGGGATATGCAGCCAAAAGTCGGTGACCACCCAAACCAGTCTGGAAATTGGGTGGCAATTGGGTCAGCACTGTCTGATAACATGATTCTCCCTGTTTTTGACAATCCACACTAAAAGCCTTTTTCAGGTTCCTGAGGCACCTTTGATGAGATGGCAAAGGAGGTGGCAACAACCCAACACACAATTCCTGCTCCACCATTCAACACAGCCCCTTCCCAGCAGAGCAGGCATGACTCAGACAACCAGCTCAGATCAAGAGACTTATCTTGCTTAACAAAATATAATAAAACACCCTTCCTCCAATTTTTCTAAAGCTCTATCAACTCCCCTGTGCCAGAAATAGAACAGCCATACAAATACCCAGTGGAATGAGAGGGCACCTGGAACTTGGAACAGTGCAGGAATGAGACAGGGCAATTTTAACATAATATGAACCCAAAAGCTGCCCTGTAAAACTGGACTATTTTGTTCACTTCATGGGCAAGTTTTCTTGGTGCAATATTCCCTGTGTGCAAAAACGTAAACTCCACCTCTAATTTCTGAAGCTGAATGGAGATCCTGCCTGGAACTCTACTGTGCCAGCATGGTCCCATGGAAGCAGCAGCTCCTTGTGCTGCTTCTAAAGGATTGGAAGGACAGGGGAAGGAGTCAGGGTGCAGAGCTGGGACCTACCGAGCTCCCCAGCAGCTTTGATGTCGATGTTGTCGTAGCCGCTGCCTATTCGGACGATGACCCGCAAGGCCTTGAACTTCTCCAGGTCCTCCCGGGTCAGGGTGATGGTGTGGTACATCATGGCCCCCACAGCTTCATTCAACACCTGCAACAAACACAGCAGTCAGGGCAGGGTGATGGTTGGTACATCATGGCCCCCAAAGCTTCATTCAACACCTGCAACACACACAGCAGTCAGGGCAGGGTGATGGTTGGTACATCATGGCCCCCATGGCTTTGTTCAACACCTGCAACACGACACAGGAGCCACTGGCACACCTTGGGGGACACCTGCAGCTCAGGAATCAGGAGTATGACACATTTTCACTGCTGACCTGCTGGCTGAGCCAGGTGTCACCAAACCAAAGCCTGCAGGGGTGTGACCCACCAACACCTTTGGGAATGGATCTGGTGAATATGGAAGTTATGATACAGTTACAGTTACATCTGTCTCATTTACATCTGCTCAGTTACATCTGAGCAGACCAGGCAGATGAAAACCACCTTTGTCTCTCACCTGGACCGTTTGTCAGGTGGTTACCTGCAAATCCTCTGCTTCCAAGCAGCAGTAATTCTGCTTTCAGAAAGGAATTAGGTGCTGCAGCAGTGTCTGTTGAGTTTGAACAGGACTGACAATGTCTTAACCTCCTTGTCCAAACCCTGACCACAGCAGTCACATCTGCCTTTCCTGGCTCTTCCCACAGGTTGCACAGTCACACAGGGCTGGGCTTTGTCTCCTTCAGTGAAGATCCAGACCTTCATTGGTGCTCACCACAAGCTACCTCAGACCCAGCCAAACCCCCCAAGCCTGGCTCATCTATTAATGTCTCACAAAAATCTCCCCTTCTCCTTCCCCCAAATTTAGTATCTGCATGGATCAGCACTGATGCTATTTGTATTACTTTCCCAGATCGTGGATGTGATTTCTCATCAATTCAAGCCTCATTTGAGGTGTCTAAAATACCACTTTTAAGCGAAATATTTACATGTAGTTGAGCTTCTTAACAGAAACACTCATCCACACTGCATGGATCTGCCTGACTGATTCCCAAACCTTCTCCACTCCCCCTGGAGAGGGAGGAGCTGCTGGAGGTGCACCAAGGACCTGTGAGGACCCACCAGCTGCAGCTGGGATGGTGTCAGCAAAGCCACAGCAAGAGCACCACAGACTTCAAAGACCACTAGGAACGTTAATAACATTGATTTGAAAAACCTGATGCAAAGAGATAACGTGACTTTTTTTTCCAAAATAACATCTGGCTTCTAAAAAGCCTGAATGAATTTTAATCTGCAGTGGCTTTTTTGATGCTATCTGGTGATTGACTCAAAGTGCAGCTTTGTACACTTTCTGCTCAAAAATCAAACAATCACAGATTGGTTTGGGTTGGAAGGGAGCTCATTTTTCCAAACTCCTGCCATGGGCAGGAACATCTTCCACTATCCCAGGTGCCGTCCAGCCTGGCCTTGGCCATTTCCAGGGATCCAGGGGCAGCCACAGCTTCTCTGGACACTCTGTGCCAGGGCCTGTCCATCCACACAAGGAGGAATTTTTTCCCCAATATCCCATCTGTCCCTGCCCTCTGGCACTGGGAAGCCATTCCCTGTGTCCTGTTGCCCCACACCTTGTCCAAAGCCCCTCTCCAGCTCTCCTGGAGCCCCTTCAGGCCCTGGAAGGTAGAAGAGCAAGGCCAGGTCCCGCTGCCCCCAGCCCGCCCCAGCTCTCCCGGTACCTTCTCGTGAATCTCCTGAGTTGATTGTGCGTCACAGAAGGCCACCGTGGCCAGGTCCTTCAGGATGGGCATCTCCACAGTGCAGTCCCTGCCATCCAGCAGTGCCACCAGGGGCCGGGGGTGCATGGGGCCGTTCATGATCTGCGGGCGGATACCTGCGGGCACAGCGAGCACAGCACGTTACACGGCCCTGCCAGCAGCCCTGCACAGCTGGGCATGGGCTAACAGCACTGCACAGCTGGGCCTGGCTAACAGCACTGCACAGCTGGGCCAGGCTAACAGCACTGCACAGCTGGGCCTGGCTAACAGCACTGCACAGCTGGGCTGGGCTAACAGCACTGCACAGCTGGGCCAGAGCTAACAGCACCTGCACAGCTGGGCATGGGCTAACAGCACCTGCACAGCTGGGCCTGGCTAACAGCCCTGCACAGCTGGGCTGGGCTAACAGCACTGCACAGCTGGGCCAGAGCTAACAGCACCTGCACAGCTGGGCATGGGCTAACAGCACCTGCACAGCTGGGCCTGGCTAACAGCACTGCACAGCTGGGCTGGGCTAACAGCACTGCACAGCTGGGCCAGAGCTAACAGCACCTGCACAGCTGGGCATGGGCTAACAGCACCTGCACAGCTGGGCCTGGCTAACAGCACTGCACAGCTGGGCTGGGCTAACAGCACTGCACAGCTGGGCCAGAGCTAACAGCACCTGCACAGCTGGGCATGGGCTAACAGCACCTGCACAGCTGGGCCTGGCTAACAGCACTGCACAGCTGGGCTGGGCTAACAGCACTGCACAGCTGGGCCAGAGCTAACAGCACCTGCACAGCTGGGCATGGGCTAACAGCACCTGCACAGCTGGGCCTGGCTAACAGCACTGCACAGCTGGGCTGGGCTAACAGCACTGCACAGCTGGGCCAGAGCTAACAGCACCTGCACAGCTGGGCATGGGCTAACAGCACCTGCACAGCTGGGCCTGGCTAACAGCACTGCACAGCTGGGCTGGGCTAACAGCACTGCACAGCTGGGCCAGAGCTAACAGCACCTGCACAGCTGGGCATGGGCTAACAGCACCTGCACAGCTGGGCCTGGCTAACAGCACTGCACAGCTGGGCCTGGCTAACAGCAACACAGAGTCAGTCTGGCCAAGAGACTGGAACACTCTCTAGGAACACAGCTGTGGTTTTGCCCCTGATTTTTGAGGGAATGGCTTTACCATTCTGGTGACCTCAGAAAAACAAGTCCAAACAGAATCACTCAAAAAATAGGATTACTGGAGAATCACAGGAAGATGAAGACCTGACACAGGACACTGAAGACCTCTTTAGCACAGAAAGTTACACTCTGATGTATTACCAACTACCAAAGGTTTCACAAAACAGCAAAGCTCGTCTTTGTAAACCCAACATTCTCCTCTGAGGAAGGAACTGATCACCACCAAGGGCCACAGAAGGCTGAATTTTATATCCTATTTATTACTCTGTTGAGGATTAACTGGTTCATTTTGGGGCAAATCACTTAGAGATTTCTACATCTCCCTTTCAGCAAAGGTGTTTATTATATTAAGACCCTACAAAATATCTCAGGTGTCTTTCTCAGCTGCCCAGGCAGTTTTTGGGCAGAGCACAGGTGAGGGGACAAGGTGCTCTGGGTATAATGTGCTGCTTTATTTCTGCTGCTCACCATGAGATGGCTGCAGCTGGAGGGTCTGGGTTTGGGTCTCCAAACCCTCAAGCAAGCAGCCCCAGCAAAGCCTCTCCTTACCAAACCCCACTTCTGCACAAGAACCTGCCAGGGCTACCTGCCATCGTGGATCTGGCCTTTAAATGCAATGGTTGTGCTGGTTAGGAGGACAAGCCCAGGGCTTGGCTGAGGGAACTCCATGGGGCTTTTTTGGGGTATTTTATGGGGGAATCTCCCCCAGCTGATGTGGGGATTACAGACATGGGCACTACTGGCCACAGCAATGAACCCCAGACCTGCACCAAGAGCGTGGCCCCGGGGAGGGACCCTGCACTGCTGCTACACTCACACAGCTACACTTGTTTTACATGGGAAAAAATAACTCCATGGAAACATGCAGGTTTAATGGGGTGGGTTCCATTCCTTTTCTACTGAACCTGCTTAAAGAAATGAAGAACCAACCAACCCAGCAAAGCTGACTGAAGGTTTTCAGCATTAGAGGTGGGCGCTTTTGGAACCGGTCCTTCCCTTCCCCTTCCCTACTGATGTCTCCATTACTGGAAGTAATCCATTATGTTTGCATGCATTTCATCCAGATGGGAGTGCAAGTGTGTCAGTAGGCAGGGTGGAGTGCTGAGACGATCTGGATAAGGGAAAGAAGCTTGTGATAAGCAGATAAGCAAGAATAAAAACATGCCCAAATCTCCGAGTGCTTACCCAATCCCTCTGGGCAGCACTGCACCCCAGCTAGATTATTTTCTCAGGTTAACAAGCAAGTGAATTATAACACTGACTTAAATGCTTACTAATGTGTATGATCTCCAAGGCTTAGAGCCTCACACCACAACTGCACATAAAAAGGAATTGGGTGCAGGGCCAAGGTGGCCGTGGTGGTGCCAGCCCTGATGGCCACCACCCCTGTCCCCTGTGCCCACCAGGGACCAGGAGTGTCCTCAAGGCAGAGCAGTGGGCACACAGAGGTTGGAGTGGCTTCCTGTGAGCATGGCAGGTGGAAGATGAAACCACAGGTTATCTGAAACTTTGACATTTAATCCAAGCCCCAAAATAACGGGTTTATTATGCTGCCCTTACATAAGCTTCTTTGAAAGTCAAACAAAACACAGCTTTTTTTTTTTTCCTTCTTTTTCCTTTTTTTTTGATACAGCATCTGTGTCTTTGCTTGGGATTAGGGATGCAATTGTGCATGATGACACAGCCTTCTTAGGCACATCACCCTTGCCCACACACTCAAGTGCAGTCACTGATGAATGTGGCTGGAACCCGCGAGGTACTCACAGGAACTGCTCTCGTTTCTCCTGCATCAAGGGGGGAATTTATTTCAGCTCGACAAGGAAAGTTCTGAAGCAAATCAATACAAGATGAAGTGCATAATGTATGGAAATTACGTTTTAATAAAAACCATTGGCAGGTTTGCAACTTAAACTGAGCTCTGTTTTCCTCTCCTGTTGCCTTTCCACCACCCTGCATCCATTCCTCACCGTCCTGGCTCCTACCTCTGCACAAACACATCCAAACCAACACATTTGTGCTGACAAAACCAAGCCATCCGGCTCATACAGCATGTTTGTTCTGCAGGCGACTGCTTCATTGAGAACGAGGTATGCCACGGATCAGAAAGTAATTAAGCAGCAGCCACTCCCCCCGAAATAGTGATAAAACATCGCAGCCATTAACCCTTTCTCTCTGCCAAAGCGAGGGTACAACGCCGTGTAAGCCATGAGCATCACCACCCCAGCAGAGCTGGCACCAGCTCTCCTGTGCCTGGGGGTGGGATCAGCTCTGCCTCCCCATTTTGATGCCTCCCACGCCATCTGAAACTGATTTTTGCTGAGAACCCCCCCAAGCTGTTCCTGCAAAGTTGGGGCAAGTATTGTTCAATACGTTTTTGAGGGCTTTTTTTAAAGCGTTTTCAGGCGCCTGCGGAGCCTGGCCAGAGGTGTGGGGAGAGCTTGCTAAAGGAGAGGGAGAGGAGGAAGGGTTTATTAAGGGGGGGAAGAAAAAAAAACCCCAACAAAAACAAAAACCAAGAGGCAAAAAAAGCAAGGTTTTGCAGCCACAGAGAACTCAAACTCCACCCCGGCTCACAGGCAGCGCCGCTTGTTGCACGCAGCCCCGCGTATAAAGTGCTTTTGTTTCATTTTTAATACACAAAGCCCGCTTGTCCTTTCCTGCCGCTCCTCCCCTTTGCCACCCACTTGTATCCGATCCCAATGGCACCCCTGCCAAGAGAATTAGGGAGTGCTCCCTGCTAAATGGCAGCCTTTGTGTGACCGCAAGACGGCTGGTACTATCTCACCGAAACAAAAGCAGAAGCCATTTGCCTAATTCTTATTAATCTCAGTTGCCTGCGCCACGCAGCATTAAAATAAAATAAAATAAAATAAAAGTTAAAAAAAAAAGGCAAAAAAGAAAAAAAAAAAAGGCTTTAAACATGTTGTCCTGCAGTATATAAAAGTGCATCAAGAAGCAATCCTGACACTCGCCTGAATTACCCGCTCACAAGCAAGTAGCTACAGTTTTACAGTCAACTACACACTTTATTAAACAAACAGAAAAGAAACAGGAAATTTCCCCTTGCCTGGAAAATGTTGCCTC
Organism: Anthoscopus minutus; assembly: GCA_013399455.1. NCBI lineage: Eukaryota > Metazoa > Chordata > Aves > Passeriformes > Paridae > Anthoscopus > Anthoscopus minutus. Next base: position 749,963 of record VWYI01032849.1, read on the forward strand.
CACATTCTTCTTCTTATTAAAAACCACACATGGCAGTGGAGGAGTAGGGAGGGAGGAGGAAGGGGGGGAACCCACACACGAGAAAATACTACCACTTTTCAGTGCGTTGCCTCTCCTTTCGTCTACGAGGGGGTATCTTCAAACAAGCGATCCCGCGGCCCACAGCTGCAACATCTCAAGACAAATGTCTCTTTGAACACGGAGGGAAAAGAAAAGGCTTTTGTCCTGAGCCCCAGAAGAATGGTCTGAAATTGCGAGAGGAGTTACAGTCACCTCTGCGCGGCTCCCAACTCTTCAGAGCACTCCCTCCAGACTTTGCCGAAGCTTTTAACTAATCGTAGTTCTTTCCCAGCCCTTGAATAAAATCATGTGAGTGCCAGCCAAAAAATCTTATGCTATGCACACTAAAGGGTTTGTATATGTCACAGTTGCTTTTCCCCCTTCCACTCCCCTCCTCCTATTGACTTGCACATACGACGGGGTTTTTTTTCAAGTTGTCTCAAATGGATTTAATCTGTGCCACGCTGCGTTTTATGTTTGTTTGGGTTTTTTTTCTGTGTGCGTGGCTTTTTTTTAACTTAAAAATGAAACATGCCTTTCTTCCCATGCAGAGCATGGCTCCAAAAAAAAGCCTGATAGCCTTGAGCAGCAGCACCTCGAAAACAAACACAAAGCACTAGGGAAAAGCAAGGCTGTGCTGATCTCAGCTGCACCCAGAAACTGAGGGCCAAATTCTTTCTTGATGTATGAATCAACTGATTTTCAGCATCAGAAATGACACTCGATGGCTGGCAGGATTCACATCATTTTGGACATGTCCATCTCCTGGTCCTGCCCAGTTTGTCCCATATGGGTAAAAGCAGCACCATGTCACTGTTGGAGGGAATGGTTAGAGCTGTGTCAGGGAGGTTTAGGTTGGGTATCAGGAAAGATTCTTCCCCCAGAGGTACTGGCACTGCCCAGGCTCCCCAAGGATGCACAGGGGTGTTGGGATTGTTGGGGTGTCTGTGCAGAGACAGGAGCTGGACTGGATGATCCTGGTGGGTCCCTTCCAAGTCAGATTATTTTATGAATTAATAATTGCCATTCCAATCCCACACTCTGTCAGGAGTACGTAGGACACTGCTGCTGTGTATGCCCTGAATGAGGGCAGGCTGTCCCTGTGCAGTGCCCCATCTCCAGAGCGTGGCTTGGAGCAGTTGTTGGAACAGTTGTTTTTCCCTCTTTCCAGCTGCCATTGTCACTGCCAGCAGCCCCAACAGCTACAGAAAATCCCCATCCAAGAAACAAGGAAAAAATCTGCACCTCAGTCCTGTTCAACACCATTGGTGCTGCCTCTCCACAGTGTTACTCTGCTCCCATTTTATCTGCATCCTGCTGGTTCCAACAGCATCATCCTGTGGCACACACAGCCTGCTCACCCCCTAGAGAGCTTCAGGATGCCCAGGCCAGTCCTGGAATCAGAGGATGGGGCAGGAATAAGAGGAATAAGAGGTTTATCATCTGCAGTTGGTACTGACTTGTAACACTGACATCAAGAGACCTGTTGGTCTCCCTAAAATCCAGTCTCTGACTACAGGACAAGGGGATTTAAGCACATTTTTCTCTTGAACATAAACCATTGCTTAAACACTTAAAATTCCCTACAGACTTGCTGTCCCAGCCATCACCTCTGCATTACAAGCCGGAGAGCCATGGTCCCAAGGTACCTTTCCAGGGGTCCCCACTCCCTGTAAGCAGAAAAGTAGTGGCTAAGGTGCCACTGAGTGATTCTGTGAGGATGAGGATGTTTTGGGAAAGCACTGTGATGCTGCAGGACCCACAGGACCACCCTCCTCCGCCACACGCTTACCACTGATGCTCTTTCTTTCACTCAACTTTTCCTATTAAAAAATGCTTATCATAATGAATGAATATGCAAAAATGAACTAGGACACAAGTCTTATCTCTTAGAAAGAAGGGGAAAAAGCCCAAACAGATATTTGCTGTTTATTCTAACTGCAAATACTCTGGAGGCCCTTGGTATCATGCAGAGAGAAGTCATACAAACACAGAGCGTGTTTAGAAAGTGACATCAAATATATATATATATATATATAATAAATAATCATAGATTGTTTTGTATTTTAAAAGCAAAGCATCTTTGAGGCTGCCAGGATCCTACCAGGGAAAGAGAGCAGAATCTTCTCCACCCAGGTGTTTGAACTGATGCTGGAGCTCCAGGCTCGCAGCCAGGGCTGCTGTGGGAAAGAGGGATGATGGCAAAGAGGAGGCAACTTCCAGCCCACTGGAAAAACCCACAGGTTCATGGCAGTCCCCTCTGGTAAGGGAAATCGTGTTTCAGAGAAACTCCTGAGCTCCAGAGAGATGGGCAAAGAGGCAACAAGGCCCATCCTGCCCTGCTGGGAAGGGAAAAACTCGTACCTGCTGTTGGGAAGAGCCTGTGCAAAGCCCTGACCTCTCCAGCATGTTTCCTCTGGTCAGCACACAAGAGCTGGATTTTGGCCAGTCCTCTTTCCAGATAACTTTTCAGGGCTTCCTTGAAGAAAGTATTTTTAAAAGATTCATAGGAAGTTCCCATGTAAAACAATATCCTTATTAGCTGATCCAAGCACTGTGGCTACAGCCCCCAGCTGAACTACAGACAGGGCAGCCACAGAGAAATACTCAGTTAAAATACAAATATACATGGTATCTTATTTGAATTCCTGCAGGTACACACAGCAGAAACACCTCCTTCTGTGTCCCTAATTAAAGCACTGGGATACCCTGCTGATGCCATGGGCACGAAAGCCAAACACAAGCTTTGCAAAACTCTGGCGTGCTCATCTCTGAAATTATCTCTGGGCTGAACTAAATCTCACCCAGAGGCACTGCACAGCTGCAGGGACATGGATTGGTGTTAATGCAATAAAAGAATAGTAGAAGAGTAATGCATGGCTTCTGCTATATATCCAAATGTGGGTGTTTGGGTTATTCCCACTCTGTCAGGTTGGTAAATCCATGCTTGAGAACACCAAACACCAAGGAGTGACTGCAAGAGGAGCTAAACAAGGTCTAACATGAAACTCCTAATGGTCACACAAGGTGATGGCAGACAGGGGTGCCTGAGGGGTGTGCTGGCCACGCAGAGACCCTGAGGAGGGAGGGCAGAGCAGGGCATGGATGGATGGGATGGCAAAACCAGGGAGGCACTGGGAGCTGCCAGGGCATGGGAAAGGCAGAGCAGATGGGAGAGGCCATATGGGGTGGTGAGAGAGGGATGCTACCAAAAAAGCTAAAAGAAGCACCTGGGAGAGAAACTATTTGCTCAGAGCAGCTCAGATTCCTCTTTTTCTTAGGTTTTTTTTTTTGTTTGGTAAGAAAGGGATGGGAGAAAGAGGAGAAAAGCTCAGTTAGAGTTTGTTTGGTGGTTATGATTCAGACACCATATGGACCCTCAAACTGTCCCACTGCCCAGGGCTGAGCTTTGCAGCTAATATTAAAAAAAAAAAAAAGGAGAAGGTAGCAAAAAACCAAACCAAATAAATTCTCCTTGAGTATTCTCCATTACTAAGCCCAGTTCTGGGAACAAATTGTATTCCTGGTGCTCAGTGGGCAGCTTTCCTGATATTATCCAGCACTCTCTCCTGTGCTGCACTTCAGCTGCAGGATATATCCTTTATTTTTTATGGGTGGGACATTCACCTCTGAGCCACAAATTCCAGCCATATGGCATCATGCACCAGAGACAACATCCCATGCCAGCTCTCCTTTGGGTCCCTCCCTGCCCTCTTTATCCATTTATCTTTTTCCCTTCCATCCAAATGGAAACTAACTACAGCAGTAAAAAACAAATGAGCTGCTCCAGGAAACAGACAGCTTTCATTGTTTCGGTTTTTTGGTTGGTTTTTTAGTTTTTTTTGATTGAAAAGATAAAATAAATAAACCCAAGGAGAAGGATGCTGCTGCCAGGGGAGAGCTGCTGATATCGGCCATCTGGGCAGGAGGCTGCTCAAACTTCAAATTGCCCCGAGGGATTCAGAGGCTGTAAAGACGTTTTGGAATATGTGATATTGAAATCAAGGCTTAAGATGAGCCTGTTGACTTGCAGTGACAGCCCTGGCATGGGGACAGCCTGGAATTCTGCTGCCTGAGACCCCAACCAGACCAGCAGCGGGGCTGTCCACAACACACCAGCACTAAGGGGTGCAAACTTAGCTTTAGCACACAGACAGACCACTGACAGCCCTGTGGTTTAGAGGAAATTCCCTAAAATTTAAAAAAAAACCCAAAAGTTAAGTATTAAAGCAAGCACTTGGATCCAGTTTTGGGAAGCAGAAAGGTTTCAATCCCATCAGCTATCTGTGTGCCATCAGCACCTTTGGAACTTGTATTTGCACATTGATAGTGAGAGATTCTGAGTGGAAAACAAAGAAAAGGCTACATTGGGAGCTAGCTGTAGGAATTAAATGATGCTGTTACCCACTGACATTAGTCCTTCCCCCTGAGCTGGACATTAAAGTGCTCTTGGCCTTTTAAGCAACAGGGCTTACTCTGAGCCTCTCTGCTTTGCTGCTGGCATTCCTGAGTTCTGCTGGAGGTTTAGATCCCAGGAAAGATCCCAGTGCTTGAGAGAGCACTGGAGGAGTTTCTGTCTCTACAGAGACAGGACTGCTTTGCTGGGGTGGGAGTCTGGAGAGCCTTTTGGAAGATAAATCCTCATTTCCACGTCCACCTGTAGCTGATGTCATCTCAAGTAACTCATTTACAGCCAGAAGGGACGACAACCCCCCAAGGATCCAGCCCAGGCTTTACCTCACTCCTCTTCCATAAGGGCAATGTGGGAACCTTCGGTGAGAGCCCAGCTTGACTTTAGGAGCCTCCCCAAAGCCATTTCTGGCCAAGCACAGAGTGCCAAGAACGGCTGGCAGCTGCCTCAGCTCCTCCTGCACACACTGCCAATGGGCCAGGGAGCAGCCAAAGCCATGACTCCAGCCCTTTAAATCCACCTGGACACTTCCAGCACCTTCATTCAAATGGTTAAAAGGAGCACAGGGGCTGTCCCTGAGCCCTGTGAGCCACACCAGGAGCACAGGGGCTGTCCCTGAGCCCTGTGAGCCACACCAGGAGCACAGGGGCTGTCCCTGAGCCCTGTGAGCCACACCAGGAGCACAGGGGCTGTCCCTGAGCCCTGTGAGCCACACCAGGAGCACAGGGGCTGTCCCTGAGCCCTGTGAGCCACACCAGGAGCACAGGGGCTGTCCCTGAGCCCTGTGAGCCACACCAGGAGCACAGGGGCTGTCCCTGAGCCCTGTGAGCCACACCAGGAGCACAGGGGCTGTCCCTGAGCCCTGTGAGCCACACCAGGAGCACAGGGGCTGTCCCTGAGCCCTGTGAGCCACACCAGGAGCACAGGGGCTGTCCCTGAGCCCTGTGAGCCACACCAGGAGCACAGGGGCTGTCCCTGAGCCCTGTGAGCCACACCAGGAGCACAGGGGCTGTCCCTGAGCCCTGTGAGCCACACCAGGAGCACAGGGGCTGTCCCTGAGCCCTGTGAGCCACACCAGGAGCACAGGGGCTGTCCCTGAGCCCTGTGAGCCACACCAGGAGCACAGGGGCTGTCCCTGAGCCCTGTGAGCCACACCAGGAGCACAGGGGCTGTCCCTGAGCCCTGTGAGCCACACCAGGAGCACAGGGGCTGTCCCTGAGCCCTGTGAGCCACACCGGGAGCACAGGGGCTGTCCCTGAGCCCTGTGAGCCACACCAGGAGCACAGGGGCTGTCCCTGAGCCCTGTGAGCCACACCAGGAGCACAGGGGCTGTCCCTGAGCCCTGTGAGCCACACCAGGAGCACAGGGGCTGTCCCTGAGCCCTGTGAGCCACACCAGGAGCACAGGGGCTGTCCCTGAGCCCTGTGAGCCACACCGGGAGCACAGGGGCTGTCCCTGAGCCCTGTGAGCCACACCAGGAGCACAGGGGCTGTCCCTGAGCCCTGTGAGCCACACCAGGAGCACAGGGGCTGTCCCTGAGCCCTGTGAGCCACACCGGGAGCACAGGGGCTGTCCCTGAGCCCTGTGAGCCACACCAGGAGCACAGGGGCTGTCCCTGAGCCCTGTGAGCCACACCAGGAGCACAGGGGCTGTCCCTGAGCCCTGTGAGCCACACCGGGAGCACAGGGGCTGTCCCTGAGCCCTGTGAGCCACACCAGGAGCACAGGGGCTGTCCCTGAGCCCTGTGAGCCACACCAGGAGCACAGGGGCTGTCCCTGAGCCCTGTGAGCCACACCGGGAGCACAGGGGCTGTCCCTGAGCCCTGTGAGCCACACCAGGAGCACAGGGGCTGTCCCTGAGCCCTGTGAGCCACACCAGGAGCACAGGGGCTGTCCCTGAGCCCTGTGAGCCACACCGGGAGCACAGGGGCTGTCCCTGAGCCCTGTGAGCCACACCAGGAGCACAGGGGCTGTCCCTGAGCCCTGTGAGCCACACCAGGAGCACAGGGGCTGTCCCTGAGCCCTGTGAGCCACACCGGGAGCACAGGGGCTGTCCCTGAGCCCTGTGAGCCACACCAGGAGCACAGGGGCTGTCCCTGAGCCCTGTGAGCCGCTGCTGCCAGGGCTCCTCAGCCTGCGCGATGCCCACTGGCCCCTGCAGGGAGAACTGAGAGCTCACTGCAAACCCACAGGTCCTGCCAAGGTCTCTTCTAAGATCTCCTAAAATAGCTCCTGGGTGCTGGCCAAGCACAAGCCCAGTGGAGCCGTCTGTTCAGTGACCCCACTGCAAGGTCACCTCTCCTGCAGCCCCAACTCTGCTCAGCCCACAATGGGGACTGCAGCCAGACAGGACCTTTGCCGACTTTCTCCTGTCTCACATCCCCACCCCTCTTCCACGGCAGAGATGCAGTGAAGGAGCCCTCAGGAGCACAGTCAGGAGCCCAAATATTGCCATGTTCACACTGCTCCTGCTCTTTCGTGTCCCAGTTTCTTGCTTTGCTTTTCTCCCGTTTCTTTCCCCATCCCGGTCTGTACCCGCAGCTTCTCTGTGCACTCTCATTGCTCTTTGAGGGATTTGAGACCCATTCTGGTAAGTGCAGAAGGGATGGTGAGGTATGTGAGCAGAGGAATAACCCTAGAAGGTCCTGGGAGGTGCTGAATGCCTGCAAATCCCACTCATTTCCCTGAGATAAACACCCTCACTTCTCTGTAGCACTGGATTATAACTGAGGAAAAACCCCTACATACAACATTCAAAAGCACTTAACTACAACCTACTTGCAATTAAAGTTGATTTACTTTTACAACAAAAGCTTTAGAGGTCTATCATAGGATTTTATCATGGTTGCACTTTAAAAAAAAAAAAACAAACAGCGCACACACTTTACATTCCTGTTGACACTTAAAGCAGCCCAGAACCATAAAAATAGAGCAAACAAAGCTCTGGGCTTGGCAGTGACCACCAAACCCCAGCTGCTCTCCTTTGTATCCTTCAAGGAGCAGTTTAAGGAGGGAGACTGATCACCTTGTGGGACTCAGAAACACCTGGCCTGGCTGAAGGTGTTTGGTGAAAGGGATTGGACTAAACAACCTTTAAAGGTTCCTTCTAACCCAAACCATTCAAGGATTCCATGAACTCAAATATTTCCTGGTTTAACTAATATTGAAAAACACTGGTTGCACCTCAGGCAGGATTTGCCAAGCATGACTGCATTAAGAATGTGATATCCTAGAAAAAAATACTGAAGATAAAATCACTCCTGCTTCAACCCATGTTCCATAACTAATATATTTGATTATTTTCAATACTGCTGTAAAGCTGTCTCCCCAGATACACCAGGAAAATGATGAAGGATCCCACACTGTGCTTGCAGCCACCTTCCCAGAGGAACATTTTCTGCTGAAAAATTGAACAGGAATGGGATGACACAAGAGTCCAGCAGCATCTCCTGGCCTGCCATCTTCTCTCTGAGCCACCTGCAAAGCTGTTCACTCAGCTGGGGGAAAAAAAGCCAACCCAAAGCCCCTTGAGAAACCTCAATCTCTTTATCCAACTTCTCAGAAAAAAGATTTTAGAGATGCCACAAAATACAGCCCTTTTTAGCTATCTGTGCCCTCAAGCCATGCATTAATACAGCTGAGACTAAACTGGATTGAGGGAATTTTAAATTGGTGTGCTGGAAGATGTAGAAGGCTATAAAAAAAAAGGAAAAAAAAAAGGAAAAAAAAAAGGAAAAAACCCACTAAAAATGAAAAAAGGAAACAACACAAAACTGAATTATAAGCTGGAGATTTCATGAGGTCAGCGTGAGCACACAAAACCTCACTAGAAAGGTTATTAATATTAATAATATCTCCTGGAACAGAGAAATCACCTTGATTAACAACAATACACTGATTATTTACAAACTCACGCATCTTAGAATATGATCCTTTAATCATATTATTAGACTGAGGACAAGAAAGTGGTATTCAGAGCAGGGAACTCTGTATATTAAACTCACCCTTCTCTTAACCCTTCTGACTTTGCACCTCTGTGCAGCCTCACTGGCTGCTCACCAATAACTCCTGTGTGCTGAGGGCTCCTGCAGGGGCAAACGGCCTTGTGGGCATTTCAGGAAGAAATGAGAGCGTGACCACAGATATGGAGATTTTGCACAAAATGAGGCTAAATGTAGAAATTTTGACTTCATAGAATCATGGAGTCTTTTAGGTTGGAAAAGAGCTCGAGCCCAGCCATTCTCAGCACTGCCAAGGTCACCACTGGGGACTCCACCACTGCCCTGGGTACACAGATGTCATGTTCCTATGAGTAAACTTCAAGGCAGAAAAAAAAGTCTTTTGTAATTCAGGGCTATTAAATCTTTCTTGAAACATTCAAATCAAATTAAACCAAATGAGATTTTTTTTTTTAAAGTTGCTTTTAAATTTGGTTCTTTCAAATATCTGCTGGCCCTTTTGAAAATTAAATTTATTTTATTTCTAATGCAATGTGCTATTCTGGAGATCTGAGGAAAAGCATGCGGTCTCAGAAGCACATGAGGTTTTTCCTAACTGTACAAATTGCTCAAATAAAGGATATTATCTCCTCCTGCAAACCTTGTCTGGCTTCAGTTTCCCAAGCTGAATAAAGATAACGAAAAGTTCAATGATTAACTTTCCCATTCTCTACTTTTCCTCTTTATCAGCCTTTTCCTGGCCACTAGCATTCCTGCCTGGCTGCAAAACATGGGCTGCAGCTCTGGACAAGAGCCTGTGGACCTAAACAGGGCTGGAACCAGCCCAAACTCTCCCAAAAATTCTTAAATTCTCACCTTCTCAGTCTTCTCAAAGCTTTGGAGGCTGAAGCAAACCCCTCCAGCCAGGCTGCTCCTGGGGCTACAGCATGCACTAGGAATGGGTGAGAACACACCTAACATTTTTTTTCTTCTCCCTGACCCTAAAATGTTCTGTGGATTAGTGATAATCCCCAGTCAGACACATTTCACATCTTAAATTAAAACAGGAGACCAGGCAATGCTGACTGAAATCCGTCAGCAGCGTTTTGACTCCGAAGTGCCCCTTCACCATGAGACCCCTCCATGTGTCAGCACCAGTGATGGTCACCCCAACAAGGGCTTCCACCAGGGTGGGCTGGAGTCAAGGAAGGTTAAACTCTCATCATTTTGTAAATCCTACCCCTGAAGCTGCTTCATCTCCTCCTCCCCCACCCCAGTCAGAGGGCCCTCAGCCCGGTGTGCTGCACGCTGGTGCCTTCTGCTTTATGGAAAACCATGTTCCATGTCCAAATATTGCACAGATCCTTGAATAATAAGAGTTTATAACCCCCCTAATTTATCATCAGTGTTTAAAATAGTATCACTAATAAGTAATCGTAGTTGAAACATTTCTCTTAAACCAGAACTACTTAAATGACGATAATCTATAAAAATCTTTGTTAATCTGCTCCACCTTTGAGCAAAAGAAACACGCACTCCCTGGATTTTGTACTAAAACAAAAATGAGCATTGGCAGAGCAAGCAAAATCATCTACAAATACAAATCAACCTTTTCTCCTTGTGAGGCAGAGTTGCCCAAGGGATAGCGGCACGATCACGCTGCTGATGTATTTATACAGCACATTTTCATCTTCATTAATCCAGAGAACACACTGCCACATTCTTACTGTTCAATTCCAAGAATGATGAGCTATTCCTGTGCTATGGCAGTTCAACACTCACCTCTCTCCCAAGCACTTGGGTCAGATGAGCACCCTGGAGCTGCAGGGGTGTCTCCTGCCCTCCCACTCCCTTGGGAAGGGGCTGTAACGCTGCAGCCCCAGCTTGTCCCAGCTCCAGGCTGTGGCCCAGGAGCCCCCACAGTCCAGCACACTCCTCTGGCCACAGAGAAGGGCTTTAAGGACCTCCTGAAGCAGCCTTGTCCTTGGTCCCATGGCTTTTCTCATGGGGGTAACCTCAGCAATGCAACAAGAGCTAAAGGAGACAGCTCAGGATGCTCAGCAAGGAGTTCCTGCACAGATCTGTATTTTCCCTCTGTTTTTCACCAGCTGGTGTTTTGGCCAACAACCTTCATATTTAAGGTGTCTTCTTTTCTTGTGCATGCCAAGGACTGCTACGCTGCAGCTCCCACAGCTGCTGGGAGGCATTTCCTGCAGGCATCCTCAGCACACTGAGAGACAAATAAAATCCAAACTGCAGAGAAAATGACTGCTTTTGAAACCATGTTAACTCTAATGGGCTGAAAATGTCTTCATTTTTATGTCTCTTCACTATCAGTGCTGATGTAGGTAAGCACAGGATATAGGTTTATCTAATAATGTATACCCAGGATAAGGAAAAATATTTCACATTTGCCTACAGTTATAAAACTGTAAATCACAATGAACAATATCAGTGCAGTAAGCTCTTTTCCTCTAACCATTTTCTATATTTCATTGGTTCAATAAAACCCATCACCTATCAACCTAAGAGCTGTAGTTATATGCCATATGGTAAGTCTCAATTAATTTATTTAGTCTTAAAACTGTGCCATGAACCCACCAAAATGAGCTATGGTAAAATAACTGATCAGGTTTAATTTCTTAGTTGGGAATAGGACTGGGGAAGAAAGGGAAAGGGGTCTTGCACTGAAATTTCAGGAAGCTGACAAAATTTCCTGCCTTGCAGCAGAAGGTAGTTGGCAAAGAAGGACGCTGATGCATCCCACCCCTGTCTAAGTGTTTATACACTTGATTAGATCATACAGATTATAAACCAGACCAAATCAAACTGAGTGTGTTGAGAAAACTCTCTGTGATCTTTAAAAAGAGGCTTCTGCAGCAACAACAATCCTACATTGTGCCTCTGTCTGAGGGGGTCCCAAAGCCCCCCCAAGAGCTGCCACTGACACAAGGCTGCCCTGCTGGCTGTAATCAACAGGTTCAGGGATGTGCCAAAGAGGGGAAGTAAGACATGGTGCTCATCAAGACACCCAGCTAAATGAGCATTTTACAGTTTCACACTCCTCATTGTTCATTCCACAAATACCCAAGAGATAATTGTACAGCATTCAGTGTAATCTAGTTCTCTAATTAATACCTTTGGTAATACAAAGAAAAAAACCAATATTGTGAAAAAAACCCCAGAGCACATGGCCAGCTGTCTTTCCCAAGAATACTTAAGAATACAGAGGTGACTTTTTAATTACCATCAAAACCCTTTCTGTTTGGTAGCACTACTTTCAGCAAGAGTTTTCCCAAGTCTCTCCCTGATCTCAGCCCAACATGAGTTGCCTTCCTTGACCCGCTATCCTCTCTCTGTGAGCAGATAAAATCTGTCTCACCTAAGCCCTCGTCCTTTGGAAGTAAAAAGGAAGGTGATTCTTCTGTAGAAAGAAGTTGGTCTCAACATAAAATCAGGATTTTAGAATGGTTTGGGTTGAAAGGGAACTTAAAGCCTATCCCATTCCCCCCCTGCCATGGTAGGGACCCCTCCCACTGTCCCAGGCTGCTCCAGCCCCAATGTCCAGCCTGGCCTTGGGCACTGCCAGGGATCCAGGGGCAGCCCCAGCTGCTCTGGGCACCTGTGCCAGGGCCTGCCCACCCTGCCAGGGAACAATTCCTGCCCAATATCTAATCTAAATCGACTTTCCTTCAGTTTAAAAACCAACAGAGAGATCCTGTACAAAAAGAGATGTAGATTTGTCACAGGGTGTGGAAATGATTCCCTTTAGTTTACCAAAGTTTACCAAAACAAGCCATTTTGGTTCTCCTTGGAAGAATCAGACACTGAGAGAGGTGCAGATCTATCTCAGCGCCTTGCTCGAGGTCTTGCCAACTGACACTGAAGGGTTTCATGACTTTTTTGTTGTTTTGCATGTAATGCAAGGCTCACAGTCCTTGAAGAACTCCTCTTCCAGCTCTCACTGAATGAACAGGATGGATCTGCACTGAGCGCAGCCACATTGTCCCCTCTGGGAACCCTGCAGGAGGTGTGGGTGAGGATGCAGCACAGACACCCAGACAGCAACACATCTCACCCTGCTCTGCTGCCTGACTTCAGGGTGAGCTGGTGAATGCTGCCTGCTGCCAGCATGAGCTACAGAGTGTGCAGGGGCCATCCCTGGCATGTGCCTGGGCTCAGCAATCGACTTGAGACTGCTCTGCTGTTTCTGCCCCTGTCAGGCACAACAACAAAATCCCAGTTGCTGCTTCCCTGTGATTCACATGAGGAGTGCCTGGAGTCAATGGGTTCAGTGTGGGGATCATTCAAACCAGCTGTGGCCACTAAAAGAATCTATTCTTCATTCCTGCGACCAGGCTTGCTAGAAAGTAGGGAGCAAATGTTCCACCCTAAATAGTTTTGGTCTGAGCACAAGAGAAGCTATTGGCAACAACAACACTGAGAGAAAGAATGTCTTAGCATCGGGCTCAGATGCCTTGCAAATGTATTTTGTATCCTCTACCCCAAACTGTATTTCTTTCTGCCTGTAACAGACTACATGCTTTAATCGGCTCTGGCAGATTGCTGAGAGCCTTTATTTTGGCTAGTAGAGAGCTCCCTTCCATATGGGACCTATCTAGGATGGAAAGCACACTGACTGGGATGGAGAACCCAACCCCAGCTGAGCACCAGGCCACCGTGGCCTCCACTGTGAAGCCAAGTTGTGCAGGAGCCACAGAATCACAAAATGGCTCGTGCTGGAAGGGACTTTAGTGCTCATCCAGTTCCAACACCCTGAGGGTGACACCCTCTCCTGGACCACACTGCTCCAAGCCCTGTCCAGCCTGGCTCTCAATACTCCCAGGGATGGAGCAGCCATAGCTTCCTCACCATCCTCACAGTAATGAAGTTCCCCCCAATATTTAATCTAAACCCATCAATCTTTCAGTTCAACAGTTCCCCCTCTGAGTGACCAACCAGGCCTGATCTGAGCATTTTCTTTGGGCTGACTGGCTAGAGCAGCCCTGACACGGTGCGTATGTTCTGAATTTGATGCACTTCAGAAACAAAATGAGAAAAGAAGTTATTGTGCTGCACTGTGAAACACCAAAAGCACTGAACTGTGCTGCATTAACATGGCATTGTCCTCAGGACTCTTGTCCAACTCCAGGCTGACAGGAGGAGCTGGCACACAGGCACTGAGAACATCCCTTCCTCACACCCCCAGGTACTTTTGCACAGCACAAGAAGACACATGAATGTGTGCACATGAATGTCTCCATCCTCTCCATCCAGTTATGAGTGCAGCCTGAACTGGGGACAATGCTCATTAACAAAAGATACAAGGGAGGATAACAATAGAAGATAAAGATTTGCATTTATTAATGTCACAATATAAAGGAAATTATAAACCCCTGCAAGTCCAGTTTCTAATTTGGTCCTAATCCCACTGGGCACAGCTGTGTCAGCCCTGGCTGCCTCTCTGTCTCAGTCCCAGTCTCCTTTCCATCGGTCAGGACAAGCCTTTTCCCAAATCACAACAGCTGGCTGCAGCAACCCTCCACATCCTCTTTCTTGCTACAACTTTCCCTCAGAGCATGATGACTTTTAAATCCTTTTAGGCTCAAAGCCCAGTAAGTGGTAAAGCCCAGGACAAAGTGATATTTATTTCTCACAACTATTTTTTTTTAATATATGAATCCAATAGAAAAATAACCTCAACAGTATTTGTCATAGCCAGAGGTGGATTTGAAGCTCTTATGAAGTGAATGTGCTGCCCACAGAGGTACTTGATGCCTGGTTCTTAACAGAGTTAAAGAGTCTGCCCTGAATCAAAACTTCTTTCTGTCCTCCTCCAGCTGTGGTAAGGACTGGCTTCAAATCTTTTGGGGAGCTGGAAAGTTTGGTATGGACAAAGAACTCAAATGAACAGCGACAATTGCTGCAGAGTGATTTCCTTAATTAAAAAACTGGCTGTGTTCCTAGGGAGGAGAAAAACAATGCTACAGATTGCCAAGGCAAAGAGCAAGTAAAAACTGTAGCACATGTAGCTCTGGAGGAAACACAAATGGGCTCTATCAGCCCCCCAGATCCTCCAAATCCATTTGTAATTATTAGGATGAAAATCGAGTACAGTCCTGTTGCTGAATCAGAGCAGCACAGGCTTGTGAATACAACTTGGCCTTAATTAATTCATTTTGACAAGGCTCAAAACACTCTCCAGGCGATTTAAGACACCGTAAAAAATAAGGAACTGACAGTTTTTGACCTCAAGATGTCAAACACAGAACTGCTGTCTAGTTGTGATGAGCTGTCACTCTATCCCCTGGACATCCCCACTGTGGCTCTGCATTTCACAGGGTGGGCTGCGTGGTCCACGAGAGGACTGGCACGTTCTGAGCACTTCAGTCAGCCCATCAACAGCATCCCAGAACCCCTGTCAGCACAGCAACAGTGGTGGGTGGTCTTCTCAGCCTCTGCCCTGCTTGGTGATGGAAAAAAATTAACCAGGAAGGCTGTGTAGCTTTTTTAAACAGCACACCAGATCCTAAGCACAACAAACTCTCCAAAGAAGAGACATTTCAGAGAGTGTGTGTCTCTCAAAGCAGCACAGGGACAGAAAGACTGCACAGAAAAGGGAAGACTGCAGGTAGAGAAACTGCAGCTTTTCCCTGCGCTGGTCACATGTGAGCTATCAATGTGACCACCTGTGATCAGAAAGAAGCTGATACCTGTTGTGCTGAGACAACTGAACACCCCTCAATGGAAATTCCAGCGTCCAGCGCCAAAGCAGTGCTCCTGGGGAAGAGGCAGTGTCTGGGGAGACTAGGAAGGCAAAAGGAGAAGAAAAGACTCCTTGAATGCAGCAGAAAACCACCATGCTGATGTCTGCCCTCAGCACAGGACTCTGGCCAAGGAGAAGCAGGGGTCATGGACTGTTTCCAGGGAGGCACTTGAGATGCTCTCACTGTGACTGAAGGAGAAGCTGTGACCTGCCAGGGCTGCACAGACTCCTTGGGGTGATGGGAGCCCCCCAGTCTGACTGAGCATGAGGGATTGGGGTTTTCCTGCTTCAAACCAGCCACAGAACGAAACAAAACATGAGTGTCAGATGTGAGGGAGGCTGAGGAGCCAGCTGGGGGCTGCAGACAGGTGACCACAGTGCAATGGCAGCAGAAAGGCTGAGTTTTCCAAATGTGGCTCCAAAAAGAAACCTCAGGACACCCTCGCAATGCACTTCCAGGCAGGAGATTAAAAACAATCATCCCAAGGAGAATGACATGGAAGAGAATCATCCCAAGGAGAACTGACAGGTGAATATGGGTATCACTCCAGGAGATCTCCAGAACTGCCTTACACTGACACTCAGGAGCTCCATGCAGCTTAATGCAAAGCATCAAAGCCCAGGTCACACACTGTTTACAAGAACATTAATCCTAAAGCAAAATCTTAAAAGATTTTTTTTAAAAATAGGTTTTTTGAAAAGAATTTTAACTTGCTCTTTTGCCAAATTTCGATTTAAAATCTTTGCTCAGACCCCAAGGGCTCATGACCCACTCACCAAGCATGGCACTGCTGTATTTGGATGGACCTGAGTCAAGAGTATTTCTAACTCCATGAATGAAGGGTAGGAGCTTGAGGCAAACAAACAAAACATGTAACTGTGCCAGCTTAAGAGAAGTGTACAAAAAACCTGGAATACAAAACATTTTGTGACTGTTACCAGCACCATTCTTCCCAAGCATGGAATACTTTCCTAGAAACTGGCTACCTTTAGGGCACCCTCTGCCCCGCTGCAGTATTTTGATTGCATTTACTGCTGCTGATTCCAGTACTTTCCTCTTTTTTCTGCTCTTCTACCTTATTCCTTCCTCTCCCACTTCTCCAGATGTGCCTGTGCTGGAGGAAAGCTGCTCCCCTTGACTCAGGGGGGCAGTTCCCAGCCCTGCCTACTACTGGCATTGTGTGCAGCCCCAGCTTTCCAGCACCCCTTAGTATCTGCTTCTTCAAAAAACCATGGGGCTCCACAGTGCCTTATGAACAGATTAAACAAACAAACAAATAGCTAACAGACATAATAAGTCAGTGTGTCTTATAACTTCCCAGAGTGGAAGTAAAAGAAACTGGAGATTCCCCAGGAAATTGTACAGAGGAAGGCCAGGTTCTTCCAGGCAGCATCACATAGAGGAATTGTGTCCTCTTAACACCTGGCACAGGTGATCAATGACCAAACAAAAAAAACACCAAAAACTGGGTGGGAATTGCATTTCAAACTCTTGTCTTCTCGAGTCTAGCCCAGAGAAAAGCTCAGTTTTAGAGCTAAGCACAAGTTACAAGATGTATTTACTGCCAACTTTCCAAACATCCTCCCAAAAGGACAAGGCAGTCAAATGGATCTGCCCTGGATTTCTCTTACAAACCCCCCACAGCTGCAAATCCTTTACAAGGTGATTTTTACTTAGCAAAGCACCCAATTTTCACCCCGAGCACTGTCTCCCCTGTGACAAATACTTCTGTTTACAGTCTGGAACTTTGTCATATCGAGCTGTGACCAAATTCATTATCTCCTCACACTTCTCTTGTGTCAATATTACATGATTGCCATTTCTCTTTCTCCTCCTGAACTGTTACCATGATTAACACTGCTGTTTGTGTTCACAAGTGACCTCCTTTGTGTCACAAATGCTAAAATGATACCAAAATACTGACAGACAGCAGATACCAGTTCTGGTAACTGCTAGTTCCAAGGATCTTCAAACCCCTCTGTCCCTCCCTCTCCAGGGAAGCACCACTGGTCCCTTTCTGCTTTAATCACTAACTCTGAAGCACTTTTCTGTTTCAGAAGCCCTGGATACTCCTTCCAGCCACCTTCCAGCTCTCTGCAGACTTTCAGATTTCCACATTAATGCTCCAGACTTCGTGCAGTTCAATCAAGTTTAAAGTCTCACTTTTTGCTCTCTCCCAGCTCCCACTCAGCTGTGCCTGGTGAAGCACTTATGGCAACCATTCAGAATGGTCAAAAAGCCACAGTAATTTATCAATAATTTTGCACCCTCTCTACAGCAAAGCACAGTGGGTCCATATCTATGAATAATTTTCATTTCCCGAGTTATTTTTTTTCTTGAGAGCACTGGATTGAGCTAGTTGGGTTAGATCGTGAATAGGAGCAAAAACCAGCCTGACACCAGAGTTTTAGGCTGAGCAAACCAAACTGGGATAAGATGCCTAATCAGAATGAGAACAGGGATATGATGGTTTTACATAAAAATGTCAGAAATTAAGAAAAAAAGAAACATTCAACATTCAAAACATAGCCTCTTATAAAGGGCAAACATCCAAAGGAGAACAACAGTTGTTAACACACAGCCAGTTCTGTACCTCAAAGACCATGCAAAAATAACCCTAAACTGAATAGCCAACAGCAAACTAAACAGTCAGCATCAGTGCTGACTGGTACCACATCTAAAAGCAATTTGAGCTTTAATAATGCAACACAATTTAATTTGCTGGTAGTAGGAAAGGTGGAATTTGCTTTTTTCCAAAGGATGACGTGGATGGATATCCTATCTCTGTAAGGTACACCCCAATTTGTGGTAAGTGCTGGGCATAAGGCCAAACACACAGAACACACACATAAAACACACAGAACACACACACAAAGCCTTGGTGTTCTCTGGATCAAGTCCACAAACCACAGAAACCAAGATCAAACAAGAAATTCTCTGACAGATTTAACATTTGAAACCATGCAACATCACCGATATTTATTTTACCCAGAAGACCTGACTAGAATTTTGTTTCAGGAATTCTCAAACCTGCAAGGGTTTGGTGGAATTCCTTTTCATGCCTTGCTTCAGCTGTTAATATCAGTCCCAGTGCTATATGACCCAACTTGTGAATGTACAGAGGGAAAACGAAGCTTCATGAAATATTGATACACACTTGGAAATTTGACAATTATCTCCAGAGCTCCTTGGTAAAACCTGAAAGCAAATAAATAGCAAACATTCCCTGCACTCATTAAAACACTGAAAAACAGAGAAAGAAACCTACTCATTATCTGTTTGACAAATCTATCCTATTATTTTTAATAATGCACAGGCTTCCAATGCATGAAATGTACAGCTTCTCCTGCTTAAGAAACCATTTGGTTTGTAGATCTAATTTTAAGAAATGCAATAAAAGTCAGTGATATAGAGCTGGTTCCTTTTGCAGGAGAGAGTAAAAATCCTTCTCCTGTTGAAATCAATGACAAAATCACCATTTTTCTAGTGAACTTGACTCACTGCCTTGCTTTGGAAACTGCTCCTCCAGGAAGATATTCTACAAAAATGATAAATAGTTACTTTGCTGGCGTTTTTCATGCAAGCTTCAGAAACAGAAAACTGGAGTGAAAAAGAGCTGATGAACCAAAGCATGGGGCTGCTGGTCCATGGGATGTACCTCTGCATCTTGCTGATCTCACAGCAGGGAGATGATCCCTTGGCTCTCCCTCCAGCCAGAGCATGGCATGGGACTCTTCCTCCCAGGGAGCCCGGGCTTTTAGGATGAACAGCAAACACAGAAAATACCTTCCCTGCTGAACAAAAATGAGCCCCAAAGGGAAAACTTCCACTGCAGAGCATGACAGGTTGTTTGGCACTGCCCTGATGTTATTAGTTATTAGTAATCCTGGTTTTGGGACGTTTTAGCCCCAACTGCAGATGAAACAAGACCTCATTTGCTGCAGACAGGAATGAAATGGAAATTTAAGACTCTTAAGCCAGATGTTTCAGCTGGTAAGGCAACAGCTCCCACTTTTATGCAGGTCTACTCAACATGAGGAAGAATTCAAAGAAGGGGAAAACTCTATAGGAGGGATTACAGGAATTGCTGGCCAGGTGGGATAACTAAAGTGATATTTAAGCATTCCTGATTATTTCAATGTCCCAGCAGGATGGTCTAGACACTGACAAGCTCTCTGCTGTCCACACTAAATCTTCGCTTTTATCCTTCATAATATTAATCAAGATTCCTTGCACTGACAAAACAAAATATATGCACTTGCATGAACTACTGTACTTTTTCAACATCCATTTAAACCTTTCTAACAAAACACTCAGAAGATGTCAGAGAACAAAACAAATGTGTGTGACATCTCCATTCCTGGCTTTTTTTCACTCTGCAGGTCACAGTGAGAGACTCCAATGAGAGACTGGGCCATCCTAAGGCTGATAATCTATAGGGTCAGGAAGGGAATGTGTAGGAGGCAGCTCAGGGATTTGCAGCGTTTAGCACAAGCGTCAGGAAACGTGTTAAGGTTAAGAAGCCCAGCAGGAGAGTCAGGTGGGTATTGGCAGGTTCCTGCATCCCACCACCCTACGCCTCCTGATGCTCCCTGGATGGAGGGAACCCATCTGGGATACCACCTTCACATCTGGAAAATACATGCCAAATGTTTCCATGACACCTCCGTTCTGATCCTCTTTTTCTGGCTTTTTTCATGGAAAGTATATCCTAAATTATTTCTTATCACTGTGTTTGCTGTCTAAACAAAGTCCTGTCTGCTTGTTTGCTCGCCAAGCTAGGAAATAATAAATTGCTTGATAACCAAAACAAGACACTTCTAGCAAACAATGAAGACTGCAGAAGCACTGATCTAAATGGATAATGACTGAAACACTGATTATATTTTTAAGATTTTTTTCTCCCCATTTTCATGCCTATACATATCTGCATACATAAATAAAACATGAGAATGCCATCTTGGCTGTTCATACCAGTATTTACCAAGGATCTCCACCAGCAGCTATATCCTGCTGGTTTCTTCTGATTGTGACAACCTGCTCATGTCTCAGATTACAGAACCTAAACCACCCTTTCCAAGGAACTGCGCTGCTTTTGGGAACTGCAGGAACAGTCCCGTGGTGTCACAACCTCTCCTTGCCTGACACTGTCTTTATTTCCAAGATGAGGCAAGAAGCCATCATCTCCCCTGGCCACACAACGGTTTTTGGCTGAGAATCCGGGAGGGAATGCTGTAGGCGGGAAAGGACCACAATTCTCCACGCCCGACCCCGCCGCTGGAGCGGCTGCTCTGGTGTGGAGCACAGCTCAGCATCTGCTGGCCACACTGCAGACACTTTGCAAAGGAAAAAATGGAATTTATGCCTGGCAAACGAGTTTAGGTCAAAGGCTTCCAAAATACCAAACAACAGGAGCCAGCAGGCCGGGAGATGAGCGGCAGCAGCCCCAGAGTTGAGAGGTTTCCCTGCGGAGGGGCAGGGCAGGGGCTGTGCCACGGGACCCACGGTTAAGCTGATTGTTGGCCGGACACCCCCGGCACCGGGGGAGAGGGTGGAGGAAGGAGAGCTGGGCACTAATCTGCTCCATCTGCTCTGGAGCAGCTAATTGGATTGAGGGTGCAGAAGGCAAGACCCCAGACACAGCACTGGGCACTCGAAGCTTCCTGTTTCCCCTGAACAAAGCTGCTGCAGCACTGCAGCCCAACACCTCAGCCCAAATCCTTACTCTGTGCTGCTCCAGCACCACTGCCCTACACCTCTGCCCAAACCCTTCCTCTGGGCTCCTCCAGCACCACTGCCCTACACCTCTGCCCAAACCCTTCCTCTGGGCTGCCCTGTGTGGGGCTTGGCTCCTCCAGCACTGCTGCCCTATACCTCTGCCCAAACCCTTCCTCCGGGCACAGCTGCTCCAGCACCTCCCTACTGGTGGGACAGAACTAAATATTGGAAACACAACCCATGTGAATCCCACTCCCAGAAGTAACACTTCATCTTAAATAAAACACTACCAACAGCAGACAAAAGAGATTAAAAATTAGCTTTCTTTATGAAAAGCCAGAAGAATGCTGTTAACGTCAGGTTTTATTTAGGTGTAAAAGTCAAAAGATTGCCTGCCAGTTGCCATCTACAAACCTTACTAATACCAGTTCTATGTCTGCAACATTTATTCTACATCAGTGGCTTAATGATGCTGGTCCTCTGCTTTTCAAGGATTCAGCTCAGCACCTACTTCACTTTTAAAAATAACAGGCAATTCAGTTGTGCAGCATTTTCATTAAACTGGGCTGCAGTGTGATGATATGAGAATGACAAGGAGAAGAAATATAAAAAATGTTTAATACAATAATAATAAGAAACCTTTAATTTATTTTTTCCCTCTGTGAACATGAAGTTTGTAGCTATGGAAACTACTTATGAGAAAGCTAAAAAAATATCAGCAAATATAGTCAGAGAATGATCTGGATATATGAAAGTCCTAACAATGCTGGAGAACCAGAGACACGGGGTGAAAGAAAAGTGTAAATTGAAGATGACAACACTTGTGCATCTGACAACACATTCTCTTTCGACAGGCCAAATTCATTTTTATTGCCATGGCACTGAAGTCAATGAATTGCAACTGGAATGAGTTTGACACTTTATATTGCTTTTGATAAAACCATTCTAAAAAGCATATTTCAGCCTTTAAAGAAGTATTTTAAAAGCGTGTTTTCTGCCACCAATGAACTGTATGTGCAGATTGGCTGAGACAGTGTAATACCAAGATAGTCAAACAGCACATCTCTTGCACATTCTGTTCTTTCACCATTCACCCTACTAGGGTGGGCAGCTGGGGTCCCTTCAGTTTTAAGATCCACACATTCATGCTCAGCATGAGCAGGCTGGTGAGGGTCCTTCTGAGCATTCCAAAGGCTCTCACAAACTCACTGTGGGTTTTCCACCTAATTCCCTTATCATTTTGTGTCTTGATGCTGCAACCATGGGGACAGCAGACACGAGAAAGACCCATCTGCTTACTTCAATCTGTATTTTTGTGTGGAAGTTATGATCCCAGTTAAAAACATTACTCCCTGTTTTTGTTAGTAAGCGCAGTGCAGAGTTTACCTGGACTAATACACTAGCTGGGAATGGCTCCAAGGACATGCTATGGTCTGTCAGGTCAATGTGCAAATTAAATCAGATTTATTCAGTGCACGGATCTTCCCTTGGTGCTGTTTCAGTCAGGTCTGTTAATTGAGTGGCCTTACATGGACACACTGTACTTCCATGCTGAGGTTTGTACAGAAAACACATGGAAGAAAACCTGAAGTCTATTTCTGAGTTGTCCACTGTACTCGGCAAAGAATAAATTGACATCAGCAAATGCTGAGGAAATGTATATTGTGTAGAAAATATCCTGCTAAACTTTGCCCACAGAAAACAGTGGCAATTTAGCTTAAATTAATTGGGTTAAAAGAATTAATAGCTTACAAGGGTGGGCAAATATCACTCTTTCATCTATCTTTGATGGGGCCTTTTAGCCATCCTTTAACAACCATCAAGGCTCTTGCTCCTGCCTATGCCCTTTCCTCTTTGGGGGGTCACTTGTGCAGAGTTTCAGCCTGGAACTATGTGTGGTTAACACAGTTTTTATCTCTCACAGGGAGAGAAATACCAATAAAAGGCATCACAACGAGGTGTTAAAGAGTACAAGCAGAGCTGAGCTAATCACAGTGAAAGGCATTTCTAGCTGGGCTCTAAGCTGATAAAAGAGAGGATGAGTCCCCTTCACACTGGAGAGAACAACTTGTCCAAGGAGGGCAGCTGCCCTCAGCCTGGCTTTCCCTGCTCAGGAAAAGGTCAGGCTTTCAACCAAATCTTACAGTCAACTAATTTTGCTCTTGCTTCCTGATGATATCCACCTGACTTTACAGGGCAGCCTTGCTCCTCATCCCTGTGGGAAGCATCTAGCATCTTTTGTGATAATTCACTTTCATATACATATTCATGCATAAACGACAGCTTGATAAACCACCCAAGACACATATTTGCATTGAATCACCATTTCTCATTTAAGCTCCATAAGTCCAGCATCAGAAACAGAAATCTGGACCAGTCCCTGTTTGGGAGAAGTCCAGGCTAGCTACAAAAATACAAGACTTCTCATCTGCCAACTGCTTTATTACTAAAACATTGGGTTAAAAAAAAAAAAGAAGAAAAAGGAAGTTAAGCAATCTAATGAAAACACTAGCAGACATCATAAATTGAAGCTGCAAAATTTGGAGGCGGAGTTGCAGCAATGTGATCAGTGACTGTGAGATCTTGTTTGCCCTCACCAGCTTTGCTGACCTGGACTATTTATTTTCCTGCACTCCCTCCCAGCTCAGTCATGGGGCTGGCCACAAACTCCCTCTGGCTCAGCTCTCCTATTGACACACGTTTGTCACTCAGACCTTGCAGGGCTTTATTCCTGCTCATCACTGAGCTGACTTGGTGTGCTCATTACTGGTGATCCCGTGGATGGTGAGGCTGCAGGAGCATTCCTGGCAGCTATTCCTGACAAGGTCTCAATGACATGGAGAGCAGCAGCTTTGCCAGAGCTGTGGCAGGGGAGCTCCTGGCATGGGAAGCCAGTTCGTCTCCAGAGGCGTCACCACCACCACAGCAAAGGGTTTAAGGTGCTCATTCACCACCTGCTCTTCATACAACCTTGCAGCTCCCAGGAAGGCAAATTTACCTAACTTATTGCACATTATTTTAAGAAAAGCAAAGCAGTTGCAGCATTAAATCTCATTGCTCCTTTTCCCTTATCTGGCCACGCCAAAGTGATCCATAAACATACGGCACGTGCCTGCATCCCTGCCTGGGATCCTGCCTCTACCATCAGGAAAACCAGGCAGGAGAAGACACCTTCCACCTTCAAGCCCTGTGTCCAAAATCCAAAGTGAACAGCAGCTGCGCAGAATGCACTCAGAGTGTCAAGCTCAGCACAAAAGGACAAATGGGGTATTTAGGAACAACTCACTGTAGAAAAGACTACAATGTGTAGTTCAACCAGACTTTAAAAAAAGCCCAAAATGATCTGTTTTAAGCTCTCATCCATATAACAAGCTTCAAAACATGACTGGGCTGTAATGTGCACTTTATGACCCTCTGCTGACTGGGAAGACATTAATCTACACTGACAGAAAATATTTGCAGCCATTTGGAGACAGAGTTTATTACTGAATTTGCTTTCACCTTGTGACTCAAATACACACAGCCAAAGCTACAGCCAAGAGAAGGCTCACTGCTCCTGAAAATGAATCCTGATTCTTTCTGGCTGGCAAATATAATTTTCCTGGATTTAGTCAAGTTTCTGCCATCCACTCAAAGCTTTAAAACATCTGAACATATTTCTAACCTCAGCTTATCCATAATCTCATGGGTAAGTGTGAACACTCCTGCTCAACACAGCTCAAACATCTACAAACCACCACACACTTTCCCATTTTTAATCCTTCCATGTGCCACGTGCCTTACCTTGGCTTCTACTTTTAAAATATGGTTGAACAGGAAGAAAACCTCTCAGGCTATTTGGAAAGGAAAAAGGGGAAATAAATAAAAATGAAGACAATTTTACAGGTCCTACTTCAGCTAAACCTTTCAGGGCCTTCAATGAGAAGATAATCTTTCTGTGATTATGGCCAAACCCTCTCGTTGCTTGGCAACACATAATTAAGGAATATGTTTTCAGATCCGCTTTGCAAGCTGGCCATTATCAGATGAAATTACTGGAGCAACAAATGTCATCCTCATGCAAATGAGATGGTCGTAGGCAAAAGAAGAAAAAAAGAAAAAAAAGAGAGTTGAGTAGCAAGAAGGAGCTCAGGAGAAACGCTGCTAGCTTCCTCTTGCTGTGCACCAGTAATTCTGGTGAAAGGAAGGGATAATTTCAAGATTTTTAGAGAACAGGGTTTGCAGTTTATAAATAGGACCCAGGGAAGGAGGGATCTGTTTCCCATGGTGGAGGAGACTGCTCCCAATCCCTGTGGCTCTGGAGGTCCTTCAGCCCAGAGCTGTCGCTGCATCGGCATCGACCGCTCAATCAGACACAGCGCAAATAAATGAACATATTTGTGTTCCCCACATTATGCCAGTTCGTCTTCTTAGCTGCATTTATATAAAAATACTGCCTGGATGTACTGCTTTAGCATCTGATCCGTGTCAACACAGAACATGTTGCCTAATATTGAAGCATTTTTTAGAAATCAATACATTACACTAGCTACATAAAGGACTCATAAGCGTGAAAGGACCAGCATTTACTTTCTAGCTGTGTAATTATGGTATGGCAGGGAAAGGGGTGTGCCAAGTGTCTGCATTTTGACAACTTTATCATTTCCCCTCTTTATTTAGATTCCCGTGGAATGGCATCACCAGTTTGGCACTGTCTCGATGCCTATAAATGGTATCCCTCTTATTAAAGCTTTGTGTGTGTGTGCTGGTACTGCACATTGTTCAGGAATCAAACAATGTTTGGGAATGGGAGTTCAGCCGCGCTGCACAGTGAGAAAAACTCCCTGCTCACAGAGCCATTACCAGCAAAAAACATTTCAAGGGGTGTCATTCCACATTTTTTTCAAAAAAGTCAAGGCACAAATGAATGGATTTGATGAATTCCCTTATATCTCTCTGGGTGATTTTGGGGGTTAGTTTCTATCAGGCTCTGAGTGCCACATCTCCAAAGTGGGGGAGCAGAGCCTGCTCGGATTGTTCAGCTTTTCATTTAAGCAGCCAAGAGCCTGAGCATTTCTAGGAAGGGAAGCGAAGTCTAAGAGCCACCATTCATTTTTATTGTTCCAGTGCTTAATGACAGGCTTTTAGTTTAAAGCACAGCCCTATTACTTTAACAGCTCTATCGCTTCACTTACAGGCATCTTGAGAAGGAAATCAAGGGGTTTATTTTGTATGCCTGATAAAACAGCAAATTAATAATAAGAAGAAAAGCCTTAGGTAATGGCCAAAGGTAAGTCGATTCACGAATAACACCATTAACTATCTGATGAATTTAGTCAAAACAATGCTAACCGTTTCCTCGGAGGAACACATTTGTGCCTGATAACAGCGGTAAAAAGTCAATCTGCAGCAAACCCTGTAGTCCTAATTGCTCAGCCAGCACAGTGTCTAATCTCCTGTTCTCGACAAACAACAGGAACGGCAAGATTAACCCTGGGAGTATTATCTGAGATACCGTTCACATTTAACTGAAGTTGGCTAAACAAATAAAATATTTGGAATTCAACCACAGAGCAAGAATCAGCATCTTTAGCTCCGTATGGCCAGCACAGCCCTGCAAAGAAATCCCCTTCACCTTGTATTCTACGTAGGACAGTGTCTAATACTTAGGCAAGAACCCCTGTGATATGAGACTGTGGGTTTTTTGAGGGGTAAACTAAGCAACAACAAGGTGG
Source organism: Anthoscopus minutus (assembly GCA_013399455.1). Classification (NCBI taxonomy): domain Eukaryota; kingdom Metazoa; phylum Chordata; class Aves; order Passeriformes; family Paridae; genus Anthoscopus; species Anthoscopus minutus. Next base: position 776,570 of record VWYI01032849.1, read on the forward strand.
TTCTAAACTACTACATGGACTAAGCCCCTTCAGTAATTACTTGGTTCAGGCGATGCCATGGTGGAGACGATGACGGGGGGCCCCGTGCGCCTGCTGAGCTTCGGGTATGGGGACAGCTGGGCAGGGAAGGCAGGCCCAGCGGGTGCCAAGCCGCTGTCCCCTGCTGTCCCCGGCCGGCGGAGGAGCTGGGGGCTGCCGTGGGGGCTGGGTGCCGGCGATGCCACCGCTGTCCGCTCCCTCTTCATCAGCTCCATGGGCACGGTGTAGGTGGTGGGGTACGCCGTCTTGGGGCTGGCGTGCGGGTTGGCCGCCGTCATGGGCAGGCCGACGGGAGCAGAGTAGGCAGAGGCGGGACGCGGGTGTGTGCTGCAAGGCAGGGGGGTGTTGTATCCCGAACCGGGGAGGAAGTGAGGCCCCTGAGGAGCCCCCGCGGGGGCCGGGTAGGTGGTGGTCTCCAGCAAGTGCTGCGTCGGGGCGCTGGACGGCCGGCGGTGTATCTCCACGCCTCTTGGGGACAGCGGCTGCAGCGGTGGCGGGTGCTGTGAGGTGCCAGGGCCATCCACGGTGGGCACCCCGTATTCTGCCGGGAGCTCGCTGCGGTGGCTGAAGCTGTTGGAGCGGGTCCTGGGGCGCAATGCCCCGCTCCTGCGCTCCTGCCTCTGCAGCTGCATCTCTGCCTTGTAGTTGTGGGCGATGCGGGACAGCACGCGGGCCTGCCCTAGGTTGGGTGCCACCGACTTGATGTCGTTCTCCTCCATCATGGCCAGCAAGTTCGGGGAGTCGAAGCCCTGCTGCAGCAGGGCAGCAAAGGTGCTCTCCGAGACGCCCTCGGCACGCAGCAGCGCCACAAACTCGGGGTCAAAGCTCCTCTTGCCTTCCGGCCCAGGGAAGGTGGGGGGCACCGGCGGGTGGGAAGGCGTCGCCACCGCCGCCTCGTAGCTGTCATAGGGACCCTTGGCGCCGGTGCTCTCCCTGCCTGGCCCGTAGCTGCTGCCAGTGCTGGTGCTGGGATCCACCACCAGGCAGGTGGGAGCAGCTTGCCTGGCCGCCGCTACCGCCTCGGGAGCCCGCTCTACCCCATCGCTGTAGCCTGGCCTGCTGGGGAAGGCGGGCGGCTCTGCCGCGTACCGCGGGCCGGGGGGCTCCGTGCCGTACCACGCTGGGGAGATGTCTCTGCCACGCATCCGCTGCCCATCCAGGGCCAGCTTGGGGTCTCTGTAGAGGCGGGTGCCATCCTGTGGGACAGGTGGGCGCACGGCGGTCTGGTCCCAGGACAGCCGGCTGCCAGGCACCCCATAGCTCGCCAGCGGCCTGCCCGCCACGTGGTCGCGGTAGCAGCGAGGGTCCTTGGGTGACCTCGCCGACAGCGACGGGTCGCTGTAGTAATCCTGGGGCGGCAGAGAGCCCCGGCCCGCCATGGGCGCAGGCCGCTCGCAGTAGGTGAAGTCGGGGACAGAGCCCTTCCTCAGGGGCCCTGGCGCGAAGGTGGCATCCTGGTACGGGTACGCCTCTTGCTTCAGCTCCGCACCGCCCTGCAAGATGATATCATTTGCCCGCGGTGGCTCGTACCAGCTGCCCTCACCGCCATAGGTCAGGGAGCTCCTCCGGCCCGGCGGCCTCTGGTACTCGAAGGCGTTCTCGCTCTCCCAGTTTCCCTCATACCAGCCGGCAGCGTCCCAGCTCTGCGAGCGGCCGATGTTGGGGTGCTTGCTGGGGATGGGCATCACCACGAGGCCGCTTGCTCCCGCCGACACGGAGAAGAGGAGGTGCTTTCCTTCTCAGTGCTTCTCCGGCATGCATCCAAACCGGACCGCGCTGCGCCTGAGCCCTCCCGGGACTTGAGAAACCACCGGCCGGCGGTTTTGCCTTTCCGAGAGTCGCCTGAATTATTAATCCTGGGTAACCTTAGCAGGCAGAGCATGCGGAGGGGCAGCCCTGGCCGTGCGCTGCAGCCGCGCAGGAGAGCGGCCGTGCTCAGCCCAGATGCTTTATCCTGTGCCGCTGGGGACGGCGTGCGCACATGGACAACTGGCCCAGCACTGTGTGGGGATTAGGAGCTAAATAAAACCACTAAAACCCTCGCTCCATGTGACATCATTTTAGCCCGATGAAATCTCACGCACTGACCCAGCCAGCAACCTCAATGCAATTTTTCCCCCGGGGAATGATGATTTTTTTTTTGGTTTGTTTTTAATGTTTGGGTTTTTTTTTTTTAAACATGTGTTCCCTCTGTTTTGGTCGTCTCCTCCCTCAGGTGCTGGGGGAGGCTGTCCCAGCACCCACCGGGAATGGGCAGCGGGATAATGGAACGTGCACGGATCCGCTCGGCCCCACACATGCGCATGTAAAAATAAAAAAGCTTCAGTGTCAGCTCAATCTTAATCCAACCTGATGAAATGCTAATCCACTGCACACAGCTAAGGACAAATTAAATGGGAGCTAGCAGACAGGCCTAAAAAGGCCACTGCAAGATACTCGGGAATACGAGAGTGATTAGAAATTAGTTAGGTATCTGTTTTGCACTTTATTAATGTTATAATTTGCATTGGAAATTACCTTTTTTTTTTTTGTAGTTTCAAATTAGCCACGCTAACTAGGCTCCAAAAAGATTTTTTATATTATTACCATAATATGCAAATCCTTTCATCATCCCAGGACAGAAAATTGTGGAGGTGTTATCTGGAATGTATAATTTTAAGACCCTAGCACAGGTCACGGAGAAGGAGGGGAGGATCAAAGGATCTAAAACCTGGCCTAACAAAGCAAAAAATAATAGCAGACTTTTGCCCATTATCTCCAGCTTCCTTTGGAAAAAGCACATGTTTATGAAATAGGAAAACACTAAGAAAGTCACACAAAACTCTATTTGTACTGAGCAGGATTTCAACACTCATGTGGATTAAGATTTTTTTTTACACTTAGAGTAGGCAAAAGATTTAGATGGAATCCCAGCACATGAAATTGTTATCTGTGAATGTAATAGAAACTTCCATATAGAAACATTGTTTTCAGAGGAGATATTAAAACAGCTCCCCAAAACAGGTAACCCAAATTATGACAGGCTGCTGATGCTCAAATATTCCTTTTCAAAGAAGAAACAGCTCAACTGCTCCTTATTTTGCTGACCACTGCTACTGAGACAACAATTTATTTACTGAATTAAAAAACTCAGATGAAAACAATTCTGCCTTTCTCTGCTACAATCACAGATTTCTCCCCCTCCAATACACACCCACTGAAAGGAGGAACAGTCACCTTCCCTGGCCTGTTTGCAAGACAAGCTCGAGCCTTTTTCCCTGCTAATCCACAATAAATGTTTAGTGCACAAGCCATCACATGATGGACTATTGTGCTATTATGATAGCTAAATCACTAATACAGTCTAATGCTTATACTTGCCTATCATACTAATACCTCTGGGCTATATTTCTGACCCAAATACTGACAGGATCTTTGAGTAATCCCTAAATTTCTTTATTGCAGTAAATATTACAAATCCTCTTCAAACATTCTCTCCTCCAATTCCATCCTCAAGAATCATGATCTTGAAAATTATGCTGGATCTTACACAGACATGCAAAACATGGGGCCCAAAATATTATTTAAGCAATTCTCAGAGAATATCTGATTGGCATTATACTGAATTAACTAACAAACTTCAGGCACACTGGAAAATTTCTTCTTTTGTAAAAGTCAAGATGGGAAGACACATTTGTGGCTTACAAATAAAGCAGAGAGTATTTTAATCAACAAAAATGTTCTATTACAACAACATTTTGCTAAAGAATAAAACGTATTCCCAACTGGATGCAGTGAGATTGGTGCCATTTGTTCTGAAGCATTGGAAGAAATCTACCAAAAATGTAGATGACAAAATAATAAAATCCTGGTCTATAATCAAGGACATCTTCCACCATTGTCTTCAAACAAATTACTGATAAACACTCACCATGTTAAGCCCTGACTGCCAATGGAAAAAGCCATGCCACAGAGAAATGAGATTTGAAAAATGCTGATTTTCAACAACTGCAAGGGAAGTCAGAACGGAGCCTGAAGTGTTAACAAGCTTCAGGGCTTTAACAAGCCCTTGGGTCTCATGATGGACACACAACAGCAACCTCGCCCAGACCAACACCTCTGGGACTGGTGGCCGTGCCCTGCCCTGCCCACGCACGGGCGACAGCAGCACCCCGAGAGCCACCTCCAAACTCCCTCATCCCTCGTACAGGAGCACATCTGGGCTCTGAAAACCTCCCTGGTGTCAGCCTGCCCTTGCAGCCCTGGGCAGGAGATGTGCTCTTCTCCCAGCTCGTCACAGGGAACAGGAAACCCTACCTGGGGACCTGCCACTGGAACACTCATGCATATGGATGGTTTATCCCATAAGTGCTGACCTCAATGGAACTAACAGATTATTCCTGTGCTCCAAGCCAAGCAGAGGCCTGCAAGGACCAGGGGCTGCAGGATTTGTACATTTTCCTGCAGCCAAGGGCCAGATGTCCTCTTTGGAGGGCTCTGCTGGCCCCAGTTTTTGTTGACCAAGAGCTGTATCCAGTGGGGAATATGTGGATAGGAGCCATGGAGCTGGGCTGCCTCCTGTGCCACCATGGCAGCAAAGGATATGTTACACCCCCAGTAAAGCAAGGAATGAATAAGAAATGATCAGAATGAAATATTTAAGGATGGTCAGGAAGGGTGTCTTGCCTTTTCCTGGTTTTTGCAGTCTTAAAAACAGCCCCCTTGCAAATTCAGGCAGCAGGGCAAGTGAGGTGGTCGTCCCCCTTTACTCCACCGGTGAGACCCCACCTGCAGTGCTGTGTCCAGCTCTGGGGACTGAAACATAAGAAGGACATGGAGCTGTTTGAGCTAGTCCAGAGGAAGCCCCAAAGATGATTAGAGGGCTGAAGCACCTCTGCTATGGGGAAATGCAGAGAGAATTTAGCTTGTTCACCCTAGAGAAGCTTTGGGATGATCTCATCATGGCCTTTCAGTACCTGAAGAGGTCCTCCAGGAAAGCTGGAGAGGGATTTTTTAGAAGCACATGGACTGACAGGACATGGAGGAATGGCTTCCCATTGCCAGAGGGGAGATTAGATGGGATTTTGGGAGGCAATTCTTCCCTGTAAGAGTGGTGAGACCATGGCACAGGTTTCCTAAAGAAGTTGTGGCTGCCTCTGGATCCGTGGCAGTGCCCAAGGCCAGGCTGGACATTGGAGCAGCCTGGGACAGTGGAAGGTGTCCCTGCCACGGCAGGGGGTGGAGCTGGGTGAGCTTTAAGGTTCCTTCCAACCCAAACCATTCTGTGAAATGATTTAAATTATTCTGCTCCTATTTCTGCATCCAGACCCAAGCAAGATGGCCAGAAGAAGATACAGAGGCCCTGGGGCCCAGCCTGGTGTAACTGATCCCACTGTGTTTCTCAGGAGTACAGGAGGCACCAGCACCCAAATCCTCAACATGAGGGGGAGACAAGGACTGTGGATCAGGCAGAGAATTTATTGTCTCTTTATCTTTTAATTCTTGAGGTATTTTGGGAAAGAGAAAAAAAAGCCCCACATACACAGAAGGAAAAAAAAAATCTGATCAAGAGATTAAATGCTCTGGTATTTCAGATCATGTGAAAAATGCAGAGTTTTGACTTAATACCCTGATTTTCAGTTTAGCATTGATCTCATACATGGGAAACCTGGCCACAATATTTGGTTACGATGCAATGACCACAGAAATCTGCTCTGAAAAAAAGGTGATGACAGAGTAGGAGAAAGGTGGGCCCATTGTTGGGACACTGCATTAAAAATTGATGGCAAGAAATCTGAATCTGGAACCCTCTTGCAGTGGATGTGAAAAGGCAATGCTACAAAGTGCTGTTCTCTTCCCATGAGGAAAGTGTTTTACACCTAAACCCAGGGTAGGAAACCAGCATGCTAAATCTGCAACACAACTGTGTAAATAACATTTTTTGGAGTCTATAGCACTGGATTCAGGAGAGGCTGGCTGCAAAATTTCATTCATATTGATATAAAACATTTCATTACCTATTCTGAAAGCACGTTGCTGGAAAAATTATTCCGTGCAGCAAAATAATACAGATTTGGATTAGTTTTGTTTCTTATTATTAAACAATACATTTCAGCTATAAATTTAAATCCTGTTTATATTGGGAGAAAAATATTTTAAATGTAGATTAAGATGTTGATGTTTTCTTCCCGATTATTTTCTTCTGGGAGAGAGTGGAACAGAAACAATATGCCAAATGTAATTTCTGGCAAAAACTGTAAGATGCAGCAGTCTGGGAAAGGCTATTTCTCTTTCAAAGGCAAAGGAATCTTACCCCTGCTAGTGAAAAACCCTCTGGAGAACAAATACATCTCTTGTTAATGGAGAGAGCAGGGATCAGGACACCCAGCCTTTATGCCTCGCTGTGCCACTGTCAGAGAGTAAATTACTTAATTTCTTACTTGCTGATTCCCCTTCCATCAAGAGGGACATACTAATGAACACCTCTCACACTCGGATGGTGTTAAGATTAATCAGTGTTTGTCATATGTTTTCAGGTGACAAGGTACGAAGCCACTGGGAGGATAAATGCTCCTGCCCTCCCTGCCTGGGCTTTCAAGGACTGCTTCTGATTGTGCCTAATGACCCCCAGGGCTTGGGAAGCCTCTCCTGAACATTCTCCTCCCATGCTCAGCTTGCAGGATTCCAGGGAAGCAGAAATGAGCTACTCTATGCTGTGGTGTACCATGGATGCTATGGAGAAGAAAAGGAATGGGATGCAGTATGAGTAATGCCCACATACACATACATGCACACCAATTAAAAAGAAACAAAACTTAAAGGAAAATGGGAGAGGAAAAGCAGCAAGAAAATGTTCCAAGTCCTTTGAAACGACAGCATTTGCTAAAATTTGGCTCTGCAAAATCTCCCTCACAGTGGCAATGAGCACTCTGCCTAGATGGACTTTTTAACAGTCTCCTGAAATTAAGGGAGCACAAAGAGAAAATTAGCAGGATTGTGCTGGAATAATTTTCAATAATCAAAGGAGCAGCACAGCATCTGAAAGCACTCAGAGCTTGAAGCCCTGCCACATGCTTTTACCAATTTCCAAACCAAAAGCCTCGATGCTTTGTAACTCCAACAAAACGCTCACAAACACCAACTTGGTGCCTTACAACAAAACACTCTGAAGATCAGCTGGTTATTAAACAATCATTGCCTCATGGAACTCTGCATTTTGATGACTTCAAAGCAAAAAAACCAAAAGCTTATGTCCATTTGTAACTCAGTCCCTCAGTGCTGGGATAGAATGTGCCACAACCACTGGTGTGACAGGCTCCAGGAATGCACACACTGCCCTGAGATGTGAGGCACAAACTGGAGACTGGCTTCAGCCATTCCCATCACTGACACACAACTGGGCCTGGGCACATGGAAAAGAAAAGGTCAATATGGGCCCTGACAAACACACAGCAAAGAACCTCCCATGCCAGAACCAGCAGATGTTTCCTCTCCAAGCTGGTGACACTGGATTTTGCAGTGTCCTTCTGAATCACTCCCCAAGAATTCCCCCAAAAGCCAATGTGAGGAGAGAGGATGCGAGGCCTTGTCCACTCCCACCAGCCAGCGCTGTGCTGAGAAGGTGCACAGAAGCATTTCATGAAAAGAAAGGAGTGACCTTTCTCTTTATCCCTGTGTAGCTGCCCCTCCACTGCTGTTCTGTGCTGATCTCTGGATGGAAGGGTTTGGTGTGGGAGATGTGCTCCATCCCACCCTCATGGCCAGCCAGCCATGCCTCCAGTCAGTGCCACACAACAACTCTCCATCTGGATATCCTTCACAGATGGGTGCCTTACCCCAATTTTCCCTGTGATAAGAGGAAATGGCTGGAGCTGTGTCAGAGGAGCTTTAGGTTGGGTATCAGGAAAAGGTTCTTTCTCAGAGGGTGGGTGGTGGGCACTGAACAGGGAATGGGCATGGCCCTGAGACTGCCAGAGCTCCAGGAGTGTTTGGACAACACTCTCAGAGTTGCACAGGATGAGTTTATTGGGGTGTCTGTGCAGGGCCAGGAGTTGGACTCACTGATTCCTGTGGGTCCCTTCCAGCTCAGGACATTCTGTGATTCTATGAATGATCATCTATTTATTTCAGAATGAGGTATGCACCAGAAGCACCCCAGTGAGCACACGTGTTATCCTGCTCCCCTGCCAAAGCCTTGGAGGCTGCCCTGAAAAACTGTAGATATCCCATCCCTGGAAGTGTCCAAGGCCAGGTTGGATGGGGCTTGGAGCAACCTGGGATAGTGGAAGGTGTCCCTGCCCATGGCAGGAGGCTGAACTAGATGGTCTTTTAGGTCCCTTCCGATCCAAACCATTCCATAATTTGCTATCCAGGAAGAAAATCAAACTGCAGGTAACAAATGCAGGAAGGCAGCAATCATCTAAAACACACTTGCAGCTAAAAAGAAGTGCAGCTGTAAAACACACTTTGAGCCATTGGAATGAGCCTTACAAACTCTTCAAACTTACAATCAGAAACCATTTTGCCTTTAAGTAAGGGAAAACTCCAACAAAAGTTGGCATAAACAGCATTGTCACATTCCTGCATCAACAAAGGGATAATAAAAATATCAGATGTATCCCTACAGCACACAGCTACACAGTATCAAGGACTGCAAAATAAAAATCAATCTGGATGCTGACGGGCGGGTGAAAAGCTGCAGACAAGGTTCACTGGGCACATCCCTCAACCACTCACAAAGATCTAATCTACGAATGCTCTTAAAAATAATCCTCTAGAAATCACATCAAGCACCTTGTCTCCAAAAATGGGTATGAGACTTTGAGGTCAAATCTCATCATTATTAATAAGAACTCAGGATCAAGATTTGAACAGCATGTGTAATGAAAAGCATGGGAATTATATCTGTCCCAGAAAGCAGTAGAGAAATCCACTGTAAAATGAATATATATTGTAAATCTGAACTCTGCCATGCATGCCTGGCCTTTGCATAGAAAATAATTAATTACAAGACTGTAACATGGGTCTGGAGAGATAAACAGGCTGAGGTTCAGGGTGTCTCTCTGCCTTACTTCCCTTGATGATGCCAAGAGCTTGAAACATGTACTTCCCTTTCTCAGCCATGCAGATAAAAACCAAAACCTAACAGGAGAAAATATTACTTTTGCTAAAAAATCATTTATGCCTTGCTTTTTAAAAAGACCAGTCTTTTGTACTGTTGTATTACAAACCATCAAGAGTGTGAGCTGTATCTTACTGTGTTCCCTCATCATCCTTGCTCATATTCATTTGCTGAGTCAATCAAATATCTGTATCAGCAGCAGCAACACAGTTTTTTCTCAAAAATGGGTGTCAGTCTATACTAAGGCTATTTTGTGAACTTAACCTGTTTACTACTAAGTTTTGAGGTGCTAGATGGCAGCAGAGAGTGTTTTGTTTTAAATAAAAATTAAAAAGATAATCTAAGAAAATTAATAGTGTTAAGTTAATGGGCTGTATAAAAGTGTCACTAAGAAATGATCAATGCCCTTCAATTTTGAGCAATGCAAAAGCAACTCAAAACTTGCTCTTTGAAGAAAACTCTCTAATGAAAACCTTCACTGTTTTGGCACTTCGATCCATTACATCTGGTTGTGGAGAGCAAAAAATATAAAAATTGTGTAATGTGTTTCCCTGCAGCTTTATTTTAGTGTAGCCAGATGTCCTGCTCCTGTCAAAATATTTACAGTAAATATTCAGGAAATCAGGATAAATTTGAAAAGACTAGTCTAGATCCAAACACCATCAATCCCTGAAACAGTGTAATTTAGGAGTCAGATATAAGTTGTTTTTTTTCTGGTATTTTGAAGGAGACCCCATCCTGTTCTCATCTGTCCCCAAGGACTGATCATTTCTCATCACATATTTGGAAGCAGCCAAATTCCACCCCCTGGATGCTGGAGGCAGCTTCTGCAGCATTCCAGAGCTCGGGAAGAGGCGCCAGGGCTGCCCCGAAGCCCTGCTCCAACAACCCCTTCCCAGTGAATATTCTGGGAATATTATCACTTTTCTGAGTAATCTTTAAATGAGGGGGAGGATTTAGAGTTAGGAGAAGAAAAAAAAACCAACCCAGCTATGATGACAACATGCTAATCCCTAAACCAGTTAATTTAAAGGGGAAAGGTGGTAAGGATGGAAATTAAGTTGATGGTATTGAAGTCATCAGCTGTAATTATTTCTTAATTAATGACATGAAGTTGTAAAGCATGTTACATGGAACCTTGTCTGGAAGCTGGGGAAAATGGAAAAATAGAAGGCAGAATTAAGAGTTACACACGTATTAAGTTCATATCAGTGTGGGTTTAAACACAAGGAGAATACAACAAAAGTATTTTTTCCTATTTTGGTGCACATGAAGTCCAGGGAAAGGGGAGCTCTCCCTCCTGCAACAGCTTGAGCCACACATCCACTATGATGCACACCAAATTAATGGAATTTTTGTCTGTAACCTTATCTAAATGTGTCTTACTCTTGCCTGGATGCCTGGGGCATTTTGTCAGGCTGGCTTCGTATCTGGCTCGAGTCCTACATCTTGTCATGCACATTCCCCTATGGAATGTCACAGGAGGGAATGTACAGGAAAATCATCCACAGGACTGGAAGCTACTGGAGCAGCCTGTGCATCCATGCAAGGACAACAGCACACCCCTGGATATGAGCTCCATCCCAAAGCACAAATAGGACTCATACAAGCATAGAGAGCTCTTGATTCAACACAGCAAAAGGGTTGAAAACCATGGAACAGGGTCAATAAGCTTGAATATCTGCAAACCCACTGAGGTTGCTTGAACTTTCTTCATCCATAGGACGCTGTCCAATTTTTAAAAATTTCTTAAAATTTTAACAAAACCTATTAATGACAAGTAATTCCCAAATATGCCATGCTTCTATCAGAAAAGGGATCATTAAAAGCATTACATTTCACTGGTAAAAAGAGGTGTAATCCAGCTTTTGTATGAATTTGAAGTGATGTTCTGAAACCTCCATGAAAACCAAAGACTTAATTTTGGAAAAGCAAAACATCAGGAGCAGCCAGACAGATCTTCAGTCTGCATAAATCAGCACAGGGTGCAACAGCAGAAGATCTGACAAGATAATACTGCTTTTTCTCTAGGCTAAATGTGGTAAGCAACCCTTCCTTAAAAGCCTGATAGTTTATGTGCTTTGAGGTGGAAACTTAAAAAAAAAAAGTACAAAAAGCTTTATTGTGGGGGGGAAATCCTTGTACTGTGTTTTATATTCATGGAACAAAGAAACTCAAATCCACTAGATAAAAAAGGTCTACATTTATTCTAAATAAGTCACTTTTACTAAGGACAAGGGGTTTCTTCCATGCTTGATATAATCTTTAACTCATTGTTTCTCATCAAATGCCTAGTAACGATAAGGATTTCCTGAGATAATAAGATTCTATTTCTAAGCAATAAAAATAAGTATTATCAGATGCTACTTAGTGTGCAAATTTGCAAGAATGGGAGAAAATTTCTCCACCCAAATATCAAATGTACTCATTTTGGCTACTGTTACATTATGCAAAGCAGCAAGAATTGGAAGCAGCCACTTTCCAGACTTTTAGTTTTAATGTGTATTTTCCCTTTTGGTTCCAGGAGCAAGGCTCCTCTATTTTTTGGCATGAGTGGACTGTGGTTATTGAATGAGAACCTATTCCACAGTCTGCTGTTAGTGGTGTGTTAGCCCAGACCTCAGGGACACATTGTTCAAATACTCCTGAAAAGCCAGAAATATCACAGTTCTACAGGGGCATTTTTGTTGAGGATTAGTGTGGGTTTTTTTTAACAGCAATAAAGTGCACAATAAGCAATAATTGATATTGTGATTATTAAGCCACTTCTGTGGAGGATAAACTGAAATGAAGAGGTAAAAAACATCCCTGCCATAGATCCAGGTAGGTACCAGAGTACCTACCTTTATATAGTATATTTATTCAAATATCACTGGACACTGACTTCTGTCACAGGGGGAAGAGAAGAATTCAAAATTTCTGTCCACTCTCAAAATGAATTAACCAGCCTAATGCAGCCACAGCAGAGATAACTTCAGTGATGTTGAAAACATCAATTCCTACCCCAAATTCCCTCCTCCATTTCATACAATTTTTGAGGTTGGAAAAGACCTCTGAGACCATGAGTCCGAGCTGTGACCAATCCCCACTTTGTCACCAACCCCCAGTCCACTCCTTCCTTGGGATCCTGCAGGGTTGGGGACTCCCAGCCTCCCTGGGCAGCTCCATCACCCACCCTATAATCCCATGATCCCAGCTGGACAGTGTCATGGGAAGGTGCCTATTCAAGGTTTGCAAGACAAATTATTGCATCAAGGGCTCAGACCCACCCAAGAGGCTTCGGTGACCACGGCGGGGTCACATTCCCACTGAGAAACGAGGATTTGTGGAGAGTCACGGCCACACACAGACACTACAGTGGCTGGAAGGTAAATACATGAGGAATTCCCACAGGAAGCATGACCACAGAAGCCCCAGCCAAAGAGGACACCAGGGTGCCACTCAGAATGTAAGGCAGTAAGTCAAAAAGCCAGAGAGCCATGCATTAAGCACTGAAAAGTCTTATGTGACTGTGCTGGCATTTATCAGCCATCAGACATATCAAAGGAAAGAAAACAAAGAATATGGATGGCTTGTTTGCCCTGCAAACAGTTCTATTCTGCAAAGTACAGACAACTTTGGTGGCACAAACTGACATGTAAGGACATGATTTCCCACTGGATAATGACAAATCCTGGAGCAAAAACTGTCAGAAAATGTCTGGGCTCACTTGGTCTTGCGTTTATTTTTTCACTTTGCTTCTCGCTCATCTCAGGGCTGCCACTTTTGGGGCATGTGTTGAACGCTTAACTGACTCATATATGTTAGTGCAAACTATAGCCTCTCAAGCCAGGCTTTCCCATCCCATGGCACTGGTGTTGAAGACAGAGCTGCAATGGTCTGGAGCAGAGGCAGCACTTGGGATCATCACAGAGGAATTCAGTGGTGCTGGGAAACCCATGTTCCACACACAGACAAGATGCTGCCATCCTGCATCCATGATGTGCCACCACTGCTGCCTTGTCCCTGCTGAGTTTTGACACTCAACACGGAAATGACACAGTGGCATAGCACCTTCTCCCCTGCCTGCTCCCAGAGACACAACCAGCTGCTGTGGATGGGCTGCTCTCACTCCCTGCCTAGCCCCTGGTGATATTTAATATTTATTTAACCATATTGACAGAAGCACAGGATAAAGATCAGCTGAGCAAGCAGCAAAAACGATGCTGCATGTTTTTTCCTTGCCCAGGAATGCCCTGTGTGAGCCACTGGAATCCCATGGGAGGGATGGATGCCATGTACAAGGTTGTACATGGTCTTCTGAGTGTGGGGTTTCTTGGGAGGCACTGTCAGACACCTTGTTCTGCCTAGGCTAGCAAAGATAAAATTACATCTAATCTCTCTGTTGTTTCCTAAAAGAAAGGCAGGCGAGCTTCTGCCCTGAGGGCTTTTGCTGCCATTTCTTTGAAGGGCTGGAAACTGCACCAGGTTTGGGAATGAGCCCACTCCTACACACACAACTTGGCTGCAAAATTCCGGCCCTTTTTATCCCAGGCAGAGCAGGCGGGTCTGGCAGTTCCACATCCATGGCTGCAGGACTGTGCCTTTGTTTCACACACAGCAAAGCCAACATCCCTCCCTCTCCATCTCCCACTCGGACGCGGCTCCACAATTTTTGCTGGAACTCTTTTTTTTCTTCATTCACCCTGAGGTAAAAATCCGTCATGGAATGGAAAATTTCAGCTCAAACAAATTTTAAATGTGGCAAAATCACAAGCTCATGGGAACAGGACCCAAAAGAGGGGCTGCTGGACAAGTCAGACTCCACACAGCACCAGTGGCTCCACCTCTAAGCATACTTTGACCCACTAAGGAATAAGACACAATTCCACAAACAGGAATTATGTAAACCACTCTGCATATATTATTTGCAAAAGCCCCAGCCATTCAATGGGTCCATCCTGCCACCCATATGGATCCAATTACAGAACAGGCACCCAAAGTCTCTGGAACAACCAGAAGAGAAAGAAATGGGTAAGCCAAGACCACTGTGAGCACAGCCCAACTTCATTTGGATGGGCATCACCAGCCCACTTAATTGCTGACAGACTATTCAAAATGTCTTCGCTGCAGGCTGCTGCCCTGAAATTCCTTTATCCCCTCAAGTCTGGACCTTTATCCCACCCATATTCCTCTACAGATCAAAATGTGTGACCTGGTCAAAAAGCTCACATCTTCAAACCAGCCTGCTCAGAGCAAAAAGTAATGCTGTCATATAAAGACATTACAAAACCAGAGGAGCTGGTGAAACTGAGCAATGCATTGAGACTGCACAGCTCCTCTGTTTGGAAGACTCATAAACCTGCCTGTAAATGCTGTGAACTGGCTTTTTAAACTACACCACCTCCTTGCATGGCTTGGATTATTTTTCCACACCAGATGTACGTTTAACAGAGTAATACAAACACTGCAAGTCCTTAATAAACTCTTTTAATGTCCCGGCAGTTTGTAAGGCATTTCCCTCAACATGTGTCTGGTTATGGTTTCAGTAAGCCTGCAGGAAGAAGAATCTGTCTGGAAGTTTGGACAGATTACAATATGTAGCCTGAGAATATTTCACCTCCAGACCTGCCACCATCCTGCTGCATGGAATAAAGTCCATTCCTAGCAAACTCTGCAAGGGTTTGTGTGGGGAATAGTAAAAGGGTTAGTATATGCAACTTCAGGAAAAGCACAGAAATCCACCTCTATGCTACCAGACATTTAGTCTTTCATCAGGTAAATACAGCTTTGTATCCCATTCACATTTAAAGAGAAAAGCTCCTTAAGTGCTTCCACAGAACAGGAAATCATTAAAAGCAACTATTTTGGACCACATTGCCCTAAGCTTGATGGAGCAATAGATTCTTCTCACTGAATACAATTCTGTTTGCAAAGACTCGTCTCCTCCATCTGCTGAAGTAGTTCCCTAATTTCTCATCATCTTTCACTGATTATTCCATATACCTTTCAAGACAAAACCACGAAAAATGATCTTTTTTTTTTCAAAGTGTGTTTTCACAGCAGCTGGAATGGCCCCTTTCAGTGCTTTTCTATGCTATAATCCAAGATTAGGAGCCTACAGGAAAAAAACAGCCATCAAAGAGGCCAGTATTCAGCTGTCCTACAAATCTAGTATTCTGGCAAATCTGAAGCATTTTGCATTTTTCAAGGTAATTTTTACAATGCTTCTCACATTCGGTCCTTGTCTGTTGCTTCCAAATACAACACAACAGCGTCTCCCATCATTTCCATCAAATTACAAACCCAGTGGCAAATGACAAAGTATACTTTAAAAAGCTATGTCTCCTGCACATTTACAGATTAGAAAAGAATATCTTTTGACCAAGAAAGAAGAAAAAAGCTCATATATCAGAGAAAAATAATCTAAACTTCAATCACATCTAAAGCTCCGTTAGCAGGTTTGTCATATGATCCTTTTGAATTTCTTGTACACTCAGCAACTAGATCTGATGGTAAACATCAAACCAGGAAGGCAGCTTTTGAAAATCCAGGCTCAGCTGATAGAACTCTTTTAAGTCAAGTTCAAAGTAAGTTTTGAAGATGAGATAGTGTGCTACACCTGAGTGTTTATGACATTCAGTAGGAGAAAGAGGCAGCTCCACACTGCAGGATACTCTGCATACTCCCTCCTAAATCATCCCTCTGCTTTGTTTCCCCTTTTCCAAAATTAACACAGCAAAATTAAAAGAGATGGGCAACTTATGATGAGTTTAAAACAGCAGCAGTGTAGAGCAAGCAATATATAACACAGAAAAGTCAAGGCAAAATCCACCCTTGTCCTGCTGATCAGCATTTCACACTGAAACTCCACAAAGCCCCACACATTTTGCTCAAATGGGCGCAGTACAACTCCCCTGTGAGCTCTGTGCTTTTATCCACCACCGAATCTTATTTCACCTCACTGGCATTCAAGTAATACTGCAAATTGTTACCCTGCAGGCCACTATCCATCTCCTTAAGAGCAGATGAACACTGGAACTCCTGAAGAGATATTCCTCCTAAAATAAAACTCTGCTCTGCGTTTGTTGCTGATGGCAGAACTTGCATGAGCACTGGAGAATTATTGGAGTGTACACCAGAAAGTCAGAGCTTGTTTGCCATCACTTGATTTCTGTCATAAGTAACTTACACCATGTGAGCTGCAATAGAAAATGCTTCCTAAGAACTTTCTCTTGCTGGAAAATTACTCTGGGAGGTGAAAGTCACACTGTAACACTCCATGAATGAAGAATTGCAGCAAACCTGCCTGACCCCCATACACAGGATAAATAAAAGCTGTTACGACAATGTGCTCAAAAGAGTAAGAACAATAACTCCTAAATTTTCCATCGTTTCCTTACAGAATGACAGTAAATATGCTCTAAATTGAGACTGACCAAACCACTTTAGCAGAAATTAGGATAAGAGGAGGTGACCTGGTAGTTAAACAAACCTCACAGGACTACACATGACTTCCAAGTGAGTAACCAGAACAGTATGAATGTATTTTGAGCCTACAAAGGGAATCCAGCCCTGCATTTGGATCTCTTTATGCCCAAGTACTGAAAGCAACAAGGAAATATTAGATATTCCACCCTAATCATCTGTCAGAAAAATGAAAGCACGCTCTCACCTTCACAAATTCTGTCCAGTCGCTGCCGCTTGACTTTGTGTTTATCCACAAGTGCCATTCTTGATGGGATTTTGCAACTTTCAGACTCAAAAAGCACAGCAGTCCCCCAGGAGCTTAGGAAAACTCACAGGAATCGGCATGCATACCGCCACTGTGGATCCTGCAGAGAAAGGAGAGCATTTTGTAAGATTTATTGATTTCTCATCCCTGGAAGTGCTCAAGGCCTGGGTGGATGGGGCTCAAAACCTGGGATAGTGGAAGGTCCCTGCCCGTGGCAGGGGATGGAAAGAGATGGGCTTTAAGGCCCCTTCCAGCCCAAACCAGTGTTGGATTTCCAGCCCACCAGGTGAGATCTGCCTGTGCCCAACAGCAGAGCAGGTTTTGGAGAGGGCAGCTCTGAGTTTGCACCCCACAAGTCACACATCTGGCGCCACAAATCAGCCTCTTTATCCTCCCTGTACACAACCTTGTACACAAGAACTGCCAAAGCACTGCATGGGTTTCCCAGTTTTATTTCTGACTAAAAATATCTTCTCCTAGCAGATAAAATCCATGAGGTTATTTTGCAGGCTCACAGATGCTGAAAGATTCTTAGAGAGTAGATAAAACAGGGAGAGTAGTTCTTGCTTTGCCAATACTTTCATACACAAAACACTTTCATATTTAAACCTTGCCCTGTAAAAGTCATCAATGGACCTTGAATTTACAAGAAGACCTTGATGTATATTCCAGCTGCCACTGCAGCCTGTCCTTGCCCTCATACTTGAAGCGCCAACCATAAACTTTGGGTGCAGTTTCTAGTTTGCACATGTTTTCAAAGCCAGTGAGATAAAATGATCCATGAAGCCACGTGTGAGACTGATTGACAAGAAATGCTCTCCAAAAGGACAACAGCTAAAGGATTTCTGCATTTTGGTGGCAGGGAGGAAGATCCTTAATGGATACTTTCAGGTCTGACACATTTTACTCCTACAGAGAGGCAAAGGTTTGTTTAATCCCTGAATATTCATTCACCTGAGCTCAGCTGCAGCCTCTGAAAGCGCTGCTCTGGTACTTCTAACCAGGTTTGATTTTTTGATGTAAAACCCAGGTGAGAATTTTTCAAAGCAAGTTCCACAACAGCATTCATGAATCAAGACGTGGAAGAAGAGACCTCATGCTGACAACTGAACTCCAGCAATCCAACATAACATGCACTAATATTTCACAAAACTGCTGATTCAATATCCTCTTTTGTATTTTAAGGTGAAGACAGATGACCCTGATAACAGCTACAAACCTTCCCAAGGAGGGATCCTGCTCAAGAGGCCTTTGCCCCCCACCAGCCATCCACCACGCACTGCAAGGTACCAAAAGAATAGAATTCGTGTAAATCTGTGATTTCCAGAGGCAAAGCAAAGCACCACCACATTTTCAGAAGCTTTGCATGGAGAGGAGGGGAAAAGGAAGGCAGAAATGAGTGCAAGCACAGCAAGAAACCCTCTCCTGAGTGGCCACCTGTATTACCCTATAAAATCTCAACCCTTCTGCCTCCATACACTAGAATGGTTTAAAAAAATTGAAGAACATTCTGAAAAGCCAGCGGTAACCACAAACTTGGCACCATTCACTCAAACTGGCCCCCAAACAGCTCCTCTCCAGCAGGTGAATTTTCACACTGCAGCATTTGCAAACTAAATTTTTGTGACAAACCAAAAAAATCGTCTGGTTTATGAAATGCAGAACACAAAAGACATCACAACGGAAAATCCAGGTTGATGTCCAGAAGTGGATCTTGGGCGAGGTTTGTAACCTGGAGTTTTGCTTCCCCTTGTGCAGAGAAGCAACAGTAACACTTAACCCATCCTCTGGAGCACCCTTGCAAGTTCACTTAGCTCAGTCAGGCATTTCTACTTTGCATTTTATTATTCTGCACCAGCACTGGCTCTCCTAAAAACCCTCCAATAACTTCCCAGAAAACCCAGTTAACCAGTGCAGCAGGCTGAGCATGAGAGGGGTAAAAGGCTCTAACAAAGCCACTGCACTCCAGGATGACAATTTCATGGAGATTATTGTTATTATTATAAATGGTTATCAATTATGCATCACATTGATAGTTAATTTCCAAAAGGAAAAGCCTCGTGTCGGTACTGAATTCCAACTAAGGGATGATCAGCGATTTCCTGGTAGTTAATGGCCAATTTCCCAGCAGCACAACTGCAGCATAATCACTGAGATTTATAGCAATAATTAATTGATTTTTTTTAAACGTAGGGATGCTAAAGAGCACGATTCCCACTCATATTAAAAATTAATGCAACATTCTAGAAGACGCAGAAAACTTCCATTCCAGAGGCAGAAGCTTAGTACAGTCAAAATATTTCATGCAACAAAAATTAAGCTGTTAGTGTAGCTAAAGTCCAAGCAGCTAACAGCATTTCCATGATCAACATTTACAGACACACACATGATTTTTTTACCTCTATTACATCCCATTCCAATTTCAAGGAAAGATATCAGGTTATAAAATCACATCAGAAGAGAAAAAGTTAAAATTTTGTTCTGAAAACACTCAAATGGTTCATTATGTTGGGGTTGCAACTCTATCACCCTTTACTTCTCCAAACAAAACCAATTTGCAAAGTGTACTTGATTCTGACAGAGTGCATTTTCTGATGGACGAATGCGTCCATTAAAGTGGGTTTTTTTTGCCCAGCCATCTCAATTCCCTGCATTACTCCCTGGAGGAAAACTTCCTACAAAAGAAACTAATAACAATCAGAGAAATTACTGCTCACCAGAGTCCCACACAGCTTAATGCAATGCCCATGAATGAGCTCCTTCCTGATGACATGAACTGCCCCATCTTTGTCTGACAGGTGCACGTGGTGGTACCAACCAGCAATAAAAGCCCAGCTCAGAAGACTTATTAAAAATGTGGCAGGAGCTGCTGATCAGGATTTGGCAGGGATGGATAAAATGGGGAAAAGCAGATGTGTGGAGCACAGAAACAAGAGGATATTCCCTGGCCTTTGCATGAGGCTGTAATTAAGAAAGCAGCTCATCCATTTGTGGGATGGAAGACACAATTATCTGTGCACCCAACTTCAATCCATACCCAATGGTTTCTACAGCCAGCCCAATCTCAAAACAATCACAAAGCTAAATGTCCCCCACCATAAAATAAACACAATCAGGCTAGGCAGAACAAAAATCATGGTCAGCAATTAAAAGACGAGAAAACCTCATTGTCTAAGGAAATTTGAGAGGGAGAGGCACACGCACAAAAATTGTACTTCATCTCCAGCAAGATTAGGAAACAAGTGAAGTGATTTACATACAGTAATTGCATGGCTGTGTTAGCCTCCAACAGTGTCTTTCAAAATGTAAATTTTCTTGAAAACCCTTGGACATGATGATAGCCCAGTAGCTATTTATTTATTTAAGGAAGGAATTTACTTAAATACAACACTTTAAGAAAAAACCCCCAGTCCTGATGTAACACATTTAAATAGCTTCTAATACTGCCTGTTAAAGAGCACAATCCATGAGCCAGAAAATGAGTGCACAGAAAGCTGTATTAGGGCTTTTTTTTTATCTTGACTTTTGATGGAAAATGAAAAGAAATAAAGGTGATCTTCCAAAATAAGATGCAAGGTTAGATAAAAGTAAAAGTGATTTTATGAAGAACGTTCTATCTTCTAAGCTCTTTCTCAACTTGCACTTTTATATCATCTTTTTATGGCACATGGAGGTAGGACAGGAGCACAAACACCAATCACAGAACCAAAGAAGGGTTTGGGTTGGAAAGGACCTTAAAGATGAACCAGATCCAACCCCCTGCCACAGGCAGGGACACCTTCCCCTGTCTCAGGTTACTCCAAGCCCTGTCCAACCTGGCTTTGAACGCTTCCAGGGAAGGAGCATCCATCGCTTCTCTGGGCACCCTGTGCTAGTGGGCAACATCTCTTTTAGAGCATCCAGCACAGCCACTGCCACCAAACCAGCACCAGCACCTGCCAGGTAATTAAGAGATGCCCTTTCCAGTGCTCCAGACACAACATCTCACACATTACCTGTGTTACTTGGGAAAGCAAGATGGCATTCCCTACACCCTGTTTGCTGACAAACCAACTGACTACATTGTCTGGCAGCAACAAAAGGGAGAGTCCCTACTACAGAAAATTACCAGCTCCAAGAATGGTAAAAGGTCCCATTTCCAAACAGCACAGGAAAAATTCCATCCCTCTTTCCTCACATCTACACTGGGTTTTCAAACGTACAATTCCTTATTTCACCAAGTCTAAATGTTTTGATGGTGCTGCCAGATATTTCCGTACTCATGATTACTGCAGAACATCAGCCCTCTCAGTTGGAAGCAGAGCAGGATACCCAAGCAGAATTGTTGAAGTCAGTATCCACTGATGCCATGGGCAGCTCTCCCTGTATCCTCCTTTGTGCAGAGGTCCAGTTTTTCAAAGCTCAATCGCACTTGAATTGAAATTCGAACGCAAGAACAGCCCTGGGAGCTGTGAACTGTTCCAGCCCTGTGTCAGCATCCCTGGCTGTTCACTACCCTGAGCTGTGGCCGTTCCCACTGCTCAGCATTTCAGCTGCCGTGGGGAGGGCAGGAGGGGCTGGAACCAGAGTTGGGCATAAGAAAGGCAATGCAGGGAAAAGAAAGCAGGAGACACGCAGAGATAATGACAGGGGAGGGCAGCGGACAAAGGCGACGGCACAATGCAGGAGGAACACTTGCAGAACACTCTGCCATCCCTCCTCCCATCCAGCCCTGAGTGGGATGCCCTGCTCAGCCTCCATCACCTGCCTCTCCCTCTGAGACTGCAGGGAGGAGGGAAGCACAGAAAGAAAAGGGACAGGCAGCACAGTCCTTCTGGAGATGGGTTTTTGGGATATCGTCTTTTAAAGCACAATGAGACAACATGGGAAGCTCATGGTGTTAAGATACCATTAAACCAAATAGCCCAATAGGAACCAAAAATAGATTAAACATTTATACAAATAGTGAAAACAAACACAGAATTTCATTACCCAAAATAGGTTTGTTTTTTTTTAAATAATGCCTGAGAGATATAAACGCCCTCACTTGGGAAGAAGAATCACAGAGTTTCTGTGTGGCTAAAGTTTGACTTCTCCCGCTCCACTAAACTCCACTCAGCCACTGCATGTGAAATAGGATGCTAAGGGAAAGAAAAAAAAGACTTTTTCTCTTTTTTGGGGGAGAATTAAGGGAAAGAAAAAAAAGACTTTTTCTCTTTTTTGGGGGAGAATTACCCTGTCTGTAAATCACACCTTGGGTTTGGCTGCGGTAGAGTTAATTTTCTTCATGGTAACTGGTGTGGGATGGTGGTTTGGCTTTGTGCTAGAAACAGGGTTCATAATCCAAGGATGTTTTTGCTACTGCTAAGCAAGGCTTACACAGTCAAGGCCTCTGCTTCTTTACTGCCCTGTAAGTGAGGAGGCTGGGGGGACACAAGGAGCTGGGAAAGGACTCAGCCAGGACAGCTGATCCAGGAATATCCCATGGTGTCATGCTCAGCATGCAGTGTGGGGAAGAGGAAGGAGGAGGGGGATGTTTGGAGTATTGCTACTTGTCTTCTCAAGTCCCTGCCATGCATGATGCAGCCCTGCTTTCCCAGCCATGACTGAACTCCTGCCTGCCTGCCCATGGGAAGTGGGGAGTGGATTCCCTGTTCTGCTTGGTTTGCATGCAGGGCTTTTGCTTTCCCTATTAAAGTGCCTTTATCACAACCCACGAGTTTTCTCACTCCTGTGCTTCTGATTCTCCCTCCCATCCCTCAGGAGGGAGTGAGCGACTGCATGGGACTGAGCTGCCGGCTGGGATTAAATCTCAACACCCTCCCAGTAGTCTGCATCCCCTCCAGACCATCATCACCCTCAAAACAATGAGGGAAGGACCCTTGCTACAAAGCCATTATTAATTAGGTTTCATGTTTTTAACAGTTATTTTCATGATTTTGCTGCCACAGAGCGTTTGGTGATGTTCTGCCTTAAGGCTTCTCCATGGGAATGCCTGGATGCTGCTGGGGGTGGCAGGAGGAATTATTTGTCCAGCTTCTTTTCCAGCCCACAAACCTAACAATCAAAACTTCACCCTTCAACTGAAACCTGCTGGGGAAGGTGCACTCCCTGCATGCAGGGAAAACAGGGAGGCAGCAGGTTAAATGTGTTCATGGAGAGCCAGCACTCCCACGTGAGCACCTGCTGGTGGCACACAAAGGGCTCTTCCACTCCTTGTCACACAGAAAAGGTGAATAACACCCTGTACGAGTCTTGTGCTGAAGAAGTGGTAACAATTTTGAGGAACTTGCTATTATATGAGTGAACAAAATGTACCATAATGGCATATGAGCCTGCACATCTGCTGCTAAATTAAACACGCTACATAATGATGCAGACCACATCTTAAAACACAATGCAATGAGATACAGACTCTGCCAAAATAGTGAGGCTTCAAAGATGACACAGACAGCCTGATCCTGCACCCCTTACAGATCTTGAAAGTAACAGTGATTACTCCTCAGCAGTTCTACTCCATCAAAGCTACTTGTTGACTCAGGAAAAGAATCACCACAATTATATATAGGTGCCCTTCTAAGGGAAAAAAGACATATGGGTTTGTAGTGTTTTTCTTCCTCTCCATCTTAATGATGAGCAATGCAAGAGAAAGGTTTTGGTTTGGAACTGGATTTTAAGAAAAGTTTCTGTAAGAATCATGTGTAAGAATCAGGCTACAAATTATTCTCAGGATTGGGTTCTCAGCAGCCAGACAGATATGAAGACCAATTTAAATGACAATATTCAAGTTGCCACAATAGCCATGGTACAAAAAAAAGAGTGTAGCGAGATATCCCTTTTATTTTCAACTTCTTTTACCAATTTCAATTTTCAACATCAGTGATTTGCTCTTGACTTTGAAAAAAGAAGATCCATACAATGCTCCCCTGTCAGGTAGTAACAGCCCTCCACAGATCCTCTGTGAGCTTTCAAGTAAAACTAGGAAATAACAGAACTGGCACTCCTTTCATTCCTAAAGCTGAAATACAAACAAACAACCCCACAGACAGCAGGAAAATTGCTTTAAAGAAAATAACTGTCATCTCTCTTTCTGGCACCAGAAGTGAAACAGGTCGATGCTCTGCTTACCCTGCACCAACAGCCCTCAGAGGCTGGTGGTGGGCAAAACAATAACCAGGAACTGAACCCCAATTATCCACTTAGCTCTGAGAGTGCCTAATCTATTTGCTAATTAATCATGGGCCTCCTTCAACCTCTCTTATCTTGTTTTTCTAAGTATCTGACGCTGATAACATGCACAATGATCTTGCTGAAGCACCTAAGTGGCTGGAGAACTACCCTTAAGGAACAAGAGGAAAAGATACACAAATAATTTCACATTCTCCAGGAGTTCCTGCCATACTGGAAAATAAAATCTCATTCTACATTTTACCACAATTCCTTAAATTACAAATTACTGACTTGCACCTATCACAGAGATCAACGCTGGAGAAAGGTGAACCTTCACTGTTTACAAATATGAATAAGCAAAAGCTCTACTCTACTCAAGCCATTAATTGCTCCTGCACCAAAATCATCACAGTAGATTAGAAATCCTGAGAAAATTGAGCATTTGCCGGTTTGTTGGATGAGTTATACAGTTACTTGTCCATTAGAGGGCATTTTATACTGCAGAGTGAAGCGCCAGCAGCTTGGGAACAGCATCGCTAACCCCATCTGGAGCTGCTGGAGAACAGTTTCTGTCGACTCTCATTTAGTAATTGCCACTTTTCAACCTTTCCATATGCTGCATATAGATGAGCAAGCAAGAGCAAGGACAAGAGGAAAAGAAGATGAAATAGCTATGAAAAAAGTCCTGTTTAAATAAACCCTTTGGTGTGCGGCTATTGTTGCTTCCAAGGCTTAGTTTTGTTTAGTTCACTTCTCGCCCCCCAGTATAACACAGCAAACTTCACCCTTTTCACTCTCACAAATAGCACTTCACGTTTTAAATTTTGAACATGATTAACTGAGAACAACTGCAAATTGTGCCGTGGCATCATTACCCATCTCTGGAGCTAGGCAGGAGAGCTCATCCATCTCTGGAGCTGAACAAAGGCAAATTCAGCTTCCTCAGTGCCAAGAGGCAGGATATGGCCACTTACCTTCAGATGTCTCCTTCTGGTTACTACTAATACTGCTAAATGTGAACTGTAAATAGCTTTCAGCTTCTGCTGGCTAGGGAACCACACAAAGCCACCCACTCCCCTGCTCCAGTGGTTTTCCTCTCCCCATATAAATGCAAATCAGATTAGGAAACAGGCAGATATCGCTCTATACATCTCCAAATATACGTATGTTTGTAATCAGGGTGGCCCAACTTCCTGAGTATGAGCTGCATACCAAAATCTCCATGGGGCCAAGAGCCACATCCTCCCAACCTCTGTACCCCCCTCCTGCCACACACATCCCATGCCCCTGTGCATCCTCCGGTTTCTCCCATCCCCAGGACTCTGTGCTGCTGATCCCCCAAGCCTGCTTCCCTCCATGATCCCGGGGTTTGCAGAGTCACCACAGCAGCACCCAGAGCTCCTGCTTTGCAGGATGTAGCAAACACCCTGCAATACTCACAAGTAATTCCTGAATTCCTCCTCAATAGGAAGTTCAAAACAGCAAGAGCAGCAATACAAACCCAAACCAGCCCACAATCAGGGCATTCCCTTGGGAGCCCAAGCCAAAGTACTGAGACTACAACCAGGACCACTTGCCTTTGAGACTCTTTCAAGTCCTTGGCCTTGTATCACTACTTCTAATTAAAAGAAATAATAAATTAAGAATGAGGTAAAGCACAGGTAAAGCCATGGCATACTCAGTGTCCTGAGCTGTAACCAGGTGCTGCTGTATTACATTACATGACAAGGACATGATGGCACCCACATCCCAGCCCTGCAGATGTACAGGACACACAGCTGGAGTGTCTCCAAGTCTGGAATTCTACCATTTACTCCTAATTTCTTAGTTCTTCCATAATCAAGACCAGACAATTAAATCTTCCACAGATGCCTGCAAAAGATCATACCAGCCCACTTCTATTCCCAGCTGAGGGCCAGAGGAGGAACCTTAAGCCCTGCAGAAAATTCCACCATTCACCCAGAGGAACGGCCTCACTCACCTGAAGAGAAAAGATGAAGCCCCTCCTACCCCAGCAAACCAGGAGACTCAGACTTTCTCCCAGTACACTGAGCTCCCCCACACATGGCACAAATTCAATCTTTTTGAATCCCTGTCCTGGGATCTCTGCCTGGACTGGGAATAGTGAAAGGCAGCAGTGCCACTCTTCCGTCTCCAGGAAATCTTTGGAGTTAGAGTTTGCCCTTATCTTAGTGCTTATATTTACAAGCCACTCTTACATAAAAAGCACTCATCTGCATTGACTTATTTAGCAACTTGAAATAAAACAGCCTGAAGCTATTCATGTTGCTTAACGTACTTTTTTAAAAATGTAGATGATGCTCTGTGTAAAGGAATATTCAAAGGGGAAAACTGTGTTTTGTTTGTAACACTTATTACTATCACTGAAGAAAATATGTTCTAACAAGTCTCGGAAGGGGGAAACACGTGTAATACCTTTAACAGCTCAGCTAATTCATCTTCTGCTGCCCAACTGCTGGCAAAATCTCAAATGGAAACTCTCAGAAGGGAAACATGGAAAAACCCCTTTCTCGTGGTCTGAGATCTGTTCCCACTATACAATTTCTTTCCATCGGAGTGAGTCCTGTTTGTTTTCAGCACACAGCAGCTTTACTCAACAAAAAAAAAAGAGAGTTCAAGAGTTCAAGGCTACGTCTCCATTCAGGCGTACACCCACAATGAGAACCGGGCTCTTCGGCCGGCGCTGGAGGCATTCCTCTCCCTCCACCTACCCACAAAAGGGCCTTGTCTGAGGGAAATGAGAAAGGAAGGAAGGGGCAGGATGAAGGAACGGCAGAGAGGAGATGAGCCCAGCCAGGTGTTGGGCCATCAAGCACCAAGGAAGGCTTGGATCATGAAATGGATCAGCAATGAGGATGGAGGGTGGCTTTTGCAGTAATCAAAGGTCTGGGAAGCACCCAGGGATCTACGGTGCTGCAGACAATGCTGAGATCCACGGGGTCAGGCACGGGCAGGATGGAAATGTGGGCGTGTTTCCATGAAGTCCCGTGGGAATGAGCTCGTCGGGATGCGGGGCGGCTCCGGGACGGCTGGACTGCGAATGCAGCCTCCTCCCCACTCCTCCCATCCCTCCATCCCTGCCTCTCCCAGCATCGCTCACACCAAGTCAAAGAAGGAAGGAGCCAGCCAAGAGCCAAGTGAGCCAAGATAGGTTTAGGTAACAGCAATAAATAAGATGAAATAATTCTCCCACTACCAACCTTTAGTCAAGTGTGTCCTCTGCAGCCACCAGGTTTGCATAATCTACAGATTTTTATTCCAAGCCTTGCCAGCTTTCTGTAGCGGGGCAATTTTGGGATTTAACAACGCTCAGGTTACTGACCTAAATTTATACAGGCTCATCTGGAGCCATAACGGCCCATTGTGTGCCCAGGCCTGCTCAGGACGCCTTAATACACAGATTATTGATGCAATGAACTGTGACGGCTCCTACAGAGCTGTTAGGGTTTATTGTAGCAACACCTACTCGGGGTCCCTTTAATGCGCTGATCGGTGACACAATAGACAGAAACGGCCACGACTTGGGGATGCATTATCCCACGGATCACTGGTGTGACAGCAATGGCTCCAGCCTCCTGCCTCAGTGCAGCAAACATGCCAAAACCTCACGTTCCCAAATCCTGGGGAAGCTGGGGTGGATGGCACAGAGGTGCAAGGTATGGCAATGCAGAGACAGTGCACCCTTACCCATCCAAACCTCTGAGAGGTGACATTTGCAGAAAGCAATTTGCTACTGAAAATAAGGATTTATAATGAAAGTCCTGGTGGGATCAAACTTTTAGCAAGAACAGCCACAGGCCTGCATTATAGATCAAGGCTAAAAATCCTGTCTCAGAAATACATGGAAATTAGCCAGAAAAAAAATCAGAGTCCAATTTTCAGCATTAAAAAAAACAAAAAAAAAAAGGAAAACATTTTATGTTCCAAGAGAACGCGACGAAAGCAAGCGCAAAAGGAAAGTGCACAAATATCTGTACTTCTCTCTTTGCTTCTTAAAGAACAAAAATAATCTTACAAGGCTGAGAGCTAAGCACTGTTTAAAGAAAGTCACTTCTGCAGGGAGACCTGGGGCTGAAGAAAGGAAAATTAACACATCACCATGAACCAAGTGTTTGCAGCCTCCTCACAAACATCAGCAAACAGTTCAAAAAGCTGCAGCTGGCTTTGCACTATCGCCTGCATCTTCCCCACCATTTACCAGGAGCTTTTTTTAACATCGGCGACACTTCACATTCAAAACTGCAGTTAAAAATAGCCTTTGGTCCTCCCCTTTTAACCCTGAAAACTCCCTCTCCTCCTTTCCACCTCCCTGCACCCTCACTGGTTTCTCCTTCCCCTCCTGCCCTGCCTCAGCCACGGGGTGATGGAGGGGTGAGGGGGGGCCCTGCCCAGCTGCAAGTCACAGAATCGTGGAATCACAGAATAGTTTGGGTTGGAAGGGACCTTCCACTCACTCTGTCTAGTTCCAGTCCCCTTCCACCAGATCAGCTTGTTCCAAGCCCCATCCAACCCGCCTTTGAGCACTTCCAGGGTCCTCCCACTGCTCCCCAGGACCTCATCTGACCCTAGGAGCACCCCTCTCTCATTTCATCCCATTTTCACCCCTTCATACCCATCCTGGTAGCTTTATTTACAGAAATGAAGGCAATGGCTCTATTCTTGGTTTCCCCTCCCACCTGCTTTTGCAGTTGATCTGAGTGTAAGGCTTTAAAAAACAAAGCGCCCAACACTAATGTTTTCTCTCTGGCCTTAAACCCTGCAATCAGCAGATCAAATGTGAGTGTAGAGAGAAAAATTCCTTTGTTATCCATAGCTACTTAAACACTGAACCTTCAAAATCTCCTCAGGAAACAGGCCTGGGGAATGGCTGCTGCTACTGCAAGGAGCCCAGCACAAGAGAGACTCAAAAATCAATATCCTTCACCCAACTTATCAAATTTACTGAGGACATTTATACAGTATAATTAAATAGAAAAGAGATACAAATACAAAAGAGTATTTGCACGGCACTGAATAGCAATTGCATTATCTCTGGGACAGAGGACTCTTTGACAAAAAGGAGGGAAAACATCATATATCAACTGAAGAAGCTGCAAGGAGCACGGGGAAGGTCCTTGCTCTCATAGCTCACGGGGAATGTAGAGCACTTAAGTAGAGACAGCCACAAAATATACATCAGCACAAACACCTAAGGCATTTCTGCAGGTCCTGCTCAGTCAGCCAAAACGACGCTGTCAGAATTACACTGGTGATGGATATGGTCCAGAACACTCAGTTGCCTCTCAGACTCGTGTAGGGTCTCCAGCACATGTTGGGGCACTTCCCCCTCACTGGTGTGGAAGCAAAGCAGACGCTATTATGTTGCTTTTCAACATATAAATGTACCAAGTAAAATTGATTTTGCTCAGTAATCCACTTGGTAAGTCAGGGATGCTTTCCACAACCAGCAGCCACCTCTGCAGACTGGCAAGATAAAATCTCTGCAAGGTTAAACCTAGGAAAAGCTGAGTGCCAGTGCAGGGCAAACTAAAACACTATGGAAAAGGCAAACTAGATTATCTGGCTATTTGTTAAGCAATTCTTCTCACAAGGCTTGTGTTACAAGCTTTTTGTGGGTATTCCTTGCTTTCAGGTAGAGCCAGCTCTGGCTCCTGACTCCAAGTCCCTCCAGGCAGCACACTGCTGTGGATGGAACATCTCTCTTACCACGGTGACCCTAAAATTCAGAATAGCCCAGTGTGGTGCTGGTCACGCTCCCAGTGCTGGGGAACTAAAGGCAGGTGTGTTTGTAATTGAAGATTTGGTTCTACCTCTGCCTCAGAGGTGTCATCTTCAGGACTGCCTTCAACAATTAGGCACTGCCTAATTACACTGACCAATAAAACCCAACAAACAAGGTGTGCAGGATCCCTGCACGCTGCTTTCCTAACACCAGGTGCCATGAGGGGAATCCCAACCATTCCTTCACAATATCCTCATGGGGATGAGTGAGCATCAGGTTAAAGGCTTCTTTGTTTCCTCTCTTGGGTCTTCATTCTTTAATGTGCATCACATTCCACTCTATTTTGAGCAATCCTTTATTAAAAGTGCCTGTGAGTCATTTTCTCTAAACTTGAAACTCTAAAAATGGTAATGTTCGGGTAGTAGTCAGGAATTTTTAAGAATTTGCATTCTTCTCTTCTTGATTTAACAGGAAAAAGAGGGTAATCTGACTCACAGAGGGTTTGTTTCTCCTTGTCCTGCACAGAAATGCTGCTCTTGGATAGAACCACAACCCATGAAATAAAACTTCTGAACATCTTTCACCAAGTACAAATGAAGGGAACTGAAAAAAACAAACACAAAACAAAGTATCTCTTTAGAGAAAGACAAAAAACCCAACAAACGACAACCTGCGGCTATCTATCCACTCGTGTTCGGTATGCTACTAAAAAAGAGTCTATAAAGATAAATCTGTGAAATCTGGATTCCAGATGCAGGGCATGAAAAACATATTGCTAATTATTTGTACCTCCAATGTCCCCTACATGAAAGGTAAAGAAGACAAAAGGCCTAGGAGAAAATTGTTCCCTGTGAGGGTGGGAAGGCTCTGGCACAGGTGCCCAGAGAAGCTGTGGCTGCCCCTGGATCCCTGGAAATGTCCAAGGCCTGACTGGACATGCCTTGGAGCAACCTGGGATAATGGAAGGTGTCCCTACCCATAGCAGAGGGTGGAGCTGGATGGTTTTTTTTGTCATGACAAAGAGACACCTCATCCTGCTTGATGACATCCCATAAAACAGTACTGCCCTGTCAACTTTGGAAAAGGGCTCTTTGCCAAAAGGGAAAGGTCCCCAGAGAATTGGTGGCACAGGCACCGGTCAGCCTCCACACTTCCCTCCTCCATTACCTCACTGTTGCTCCTGTGGTCTCCAGACAGGACTGGCAGAAGAACACAGGCTCTGAAAGCCACCAGAGAAATCACCTTTAAATGCCTCCTGGATGAACTAGCATCTCTGAGGATCCTGGGCACACAAATCATGGCCAGACTTGCGTGTTCCTTGGCTCATGTCAGAAATGAGAGCTTAACTGCTCTTCCCATCACATTTGCATTCCAAACTGCTTCAGTTCCTGCAGATATCCCCACCCATCATCAGCCACATGTGATGGAGGAGGGAGGGAGGGAGATACCATGGCAAAAAAGCAACACCAATGTGATCTCCAAGCAGAGTAGATCAGGATGGAGCTGAAATCCTTTTGATTCCCTTGGGCAGGACCAAGACCTATAGGGCAGAGAGGAGAAGAGGTGCCAGCAGGTCCTGAGACGACTCCATACAGATGGAAGACCCAGCTCCAGCACTGCCATTCTTTTACTTTTTGAGCTTGGAGGTGATTCTAAGACGCCATTCATCCTGCTCAACCACCACAAATAGGGATAAGGGTGATGGACTTATTGCTCCAGCCATGGAGTTTTAAATCCAAACTGTGTGAGGAATGCTAGGGAAAATATTATAAAGGGAAACTCACTTCCCCCAGCTGCCTGATAGAGCCCATCACAGGAAACATCTGCCATCCTCCACAGAGGACAAAAATCAGGAGGAAGTAGTTGGTCCATCCAGAGAAAAGAAAGTCAGAAATACTAAATGCACACAGGTCCTGCCCAAGGTTGGAGATGCACTTCTGCAGGCAGGTCTCAGTAAAACAGGTTAAATACAGTTTTATAGACTGCTGAGCATGAAAACAGCAGCAGCCCACTTGATGAGGTCAGGGACTGAAGTGGCCTATGGTACTTGTAAGAGAAAACATCTGTTGGTGCTAAAAGGTCAGCAGGAAATGAACACTATTTACTTTGTCCTTACTGGTTGGGCCACTGCTCCTCGAAAGAGAACCACACATGGCTCAGCTTAGCACTGTCCCCTTGGCAGCCACTCCACAGCTGCCCACCTTCCAATCCCCTTGGTGCACCCAGGAACCCCCCAAGCAGGGGGATGTGGGTGTCCTCCCCCTGGAAGACCCCATGGAGCCTCCCTCCCTCCTATGGGAGGGAAAAGTCCTTCACACCAGCTCAGGAACAAGCCGTTAAAATAAATCCGTCAACATAAAAGCGAAAAAAACAAGAAGTTTCTTCTGAAAAACAGGAAGTGTGAGGTACATAGCGGCTTAAAATAGCGCCCACTCGATTTGTTGACAAAACATGAGTCCCAAGGGCTCGTGCCTTTCTGTAGCTTTTTATTTTTCATGTGGACAGCTGGGCTCACCTCTGTGGCTGCCCTGGGCTGTCCTGCCCTCGGCCAGGGGCTGGCACTGCTCCCTCTGCCTGCCTGCGAGGCCGATGGCCGCGGGCCTGGCCGTGCTTCCTGTGCGCGGCACGGGGCTCCCGCAGGAAATCCCGACGGAAAACACCCCTGGCTGTGAACCGGGGCTCTCTCCAAGAGGCAGAACGAGTGTTTAAGGCTGGCACCCCTCGTTAAAGCTCAGTCCCAAGTTTTAAGTGTGTAGGAAGCTGGTTTCAGACTTTCCCTCGCTTGCTCTTCATACGTAAAAGAGCGCAATATTGGTCAGGCAGGATGAGCTGCTGGCACCTCAGGATAAGCTTAAAATGATAAGGGTCTGATCCTGAGCCCTAAGCCAACAAAAATTCCTAAACAAGGAATTTCAGGACAGCATCTTCTGCAGAACAGAGAAGGGAGGAAATTTTATGCTTCAGCATTCCATCAGGGTTGTGTGACACTCTCCTACTCCTCAGTAACTCCCCAGTTAGGGTGCAGCCTCTCCTTCCCCACAATCACAAAATCATAGAGGGTTTGGTTTGAAAGAGTCCTTCAAGATAATGCAGCTCCATCCTTCCAGACCTTCTACTATCCCAGGTTGCTCCAAGCCATGTCCAACCTAGTGTTGGACAATTCCAGGGATTCAGGGGCAGGCACAGCTTCTCAGGGCACCCTGTGCCAGGGCCTCACCACAGGGAAGGATTCCTTCCAAATATCTAACCTACATCTCCCATTTTTAGTTTAATACCATTCCCCCTTGTCCTATTCTGATTCAGTCTGCAGAGGTGGAAAGCAGCACGATTTTTTTGGTCTTAATTTAAAAAAAAAATCCCCAAACCACATTAAAGCAAGAAAAACACTCTCAGATGATCTAATGTAGACTAAAAGGACTGTACTGAAAAGCAGGATGAGCTATCACCCCTTTCCACATCCCCTGGCCTACAGACAGAGGCTGCCTGTGAGCCCTGCCTGCCTTCTCCTTACACACCACACCAGACACCAAGGGGCCTCCAATGTGAATAGCTAATTATTGGCCCACATTAAATTATTTCTCAAATTAAGATTTGTGGTTTTCCCCTCGCCTAACAATACGCCTAGGAGAGCAGCATTGCAAACACGCTGAAGCAGCAGCAGCAGCAGTGTAGCTCCATGTGCAATTAGGCCAGCATGTGGATCTTATTGCTCCTAAGGACTCTTATTCGATTTCCCGCACCACCAACTGGTGAGAAGTTTTCAAGTCTATATAGAGAAGAATTAGATCACTCTTTGGGGTGGTCGCATCTGGGGTTGGAAAACCAGATGGAGCGCGTTTTTCCGAGCCCTTTGTAATTGAAGCAGCACACCAAGTTGCTAGGGAGCAGGCAAACACAATCACTGCTCTGGGGCAGCCACAGCAGCGCCAGTGCCACGGCTGCCAACGCTCGCGGGCACCGCCTGAAATGCCAGCAGGGAGAATGGTCACACGGGCTGGGGTTTGTACAACACCAAGGTGAACGTGGACCTGCTGCAGGCAGGCAGGGAGGAGCTCTGGGACTCCTGAACATAAACATCGGCACCCACGGTCATGGTGTGACCAAAGGAACCCAGGGGGTGAATTTCTTCAGTTCCCAAAAATGCAAAGCTCTCAAGAGCAAGCTGAGTCTGGGGAATGAAGAGGAGAGTGCAGGAAGGAGCAATGTGGAAGCTTCAGCGTTTCAAAGCTGAGTAGGGATTGAGTCCTGAACACTGCCCTTCCTGAGGGCCAGGAAGCTACATCTGGCAGATCACAGGATGGACATAAGGCTCTCCTAATCAAAATATGTTTTCTTGACAGAAGTGAGAGATGGATGAAGTGGTTTTATTTAAACCTTGACCAGCAGTATTGCACATACACACAGAGTTACAACCTAACCACAGACTGGTTTGAGCTGGAGGGAACCTCAAAGCTCATCTTGCTCCCACTACCTGCCATGGGCAAGGACACCTTCCACTGTCCCAGGTTGCTCCAAGCCCTGT
This sequence comes from Anthoscopus minutus, assembly GCA_013399455.1. NCBI lineage: Eukaryota > Metazoa > Chordata > Aves > Passeriformes > Paridae > Anthoscopus > Anthoscopus minutus. Next base: position 810,837 of record VWYI01032849.1, read on the forward strand.
CAAGTGTGGCCTTGAACCCTTCTAGGGATGAGGCAGCCACAGCTTCTTCAGGCTTCAAGCGCCTCATCACTGTCATGGGCAAGAATTTCTTACTAATACCTAATCTCATCCTGTCCTCTGTCAGTTTGAAGCCATTCCCCCTTGTGCTGCCACTCTGGGCCCTCATCCAAAGCACCTCTCCAGCTCTCTTGGAGCACTTTTCAATACTGGAAGGGACTCCAAGGCCTCCCCAGAGCCATCTTCTCTCCAAGCTGAACAACACCAGCTCTCTCAGCCTGTCTCCAGAGCAGAGGTGTTCCAAATGGCACAGTCTTTGTCAGGGAATAGCTATTTCAGAGACAAAAAATGCATCTATTTTCCCTGGTGCTTAACCATGTACCATGTTTTAAAACCTGTGGGTTTAGAACCTCCTTATCAGCAGCTAACACGGAGCACAGATCTCCAAGATGCAGGAAGCATATGGCAACTCTACTCTCCTTTCCTTTCCTGCTATTTATTTTCCTCTTTGGAACTCAGAACATGCAACAATAAAGTCACAAGTCAAACCATAAAAATCAGACAAAATTTCTCCTTCAAATGAGTTTGCAGCTGGAGGAGCAGGAGCAACCTGCAGCTTCCCACGTGGCATCCCTGGGGCAGGGATGGTGAGGGAGGGCTCTTCTTCCTCCCTCCACCAAATATCTCCAAAGCACAGCAATTTGAAGATGAATTAGCTATTCCAGCCTAAGCAGAACACCTTGAAATATTTGTTTGGGATTTTTTCAGAAGACGGTAACAAATACAAAAACAAATATATGTCCAGAGTCAGCATTGCATGACTCAAATACTACATAGATGACTCATTTCTCATGAACATGGCCTGCATATAAACATTCACCTTGAAAATAAGGCTGCAACACTGAACCAGGGGAGCAGGAGGGTGGTGGGGAAATCACAGAGCTCATGGCAGAAAATAGAGGGAATGGGTGATGGGGAAGCTGTCAGAAAAAGGGACCCAATAGAGAAATCCCCCTTGGAAAGCTTATGCAAGCACCTGGACAGAGAAATTCCCCTTGAAAAGCACTTTCAAGCACCTGGCTCAGCTTTTTAATCAGGTTTTTGCTTTCTAGACAGCCTACAAGTTTTTTTGCATGAAAACAAAGATTTTCCTTTCCAGAAATTATCGGCATTTTGAGTTGGTGTTTGAAGAGGACTCAGATTTTTACAGATTATTACTTCATAGGTGTTTTCATCTTAGAAAAAAATAAGAGAATGTTTTCTTTTGAAGGCACTAAGCTGACACCTTTGGTATTGCATTTTTCACATGTAATTCCACACTGGTTAGACCTTTCCTTCTCAAACCAGTATCAGTCTGGCCTTCCTTTCTGTATCCACCTTTCTCCTGTCTAAACATGTGGGAGTATAACACAAGCTACACCAGACCAACTTTTCCAACTGTGACTACAATGAACTCCTCCGTGGCCCTGGAGCATCTGGAGCCACTGGGATTTCTAAAATAACGTGATGAAATATCTGGGTGACTACATAGCCAACTCTGAGCATGCAATTTGAAGTTTCTGGTTGGTGGTGCACCAAGGGAGTGCAAGGTTCAGGTGCTGGCCATCACACAGTGTGTTTCACGAAGAATTCCCACTGCTTTCTAAGTCAGCTGCCTTATTTAAAAATCAGTGCAACTCTCTGAGGTACACAAATAATTAATTTCAACCCAAACATTAAAGCAACATCTCCCAAACTTTCTTTCCTGGCTGCGACCTCATTTTACAGACCAATAGCTCTGTGCAACCCCAATCAGCAGAATAAATATGGAACAAAATGAAATTTCCATCAGGCTCACGACCTTGTTCATAACTTCCCCAAATCTTACTCTGGAGCCATCACTCCACTCTGGGAACTGCTGTAGCACAAATGATGTTGGAAACCCACACCCAGTCACAGACAAACCAGTTGCACCCATGGAGACACCAGTGGCTCCATGGTTATGGGTGGGAGACCAGCATCTGAAACATGAGGCTCAGGATCCACAGGCACCTTTGGTTCTATATAAAACCCTTATTTATTTACCCCACGAGTTCTGTCTGTTTTTTCCCAGCAATGCTCCCAAACCTCTCCAGCCTGTTTCACAAACAGTAAAATCCCAAAATGTGGATGTTACTTATGAGCATCCTAAATAAATCCCTTTCAAATTACCTCCCTTGGCATTTTTAATTGCCACAAGACAGATTTTAGCTTTAGGGGAACTCCAGTGCCTTCTGCACACTGCTGAGGATGCAGTCAGTGTCACACACATGAATTATCAAGGCAAATGACTTGCTTCACTATGCAACTCTGCTGGCAGGAGTTGAGATTGGAATTAAGGTTTTCCTGGTTCCCAGATCAGATCCTACACAATTACAGTTTCCCAGCCAACTGAACAAAGGGGATGTTTCCAGGCTGGGTATCAGAGACCAGCAAAGGGAAAACAAACAATAGGAATCACTTCAGAAAAACTTGATCTCTTCCTCCCTAACTCCAAGTTCATGATTTTGGCATCATCCCTGATGGTGGTGACTTACACAATAAAAAAGGCAACCACCAAGTTCATGCAGTAGAGAGGAGGTAGAGCAACACAGATGCTGGGGAGGGATTTTTTGGCCATCTGCCCTCTTTCTGACTTACTTTAAGGGATGAGAAATCCCCAAAATGGTTTATCTGGAGGGCTGGACCATGAGCTGGAGCAGTGTGGCCATAATGCCTGTAAAGTGGCATCCTCTGCACACACACACTGTACCCCAGGGCAGCGACCTAAACAGTAAATACGAGGATATTCCCCTACATGTGCAGAAAACCAAGGATAAAAATTTAGTTCTTTTGCTCTCTATTGCAGTTAAAATTAATTGCCACATAAAATTGCTGATTCCTACCAAATGAAGCTACACAATTTATCAACTCAAGGATAGAGCAAACTCACTCGTGGTTTAAATACATTATCTGAGTTATTACAGGATTCTGCACCAGCGACAGTTTTATGGATAATGTAGGTTTTGTAAATTCATTAGTACGGGACGAACTTTCAAAGCAAACAAAGGCATTAAACAAACATCACAATACTGTATTTACACACAAATTAGATTTCCCTTCCCTTTCCAAAGCCATGCTGGGATACTTGGAGGAAAAATAGGAAAGAAGGTCTGTTGTAACACAAAGGGAAAAAAGGGCTGTTCACTGGCACCTGAATCAGTGGGGGCTGAGCTCAGACCTGTGTCTCCTGACCTAACACATCAGCAGGTCACTTGTTGGCTCCTGATTCAGCCCCTCCAAGCTCTTAAATTGTTGAAGAAGCATTTCTGTACCACAGAAGGAGGCTGGACCTGCTCCAGAGCCCTTTGCAATCTGTGACATCTTTCCACTGATTTCAGCAGGCTTTGAAACAAGGGCACAATATCCCTTAATTAAATGGACCGTGACATCTGGAATTTTACTCCATTTCAAGCAAAGTTAAAACCAGTTTCAAACCTATTCCTGGGTGAATCCCCCTGCCTTTTTCCTGTTGATTAAATGCTTTTCCTCCCAACTGAGATAGGAAATAGCTGCCAAGCTGACACAGGACATGGGAGAAAGAGAAAAATTGCATCTCTATGACTTGCTGTCAAACCAAAGGAGACACCAAAAATAAGAAGAAAAAGATTTTTTGGACTTTCTTACAACAAGAGACATTAAAAACAATTTCAGAAAGAAGCACATATCTTCAGCTGATACTGCTTCTCCTGCAAGAAATCGCACGATGGAAACCGTTTTAACCTGTACTTGCTGGAAAGAATGACTAACATTGCTATAAAAAAAAGAAAAAGAGATTGTAGAAAAAAAGCACTGTTTTTCTCCACTTTTCCATTCTGTTTACTCTGTGCATTTATCACCAGCATGTGTAGAAGCAGCCTCACTCTTTCCCCTGTGCAGGCAGTGAGTTAGTCACACTTTGCTCTGTTGTGTAGCTCCTTTAGTCAGCAGCAGGGAAGTGATAAAGATGGAAAAAACTAAACAAAACCAGGAAAGCACAATTGTGAAAAACAGAAGTTAGCAGGAGGTCCTTGTAGGCAAATGTAAAATTCAAATCGATTTGGCTAGCTTTAATTTAGGAGACTGAAATCTGGAAAGGAGTTCCTGCCTCTCCACACAGCCTCTCCTCTGAAGGAAGTGCACCAAGGGTACAGGAGAGGGAGGGCAAGGACACGGGAGATGCAGCAGAGCTGCAGGAACCCCTGGTGCAAAGTCCAGGCAAAAACATTCTAGGAACTGAGAAAGTGCTGCTAGAGAATAGATGTGAACCCCAGAGTCAGTGCCAGCTTCCAAGCCCAGCAGGGCACTCATTTATGCTCACCAGGTGTTAAATAACCCGCCCACAGCAGGAACAGCCCAAGTTTTGGGGCCAGGGTAATGTAATTATGCACCACTGCTTTGTTCTTGGGGGTCTACTTATTAAAAATGCATTAAAGAAATAAATCACTGTTGACTGTGTCATTCTCCTTGCCTTTTTTGCTGGGCTAGGGAAATGAATCGCTAAGAAGAGTGACTCCTGGTTTAAATAAACCCAACAAAAAGCTGTAACCATAGGAAACTCCCAGACTTTATTTCCAGACTCACAGCAATCTCTCATTTTCCATTAAATTATTTGCTACAATAACTACATGAAGTAGCAAAGATACCAAATCACCCTAATAAACCTATACAAAATTATCATCCTAAACCATCTGGAATCACAGTGTTCTGGTGGGCAGTTTTCCAGTTTTGGGACTTATTCTTGATTATAAAAACCATGGATTGGCCACAGGCAGAGCAGGGGGAGGCTGAGACTTTACATTTATTAGGCACAAATCTGCACCAACCTGCTTTAACACAATGAAAATGCAGGAAGGATCCTGCTTCCAAGACTTTGAGGTCCAAATCCCACAGATGTGTGCTGTGCATGACCAGACCTGGCTCTACCCCTGCAGAGAGGGGCGTGGGACAGACACCAGCCAGTTCCACCAAAATCCTGGGAGGAAAGGCTCCTTTCCAAGTGCCATCAGTGAACCCATTAGTGCTGTCACAGTTTCATCAGCAGGTGTGGGTGTGGGCAGGCCTCTGGATGATGGAGTTGATGCTTCAAGGTGTCCTGGAGATGGAAAGAACAAGGGGATGAGGCTGTGCTGCCTCCCCTGCACTGCAATTCTGGGGAGCAGCCCAGGGTGCAAATCCCATCACTCTAACTCACAGCTGCCCACACCATCCTTTCATGTCCCAGTTCAAAACATCCTCCTGGCTCTGTAAGGGCAAGGATTTGGCTTAAATCAGCACCAAAGAATAGCACACTTCCACTTAAAATCAACCCCAAATCTGAGATATTCCCAATGCAGAACCCAGTCAGCAGGGATTTGGGAAAGGTCCATTTAAAAGACTTGTGTTCCATCCCAACACCTCCCTGACCTGCAGCCTGGTCCAGCCTGGTTCCCTGCCCATGGCAGGGGGCTGGAACCACATGGGCTTTAAGGTCCCCCCCCAACTCAAACCACTCTGTGACTCTATGATCTCATTACATCCTTCTAGGAAAGCCCCAAGTCACCAGCAAGACAACCTGGAATAAAACCACCTACAAGCTTGTACAGAAAAACATTTCCCAGACACTTTTTTCCCCTTTGTGGTGTTAGTCATCAACCACCCCAAATATAAAAACAGCTGAATTTAGCCTGGCCAGGCACTTCTGTCAAATATTGAGAGAAAAAATGGCCAGCAAGAAGCTGGGCAATCTCATGTGAGCATTTCTGTCCCTGAAACAAATCTTAATTCTCCAAGGATCGTCGCACATGCCAATGGGAAGCTCAGTAAGGGATGAGATATTTAATCTAATCTGCTTTCAAAATAATTTTGTTGGCATTGATTGTGCTGAATTGTATCTATGGGAAAGAATTTAAAGTAAGAGCAAATACAGACATATATGAGCCAGACAAGTAAGCGTCTGTTACCATTACTGTTGGCTGATAATTACAAAGATCAACAATCTAAATATTAATGTAAGGTAAAACCACCTGGTTCAGGCAGCCAGCTGTGTTTTTAAAAATTATTCCAACATATGCAATAATATAAAAAAATCCTCAAAAATGGCCTGGATTTAAATTTGCTTGACTCTTCCCTTGTTCCCCCAGAAAACTACCCCTAAAATCTGAGCTGTCTGTAAGTCCAGCTGTTTCCTGGCTTTTCTACACAAATTGTTCTCCCTGGATTTTATTGTGTGCATGTAGATGTCTCTCAGAATGCACTCAAGTCTGAATTAGGGGCCCTATTTCCATCAAAGGGCATTCTTGTAAAATAAGCTTCACTCTCACAGTATCTGACACGGAATTATTATCCCATAACTCACGGGTGTCCTAGCAGTTCTGTATTAAACACAGCTCTGGAAAAGTCCCAGAGGGAAAAGCACATGAAGGGACATGGAGAGTCACTCAGATGTAAACCTGTAAAGCCAGGAATTCCAGATTTCCTTGCCAACCCACAGAGCTCACACCATGTGCTGGATGAGGATGTGCCTCCTGCCTTGCTGCTGAATTGTCACCTTTCATGATTAACTAAACACCGATTGCATTATTGTGTAATTAGGTTAAATTAAAACTTAGCTTAAAGCAGGAAACACTTCCTTTTCAATTCTAATCAAAACGGTTTACTTAATTTTCAGTTTGATATTGGCATCTCCCTCCAGCATGACAAATTTAAAATTATTACTGTATGACAGCAGGAAAACCAGAAAGTAAAAGTTACTGTGGTAGCTGGTCTGAAAGCTCACAATTACCAGAAAATGAGGAGATTTCTGCTGCTGCTTTTCATGCTTATTCCCTCCCTAGTTTCCCACTGATGTTCTGGCTTTGTTGCAAAAAATAAACTCACATGGTAAAAAAAAGTTGCCCAAGTAAATTTCCCTCAATAAGGATTTTTTAACCCACTGCACCTATTGAGCTCACCCTACAAATCAGCATTTTCTATCCACCCCTCTTTGGACAGCCAAGGCTACAGTGTGTTTCAGAATATATATCAAAACTGTATCTACACTGAAATGGTCCAACTCATCTTATTTATCAAATTCCAGCCTTAGACCAAAGTATTTTTATGGTCAACCCCAAAATCCCTTTAGATTCACAACAACTGCTGCCCTAACATGCACCAGTACAGTGACAGCCTGGAGAGTTTTCTTATGTGGCTCTTGAATATTTTACATGCAGACTTTGCAGTATGTGACCCAAATTCTGTCCTCAACCATGGATTTTCAGAGAGTCACAAATGTGGGGACACCAGCTGAGAGCAGAGTCTGTCCCACACTGTTTAGGAATCAAATGATAGTCTGTGGTAATAAAATATTTATTATGCTCCACAACACTGCAACTGACTGGCTGTATTTCCTCCCCTCTCCATCAGAGAACACTGGAGCCCTCTGCAACTTCTGCTCAAGACTTCTCAAGTTACATATTTTTATTTTTCTTACAGATTTTCCTATAGGATTGTGTCTCTGCAAGGAGTCATTTGGCAGTTAAGGCAGTTTACCCAGAAACTCAGAGTGCTGTTTCTTCTCCTTGTAGCCTCCATTTCTCTGGAATGACATCCCTGGCAAAGCGTCCAGAATCAATTTCCAAAACACAAATATAAGCCCACAAAATGCACTGAATGGAACAAAAAGCCACACCATACTTTGTTAACCAGCACTGTACCAGTCTCCAAAGGAATCCATCATGCACCAAGAGAGGAAAATAATGAAAGCCCTGTGTTAAGATTGTTTAATCCTGCTCCCAGTACAGACCCTGAATAGTGATGGTGGGTGGAAGTTCTATAAACAGAGGATGGGCAGGCCCTGGCACAGGTGCCCAGAGCAGCTGTGGCTGCCCCTGGATCCCTGGCAGTGCCCAAGGCCAGGCTGGATGGGGCTGGGAGCAGCCTGGGACAGTGGGAGCTGTCCCTGCCCATGGCAAGTGTGGAATTGGATGGGCTTTAAGGTTCTTTCCAACCCAACCAACTCTGGGATTCCACATCTCCCTCCTTCCATCCGCCATGCCACGGTGATATTCCCACTTCACTGCTCACAGAAACAGCTCAATAAACTGGGAACCCACTGACAACAGCTGCAGTTCCTGGTGCCACCAATAAGGCAATGAAGACTCAGCACCAGGGAGATCCTTAGTTTGGATTTCCCAAGGGATGTGCATCAAGGAGCTCGCTGTCCCTGCAGAAACCCCGGCCTCAGGGCGGATGGAGGATCACACCCTGCCCTCCCTCACTGTGTTGCTGTTGGCACCAAAACAGAGAGACCTGCAGGGGATGTAAGGAATTGAAATGGAAAAACCAGGAAATAAAAATGTAAAAAGTGTATTGTGAGCAAGTGATTGAAGGAAGTACCAGAGCCCTTAACAAATTGGTTATTTGTCTGGTTAGCTGATGCAGAAGTGGAACAGGAAATTAATTCAATATGCCCCAGACTTACATTCCACTATTATTTTCTGAGTTTTTTCTTCTTTTTTTTTTTTTTTTTTTT
>VWYI01032849.1:819396-867926 GCA_013399455.1 Anthoscopus minutus
TTTTTTTTCATATACATATGAAAGCCAAAAAGCAAGGTATTTCTGGGCAAGTCAGCATTTGATGCTGATGAGACTTCAATTAAAAAGATCTAATCATTATCTGAGCTAGACTCCAGACTGGCTTGGAAATGAAAGAGTGAGACCAATTCAGAAGAAAAGACCCCGTTCAGAACCCACCTGGCTACCAGCAGGTCTTGATTTGTTGAAAAATACCCCAAACCAGTAGGTAACAGTCACGCTCACAATAAACCTTTACGAACAAGTTCCCACTCCCTGTGCCTCACACGATATGGCAGCCTGCCAGTAATTTTGCTTTAAACATGAAAATGGATATCAAATCCAACATTTTAGATAAAATAATGGCACAGGAGATTGATGGCATTGCTACACTGCACAATGACCATTGAAAATGCTTTTGGCTGCAGTTACGAGGCTCCAGTGACCTCCAGAACTAGAGAAACTCCACGCAGCATTAGGAGAAAATAAAATTAGTGATTCACAATGCAGAAGTAAAGTGATTCAGTGCTTTTCCAAGGGGTACTGGCTGCAGTTAGCACTTCTGCAATGACACCAGTACTCAGGGTCGTGTTTAGAAAAGGAACAAACACGCTGAATTTCCATAAATGAAATGTCTGCTGCTGAGATAGCGCTAAAAATGGTACTGGGGGTGCCAGGGAACTGAAGTGGAATGGAAAAAGGTTTTTCATTATCATTGTGGGGAACATCACTCTCCCACCACGCGGTCGTGGCACAGGAGTGGGCAGTAAGAGAATGGCAAAAGGCAGAAAAGAGAGACAAAAGGGAATGAAGCTGGAGGAAGAATACAGGAGGAGAAACAAGGAGCTGAGGGTAAAGCTGAAGGCAGAGTGGATGGAGCAAGAAATGCCAGAGGAAAACAAAGCAGAGGAGGCACCCCCATCACACCTACAGCTGACTCACACATCGGGTTACTTTCATTATTTCTTCGTATTCCGGCAGCACCTGGCATCTGCTGCTGAGATCAGAGCTGTGTTGTGCCAAGTGTGAATCAAGACCTTTCTGCTCATCAGCTGAAAATCCAAACAGACAAAAGGGAAAACTGAGCAAGGAACCACACCAGTCCTGCCTGGAGTGACCAGGAGCTGCAGCAGCAACAGAACCCACCCAAACACAACTTTGGTCATCCTGGAAGTACACAGAGAACATTTTTACTTTTTTCTACGCTAAGAGCTGATTCTTTCAAGTGGTTTTTAGAGCTCTCAGGATCCATCTGCCCCTCAGTAAGAATGGGCAATGTTTGGGATTGTCAAGCACTGCCTGCATTTGCTGCTGTAAGCAGCTACAACCCTGCTGTAAGCAGCTGTGCTGCCATCAGGAACCAAGTGGGCTCTTTCAAGCATCCAGTACAGTCCACAGACAACATTTAAGCTCATCTGACATCCATCAGGCTACAACAATCCTGGGTCTGAAGCTCCCAGGCTCACCCTTGGACTGCCTTGTACCCTCCAGGCTCAGCAGTCCCATTTAACTTGTGGAGTAAAAAGTTAGGAGAGCATTCCTCTCGTATTGTGCCATGGAGCTGTGCAGAATTAATTATTGTACAAACAGAACTCTAAATCATTAACAAAAAAATGATTATAGCATCTCCCATCATTACTTGGCCCATTACTTAAAAAACTGGATGCAATAAAAAGGATGGGGAATAGCTGGTTTTACACTTACAGAACTCAAGTATCTGGGATCTCAGAAAATGAGCCCTGCCCAGAACAGTTATGCTTGGGCTCTGTGAGCACTCTGTAGTGAGACCAACACAGTAAGTCCTTCATCCCTAAGCACTTAAAAAACCCACCAGATAATCGTTAAAAGAATGAAAACACTGGTGTTTCTCCCAGGCCTTTTGTCTTTTCTTCCTGTTCTTTGGAACTTTCATAAACTTACATTTTTACATTTCCCCACTAGATTTCTTAGATAAATATTTTAACTAAGTCAAAATACCACAACTTGAAATGGGGATGGCTTTTCTTTATTTACTTTCCTCAGTGCTGGCTGACAGCTCTGGGAGATGTCCCATCCAACAGTGGCTGCTCTGGTGGGGGTGCAAGTGCCCCCCACTCCTCACTGCTCTCCCCTCCTGCAGGCACAGCTGAGTCCCACCACCCCCTCAGTCTCCAGAAGAGGCATTTTCAGCAGGATCATTTGCCACATGGCCTTCTCCATGCCAGCTGGGAATGCCTCATCCCTGACAGTGTTTAAGACCAGACAGGACAGTGCTTGGAGCAACCTGGGTTGGTGGAAGCTGTCCCTGCCTGTGGCAGGGGGTGGAACTCTATGCCCTTTAAAGATCCCTTCCAACCCAAACCATTCTGTGCTTCTGGAATCTCCAGTGGCAGCTGTTGAGTGCAAAATCAGGCTTGGAAGGCACCTTCCAAAGAGAACCTCATTGTGTTGCCCACACAACAACCAAGCAGAGCATCCTGCTGCAATTTTATTTCTATCAGAACTGAGCACTCAGAAGTTTATGATCCATGCTGGAAACACATGTGTGTGTGTGTCAGGCTTTGGCAGGAACTTTGATCTGAAGCCTATCTGGAATGGCCATGTGCAGGAGCAATTGGCCATCAGGAGCTGTCTCCCTTGCTGGCAGAGGATGAGAGGGGCAGCTCATCCCTGGCTACTGCTGCAGGACCAGGGGCTAGCTCTGCAGCACACACAGAGGAGCTCCACCACCAGGTCCAACAGGATAATCCAGAGTCCAGCACACACACTCGGAGTTTACAGCCAAAATATGACAAAGGTCCCACTCTCCCAAGGCAAATTCCTGACAGGAACACAGGGGTCCATGGCTGGAAGGAACCTCACTGACTGACACCTCTGGGACATGAAGTTTGAGAAATTTTTCTCTTTAAATAAAATACACTTTCTTTTACATTCAGCCTGAGTTTCTCAGTGCCATGGTTAGCTGTACATGCAGCATTCCCAGCAGGGTCTACTAGATGCTCCACCAAGGCATTCTTAACACCCCTCTCTGCCAATTGTCACCTGACACACACAACTTTTCTTCATGACTTACCAACTAACACCCCTTTTATTCAACATTTCTTGTTTGAATCCCCTCCTCAATTAGCTTTTCCTCTCAGAGCTTTTCTCCAGCCTCACGCCCTCGCTGTGACCACCGTATCCCTTCCCTTCTTGCCTGATCAGGGGTTCTGTGCTGGCTCCTCTCCAACTCTGCTCTTCAATGCAATAATTTCACTTAAAAGCCTGGCAAGCTGGTTTGTTTTTTTTTATTTCCCATGTCTGTTTTACACACTTTCAAAGCAATGGAAAAAAAAAAAAAAAGAAGGCATATTTTCCAGTATGATGAATAACAATCTTACATTGCAGCAGCTCAGGGCACTTTTTTGAAATAATGAATAGAATAGCTGGTATGGTAGAACAGTGCACAATGGAAGTCTATGGAAAGGAGAGAGAATGGAAGTGCAACTTCCTCACCTGCCTCTTAAGAAAGGTGCCAAAGGAGTCAAAATGAAGCAGAAAGAATTAACTTCTCTGAAAGTCTCTCTGAATTTTGATACAGAAGTACAAATTAATTAAATCTCCTAACTCTGTTTCTAAATCTTTAGGGAAAAAAAAGGGAAAAACTAAGGGTAAATAGTCTGCAGTACTGGATACACTGGTCATCTCCACGGATGCATCCTCAAAACCAACAAAAATAAGGAATAACAGAGGCCACCTCTGTGCTAATTAAACTGTTCCACAGAAAATGATCAGACCTCCCTGCAACTGCAAAGCTTAGAGAGACTAATTTCTGAGGTACCACTGGGACAACATGGGCCATGCCCATGGGTGCCATAAGGTCCCTGTGGCCAAGCTGGGCACAGCCACCCCCTGCCCAGTGCCACCAGTCCTGAGCTGTGAGTCAGTTCCCCCAGCAGCATTCCTCTTCCTATTGCTGGCACAGCCATTAAAAAGGTTTTTCCTGTGGTTAGTTTATATGCTGCAGCTCATTAACATCTCCTAATACCAGAACTTGAGGCTAATTAGGCATGGCAATCCTGAGGAACATATTCTCTGTTCATCTTCCCAAAGCAGGATGCTCCTTGGCGGCCCAGCTGTAGCTCCACATGCTACCAGGAGGGTATCGCCCTGGAAATAAAAATACTCCAGGATCCCACACATTACACAGCAGGGATCCCTTACTTGTTAGTTGATGGCACAATTTACAGGCTGTTTTGCTTAAAAATTGGAAGCATTTCTGTCATCAAGGCAGATTCCTGCTCAGCAGCCTCAGGGAATTTCCCCAATAGTTATCAATACACCACAGCTTTCACAATAAAATCTACTGACTTGAAAACAAAAGGACAAAGTGGTTAGAAAACTCAGGAGACTTGAACAAAGGGCATTTGACAGAACAATGCCACGGGAATTTTCTCCCTATGGCTGCAGATGCCAGGAACAAACAGGCTGAGGGCTCTGAGACAGGCTTCATGCACATGGAGCACTCCTAGGAGCAGGCTGTCATGTACACATCACTTAGGAGTAACATCCACTGCAGCAACAGCTACCCATGGAACACCAACAGGTGTGCAGGAGCTATGCTCAACACCAACCACTTCTTTAAGCACAGGAGCTCCTGAAATCTGGTTTCCTACATGTCTTCTGGATTACACAAATGTTCAAACCTTGTCCAGAACTGGAACATTTTAAAGCTCCCTTTGCTCACCGGATGTTAGTATGGGTTGTTTTCTTCTGCCTGTTTTCAAAGATCATCCCTTCTAATGCCTTAGGTCTGCTAAAAATTACTCTGAGGGTTTACCAGTTGTGAATGAAGAAGGTACTGGCTAAACCTGTATGGTCACTAAATTCTCACAGATTTCCTTTCAACATCTGCATTTTATGCCTAGAAGCTGCAAAACTTAAAAAGAAACTTTTGAAAAACTAAAGCAAAAGGTCCATATAGTTACTGTATTCTCCTCCTCCAAGTACCCCACGAATGCTTACAGAACCCTTCCCATGGTCCATCACTGGAGAACAGGAACCTCTGAGGAATCAAAAAGCAACTACAGACAGCAGGAAGGATGATTTCATGCCTTTCTGCTCTTGTAAAAATGCCAAATCATCTTTAGAGATGATGAGAAGAGCCAAGGGAGGAGCTGTGTCCATGGGCAAGGATACAGTGTGCCACCGAGAGCACGGAGCAGCAGAAGTGATAGAACAGCAGCATCCCCCTCTGAATCACCTGCAGCAATTCCTCTGTTGTGGGTTTTTTCCTCCTCCTTTTCAAATCCTTCTTCTGGGAACTGAGTGGGAACACTGGAAGCATGAGCCAAATTCACTGCCTGAGGCAGCAGAGATCTGCCTTCAGCTGCCCTCTTATTTGCATTTTTCGAATGGATTCATTTCGAAAAGCTTTTACAAACCTGGCCCACAGATTACACGTTAAAAACAGGAAAAAATCCTGGACAGAGATGAAGAGCCCACCTAAGCCCAAATTTAAAGGCTGTCTACATGCAAACTTTCCCTCACTAGACACCTCAGTACAAAAATGTTTATCCACTCTTCCTCTGGAATCATTTCACATCACCAACGTGCCACTCCAGCCAACTACAGAGCTTCATGTGGGGACAATGTACCAAAAACTCCAGGATGAAAAAGAAAACAAGGATTTTAATTTTGGGCCAGCTCAATCCAAACTGGAATTTTGTTTGCTTTGAGCTGTCCAAGCCATTTACGTGTTGGGAGTCCAGCGAAGCATTTAACCCGTTTCACTAAGCAAGCAACGCATCCACCCTCTGGGCACAAAAGCTTTGGGTTTGGCACCCAAATGAGGGGTGGAGCTCCAAAGCCTGGCTCTCCACACAGACCAGGAGCTATGGAGTGGGTCCCTACACCTCCACAGGCTCGCTCCCAAGGAGAACCAGCACTTCCAAAGGAGCAGAAAGCAAGGCAGGCTGGCATCTGCAGAGGTGCCAGGGTTTTGTTTGCCTCCGAGCAAACCTGGCAGCGCGGGCCAAGCCTCACTTCTGCGTTCTGTGTTGGGGTGGATGATCCTTGGCAAGGAGATGTGCCTGGAGTGTAAGCCATGAAAAATATAGCGGGAATTCTGCAGCGATCCAGGGTTAATATTAATTCCCTGAGCCCAAGGAGTAGCCGTGTGAGCGGCTCTGTTTTGTTCCCGTGCTCTCACAGGGGATTAGCTCTTGGCAGAGCGTTGCTGCCGGCAGGAGACTCCACCATCCGAGCTGTTTCCTGGCACCGAGCTGGCTTGGCTGGAGCTGCTCCTGACTCCTAGCAGAAGTAGGGTTTCTAAAATCATTTCTGAATCCTTTTAATGGTCTCAGCAATGGCCAGCAGCGCTCGTGTCCCAGCAGCCATCCACCCACCATCTTCCCTGCCAGGCACAAAGCTCAGAGCAGTGTCCTGCTCCGTGGTGAGGGCTCATTAACACACAATTAGTGTGCTGTCTCTGCTGGCCAGATGTGCACTCACCAGCCCAGACCACAGTGAGGAGCTGCGGCCATGAGATGTGACCCACCTGGGACAACACAACCCTTGTTCCATCCATCACCAGTGTCCCAAACAAAGCTCATCACAGAGCTCTGCTTCCACGGATTTTAAACAGATTAGATGATTAATCCTTTATGGTTGATTCCCCATTCTTGGACATGTTCAAAGCCAGCTTGGATGGGGCTCTGAGTAACCTGGTCTAGTGGAAGGCATCTCTGCCAGCTGGGGGTTGAAACTGGATGGTCTTCAAGGTTCCTTCCAACCCAAACCAGCCTGTGATTCTGACACAGAGCCACTGAAGCTGTCCCTGCAGAGAAAGCCACCTTTGAGGGACACGCCCCAGGGACAGAGCTGCTTGCTGCCATCTGCATGCTCACATTTGGGGCAGCATTGCCAGGGCTTTAACTGAGCAGGCATTTCTCTGAATCTTCACTTTGAACAACATTGTGCTGTTCCAGTATTGTACCAGTGAACTCACACTGACCCTGTCAAATAAATATTTTTCCCGAGTAACACTGTTTTAAATATATTCATTTAGTATCCTTATTTGAAAACACTGGACAAATTAAACGACTGTAAAATTTGACTTTCCAGTATTTTGTGTTCAGATAAACTCCTACAGCACCCTCTTCCATGGCAGCCAGCCCATATTTCCAAGTAACTACAGTTTTAAAAAGCCAACTACGTTTTTCAGTATCTATGCATTAATCATCCCTGCCAGTTCAAGAATTATTCTTGAGTTCAAAGGAAAAAGTATAAGGAAGAGGAATGTGTGTGGAGCTCCCCTTCAAAAAAGCTGCAGTCTAACCATTCTATATCCCAGCTCTTAACCACGTACCCTATCCCCAACCATGAACCCCCCCCAGGATCTATGAGGTTTCCCTATGGTTTCCATCAAGACTGAAGTGTAAGAAGCGTTTCTGTCTGACAAATACAACGCTGAGGCTGCTGAAAACACCACTGAGAGAAATCCTGTGCTCCCAAAGAAGTCATGTTAATTGAATGTGGCTTCAAAACATTTCAGATTCTCAGCAAGGATTTGGTAGCAGAGGAGAACACGCTGTGACCGACCGTGTTTCTAACGCAGTATGAAAAGCAGTTTCAGTACCTGCTGCCAAAAAGCATCAAACAGGGTAAATATGCTTGTCCACAGAGAAGGGGACAACGCTTCCCAAGGCAGGAGCAGGGAGGAGGGAACAAGCCAGGCTGAGGGGCAGTGTGGGGCTGCCCAGCATTCCCAGTGTTTCAGCCAGCACCGGGGGGAAACATCAATTGCAGAGTGCCCAGTGCACGCCCCTGGTTTTATTGGATTTTCCTTTGCTCTCGTATTTTGAGAAAGGTTAAATATGTCAAACATTAGTCTACAAAACCTCTCACACAAATCCTCTTACTCACATGATCTTTCTAAACAGCCCCAATCTCCTAAACTACGCAGACATGGCTACAAGCTGTGACTATTGATAGGACAAGGGTGAATGGCTTTGAACTCAAAGAGAGGAGGTTTAGATGGGATTTTGGGAAGAAATTCTTCCCTGTGAAGGTGGTGAGGCCCTGGCACAGGTTGCCCAGAGCAGCTGTGGCTGCCCCATCCCTGGAAGTGACCAAGGCCAGGCTGGACAGGGCTTGGAGCAATCTGGTCTAATGGAAGGAGAGGTGGAAATGGTTTTTAAGGTCACTTCCAAGCCAAACCATTGTATGACTGTGTGATTCTCTTTCAGCCTCTACCTCTCAAGAACCTCCCGAGCTGCAGAGTGAGGGGTAACCTCCCCAGCACAAACTCACTGGGACATTCTGAGCAGCCTCATAACAGCAGTTATCATATTTCCCATATTTTCTCACCCATTCTTCCCGTGGTCTCACGTCTTGCTTGATCTTTTGTGACTGGCTGCACAATGAGCAGATGTCCTCATTGAGCTGTCTGCAGCAACCCTGGGGTCTTTTTCCCCAGTGGTTCCAGTTCACTGAAAGCACAGCAATGAGTGCAAGGAGCTGGGAATGCTCCTTCCCGGGCGCCCAACCTTGTGTTTGGCAGGGGTGGCTTTCATCTGACCACGTGAGCCTCCTTAACTTCAGCTCTGCCTCCCTCTGCACAGGGCTGCCTCTCAACAGAGATGCCACAGAATCCCTCATTGCCTCAGTGCCACCAACTCCCTGTCCAGCCCTTTTCCCCAGATTATTGATTAATATATTCAGACACACAGTCATGATGCAGATACTTAGAGCAGTCCAGCATTAACCGATTCCCTGACAAAAAGCTGATATTTTACTTGTTTTCTGTTCTCATCTAAGCAAGACACTTGCTTAAACAAAAGCTCTTTGAAAATCACAAAGGCTGCTTCTCAGAGATCTATCACTTTGCTGATCTGTGGTTTTTGTTTTGCTTTTATCTGATGTTTGTCATGTAGGTATCTTTAACCATGCTTTTCTGGTGTAGTATTCAGATGAGGCGCATAACTGTTCTCCATTCCTCTTTCCTTAAAAAATACTCCAAGCAGGTGAATCTTGTGTACAGAGCCAGGCAGGCAAGACCCTGGTTAACTGCATGTACTGAAGACAGAAAATCCAAGAAAAAGAGATGTCATAGAATCATTTAATTGTGTGGATTAGAAAGGCAGTCTGAAGATCATCTAGCTCCAAACCCCATATCAACATGACTCTGAAACTCAGCAGGGCAAAAGTGGCTTCTCCAACAGAGCTCCTGCATATCCAAGTGTGTGTGTCCAGAGCAGGACCCACATGAGGAGGAAAGGACAGCGAGCCACACCAGCAGCACCCTGAGAACAATTGCCAAGGCCACAAAATGCAAAAACTAAAGATTTGTTACTTTTTTAAACTGCAGTCCATTGTTTTCAAGATTTAGCATATTCCTGGACATCTTTCTTAGAAGGTTTATGAACGTGCCATGGTCTCTAGAAGCTTCTGTCCCCCAGGAGCAGGACACCAGCACCTCAGCAGGGAATGTGCTGAGCCATGGAGCTGCCACGCGCTCCCCTGTACCTGTCACTGCTCATTGGCACGCGCCCGCTGCCCACGTCCCACACGCTCCTCTCCAGCACGGGAAGCAGCTGAGCTGGGTGAGGCATTAACTGGGGCTAGGCTGGGGAAAATGCTGACACAGAACCTGCACATCCCTGTCTCCTCTGTCTCCAGCCTCAGCCACGGCTGCTGTTAACCCTGGAGTCCATCCGAGTGCAGACTCTCCCCACAGCTTTGCTGCTCACAGGTTTTCTTTTATTTTTCCCACATCTTCCTACAAACCCTCTTCCACCACATCCTCATCCTTCCCATTTCACTGCAAGTTTTACCAGCCCACCTCCTGCCTCCACGGTTTCCATTTTCTAGAGATTAATACCTTTGGTTTCCCCAATTTTCAGCTGTTTTACCTGTCCATGCTGGCCTGCTCTCCCCTGGCACCTCATAACCCACCCCATCATGGCCAGCAAAGCAACACCAAAGACAAGAAAGAGCTGGAAATGCCCTGGTGCTAAGATCTACTTAGTAAGTTGTCAGCCAGGTCCTGTGTATCTATTCTTGTGGGCATAAAGATCTCTGTCAGCAGTCAAAACACGGATTTACACCCCCAGCACAATTCTGAGCAGCATTTAAAGATTTCTAACGACCATCCCTTTGTCCCAGGGAGTTAAGCGCTGATCGAATGTCACAACGTGACACATGAATGCACAACAAGACGGAGGTTTGACAGGCAGCAACATTGTAATATGATAATTCCTCTTTGTCCCTTAATCGCCTCTGTTTTTTGCAGACTTGATTCACTTACCAACATGTGATCAATCACTGCCTTTTTCAGTGAGATAATTTTTTGCCCTCTATCTAAATGGCTCCTGTCAAAGGGAATCCAGTACTAAATTAAAGTTGATATGCCTGTCTCTGCCCTTTTATTTGTAGACTTCTTCTCGCACACAATTGATTTTAAATAGATTTTTTTAATGGGTTCCAACACTGTTTATGTATATGTATTTTTAAAAATCTGTCTCCTTGAAATTAACACTGGCTATGTACATATTTAAAAATGGTCTGGAGAATATAATTTAATGGAGAGGAATAAATACCAGGGTACGTGATGGCACGTGTATCAACTTCCTACTAGAGTAAGTTGCTTGTTTAGATCTTCCCACACATTCTATCTAAAATGGGAAGAACAACAATCTTAAGATTTGTGACAATAACAGAAAGAGGATGGAGTCATTTAACATGAAGGGAAGCAATGCTGAGAACACCACTTGTTCTGAGTTTTGAAGAACTGTCTTCTTAGCTGAAGGCCACTACAGAACTCCTCAGACATCTCTCACTGGTGTTTGCAAACCCTGATGAGCATCTCCCTAACAGCAGGTAAGAGATCTTTAGTGGAATAAGCACCAAGGAGGAGAGAATCTACCCTTGTGCATAAAGCAGAGGAGTGTTTTTGCAGCTCTCATGTGACCATCACAGGTGCCCCACACAACTCTGTGCCACCCAGGTCAGAAGCAAAGTGGCTGCATCTGCCCAAGCCCCTCCAAGCAGAGCCATGCACGTGCCAACCACCCAAACCCTCTGCTCTTGTATCTGCTCTTCCCTCAACTTCCTCAAGCACATCCATACTGTATTTGAAACCTCAGAATTTCACATTCTATCCCTTCCTCCAGCTCCTCTTTCCCACGCTGGCCCTTTCTGAGCTGGGTGTTCCACACTTTCCCTGATGCACCACCTCAGCCTGGCCCTCGTGAAGCCAAGAGCTCAACACCTGCAGATCCAACAAAAGCAGGAATCTGCTCTCAGGCTGTCGTGGCTTCTCCACCCCATATGAGTGGCCATGGCTCCCTGGCAAGGAAACTGCAGGAATCCCCAGGTGCATCCTTATACTCCCAGCCCAGCCTGTGCAGCACCTCCCAGCTGCTGTCCTTCCTCACCACTGTACATGCAATCTGCAGTAATGAAATGGGTGATTTCAAAGCTTGGTAAGATGATGCTTATTTAATTCACTGATTGAATGACAGTAAATTTTTGGCTGTGACGTGCATTATAAATTATTCTACACAGTTTCAGCACTTGTCCTGGTTATGCACATAAGGCACGAAAGATTTTGCCAAGATATCTAATAGTCACATCATAATTAGCCCTATAATATTAAAAAAAATCACCTCTTTTAACGAATAATTTTTCTTTTACTATTTTTTAGATAACCACCTCAACACAATGCTGGATGCATAGTTCTTTCAAAGATGGGACAGTTTCCCTGGAGGAAAAAAACACAAATTAATGTTTTCATCTTACAGTTCTATCAGGTTTTTCCTTCCTTTTCCTGTGCATAGGAAAAAGGGAAAGAAAACAGCACTGCAAGGGAGGCATCACCCCTGGGCGAGGGCAAGCAGCATTCCAGCGAGGACACATCCATCCACAAAGGGCAGTGGGAGCCAAGGTATTACAAACATACCCATAAACGAGGCTGGGGGAGGACTGACTCGAGGGAAAAAAGACAAAAATCAGCTCAATAACAAAAAACCCCTCATTTTTCAAAACACATTATTATGGCACAAAACATATTTGAGCGTATTTTCAGCGAGGCATCGAATCCCCCCCAGTATCCGCTCTGTGTCTCTTGGCAGTTCAAGAATGCCAACGCGCCCCGTCCTCGGGGTGCCAGAACCAATCTGTTGCCAAGAGACACAAAACTGATATCACGGGTGTATAAAGCCGGCTTTGGAAACGTAGGAAACAGCCAGACCTCATGTTCGGGGTTTGACTTAGTCAGCAAGACGTCAAGGAAGAAAAATTAACCTTTTGTTACAAAGCTGACCATTTGTATCCACCTCTGAGGGAGAATCAGCCTTCCTGAGGCAGAAATGCACTCGTGTCTGGTACTGCGCTGCGTTCAGGCAACAGGGTTTGGGGAGTTTAATGTTTATTTTTGTTTTGTGAGGAAAAACAAGAATTCTGAGAGCTAGGGCACTCAGGGAGAGGGAAGGCTCTGACTTAGGGCAGCTGGACAGGTGAAGCGTCCTCTGAGGAAACCCAAATGCTGGAGCTGGACGTTCCCATGAGCACTCAGAGAATCCCAGAATGGTTTGGTTGGAAGGGACCTGAAAGCTCATCTAATTCCATCAGCTACCATGGGCAGGGACACCTTCCACTAGACCAGGTTGCTTCAAGCCCCATCCAGCCTCATCTGAGACACTTCCAGGGGCTGAATTTACCCACTCCTGTGGGTACACGCTGATGTGACCCACCTGAGAGGAATTTTGAGACTGCAACTGTAAAAATTCAAAAGGCTTTTGCATTTAAAAATCCAGTCACCAGCAAGTTCTTCAAATACTTATTACTCCAGCTGACAAGTAACCCGAATATTTCCCTGCATTTGGTTCTGCCACCTCTCTCTCCCTCCTCCAACATGCAATACGGATGCAAACACTTTCAGAAGGAGTAATATTCCCCCAGAATTTTCCTGCTACAATTTTAAACAGAGATCGTTGCCCTTCCCAGCTATAGAAATAAAATTCAATGCCTTCAGGTTCCTTCAAAATACAAAAATATAAAAATACGACTGCTTCTTTCAGGCTCTCTGTGGACTGCTGCTTTTCCATTTGTTTCACTGAAGTTAAATAGTTGGAAATTAAGAGTCTAATTAAGAAATACAGTAATTAACTGTAATTAAGAGTTACAGCAAGATTTGGGTTTTTTTTTTTTCCCCTAATCTGGAGCATAAATTTTTGCATGTTAAATTAAAAATTCCATTTAGGAATCAAAATGTTAGAAGGCGGTGAAGCAACTAGATATCAGTTTGATATTATCCAGGAAAGGTCAAATTTAAATTATAGGACATGTTTAAAACATTAAGTTGTTGATGTAGCTTGCAGGTTTTGCATTTCAACTAATATATAGATATAATAGCACATGGATATACAGAGGTACCCATATCACAGGTGTTTACTAGGAATTACCTTCAGAGATGGAAAATTCAGCATTTCACACTAAAGAATTAGGATTTCCAGGTGGTTTTTGTCCCAATAACTCCAAAGCACAGCAAACCCTCACCAGGACTGAAGAGCAAGGAATCCTGATAGATGGGAGCCTCAGTGCAAACAAAGTAGATTGACAGAAACTGGTTGTGGGTTTTGGGGGGGGAATTTGTTTGGATGAGAAATAAAATGTTTTCATATTATGACATGAGAAAAAACACACCCTTGTCTTATGAGCCCCCAATTATGGAAAGGGATCTGAGCAGTGCCAGACCAGCACGTGGGCAGAGAGACACAGAGGGGTTGGGAGGGAGTGAGGAGAGTTAAAATTCCTACCAGAAAATAGAAAATGAGATTAAAGGAGACATTTTGGCCATGAGGCCTTCTTTCGGCTAGAGAAGGCCTCAAAGCCAAAGTGTCTCTTCTAATCCTATTTTCTATTTCGAGAGTGCATTTTAATAACCCCTTTGTATATGGTACAATGACTTTAGCAAGCCCTATTTTAAGCAGATTTTCCACACTAGAAGGCGAAATGGGTTAAAATAATTGCACTGTACACCTCGCACGCGTGACATTTTGTTTAATCCGGTGTCGGACACCAGGGATCCCTGGATAAAAGTGCCTTTCAGGATGAACAGCCCAAGGCATGGAATGGGGGAACCAGCCTGAGGAACATGGCTTCCTCCCACCTTCCCACCTGGATGGGGACTTGGCTGATGCCACCTAACCCCAAAATTCCTCCTTCTTTGGGTAGCAGGAGGCACTGGCCACATCCCACCAGGTGGGAGTTGGTGTGAGCCTGGGCCCCAAAGCAGAGCTTACCTGCAGCTCCACTGTGGTGTCCTCACAGCCACTGACTCATTGGCCAAGCTCACCTCTGTCTTGCTAAATTTGCAAAAAACTGTGCCTGGATGATGTTTCCTTCTTCACCACATGCACAAAACCCCACAGAATTGGGCATCTAGTGCACAAGGTTTGCAGTTTCTCTGCAGTTTGTTGCTTGCAACAAAACTCAGCTTTTTTTTTAATAGATCAGGTGAAATCCTGCTCTTTAGAAGCACAAAAACCCAAGGGAGTGCCACCTGTGCTGGGCAGCCTGTGCCTTCACCGCCCTGCCACTGGTCATGTTGTGGGAGCTGAAGCTTCCCCACCAGTGACTCTTGGCTCTCCATCTCCCCATCCTTTTACAGTCCAAGTGGTGGAGTCATCATCCCTGGAAACGCTCAAAGACTGTCTGGGTGAGGCACTTGAGGACATGGTTTAGAGGTGAACGGGCAAGAGGAACCTCCAGCAGGAGAATGAGCTCTGCAATCCCATGGAAAGGGGCATTTCCACACCCTGAAGAACCCTGGTAAGACCCATGGTTTCTACTAAGGGAGGTTGTATGATGAAGCTTCCATGTAAAGATCATGGAATCATAGAATTGTGTAAGTTGGAAAAGCCCTCTAAGATCATAAAGTCCAATAGTTAATCCAACACTACCAACTTCACCATTAAACCATATCCCTGACCGCTCCATCTCTACATTTTTTGAACACTTCCAGGGATGGTGACTCCAGCACTGCCCTGGGCAGATGTTGCAAAAGACCAGAAATATCAAACTACATACGTGAAACTGCAAATTTCACAGTGACAGAAGGGGAATGGACGAGTACATGCAACAGTGCGTGGGAAAGCACCAAACAGGGGAAAGACAAGGCTGATGAGAGAACTACTCATCACTGATGATGAAAATTGGACTGGAACAACAGAAACAAATCCAAGTTAGCAGAGAAACTTCTGAAACAAGGAATATACAAAATAAAAACCAATTTTGTCCTCCCTACGCAGCAACAACCAACCAACAACCTCTAGGCAGCACACAGAAGACCAGGAGTCAAATGGAATTAAGGAGGAGGTTCAAGCACGGTGCTTCAAACACTGCCAACCACCCAGCAGCTCCCTGTGCCCCTCCTTGGATGAAGGCCAGCAGCTATGCCTGGATGGCACATGCAGCAGAGAACTTCAACCCCTCACCAGATGGATCCACTGGGAAATACAGGAGAAAGCACCAACAGGCCTAAACATCACAGGGTGAGTTGCAGAAAAGAAATAATTATCAAAATGACAGGTTAAGTACAACTGAAATTTTTCTGCATCCCAGCAGCGCTTCGTACTAACCAACGCTCAGGGCCAAGGGAATGAAACAATGCAGGTGAGGAATACAAAAATCTATGTAGCATGAAATATCTCTAAGAGACTTGTTTAGTGAAATTAACTAGTAGTTTAATAGAAAAAAGCTTGATGTATGAGAGTGCTCCAATTTCTTCATAGAAATTAACATTTCAATCCTGTTTTTATCTAGAAGTCATTAAACTGTGCAACATGAATTATTGGAACTGTAGCAGAGAATTAACTCTATTCATCAAGTAAGTCCAAACAGTTTAGAGTGCATCTGTAATGAAAAAATAGCTCCACATTTCTATCTCTTCTCATTAAAGTAAACCAGTTTTCCCTCTCTCAGTATATAAAACTGTCTTCTCCTCATGTAATTTATATTACCATAAGCCAGCTCACATTCTAAACTATTACACGCCTCCAATTAATTTTTGCAGCTTTTGCCTGAAAATTTAATGAGATAGTAGTGTATGAACCTGCTGACTCCAGATTACATGTGTGCTTCCAATATTAATGTTGGCATAAAATAATCTGATACATACTTGATGAGAGCTTTCCACTATTGAGAGTAGTTAAGGCAATATGTAAACCAATTCCACTGATTTTCTTTCTCCTCCCACCACGTTTGCCATAGAAAATACCCCCAAAACCAGCTAAAATTACCAGTCTGAAATTGCACAGCCTTGAGTTAAGTGCTCACAAGACAGGTAACATCACCAGTGCTTCCCTGGATGTCTTAAATTTATTACTCACCTATTAACATTTATTTTAAGACTACACTTATTTCTAAATGTTCTTAGTTTTGAAAGCTGAAGGAAGAGATGGACACCAAGGGCAGGCTGGATGGGGTTTGGAGCAATCTGGGCTAGTGGAAGGTGACCCTGCCTATGGCAGAAGTTGAGTGGAACAAGATGAGCTTTAAGGTCTCTTTCAGCCCAAACCATTCTGTGATTCTGTGTTGGTATTCACTTCTCCCCAAAAATAAGGGCATATTTTAAATGCCCCTCAATGCCACCCTAATACTCACAGCACTTGAGAAATCAAGTTTGCATTGGTGGTGGGAAACCAAGGGGGATTTGCTTCCCAAGAGTTTCCTTGGTTGCTTTCTTTTTGCAGCTCATTTTATGGGGATAACTCTTAGTTAATTTTGTGAACTGTTCTCCAGCATATTAGACAAATAACCTTTTCTTCAGAAGGACACATTCTTTGAAAGTAACATTAAAGGGGAAAAATTGTAATATTCCTTTCCACTAGCGACTTCAATTTACAACCACATATTGGGCATAATATGATTTTAATATCTACGTGCCCAAGAGAAAAATTGGCAAATGCAATGCCCTGCGAGATCAAATAATTTTATATATAGACTTAAAAACACACATTTGGCACTCTTTGGTAGAGCCCTGAATTTATATTTACAGGAAACTATAAACTGCTCTTGGTGAGTCATGGAGCCCCTGAAAACACGGATTTTGCACCGAACTGGCAGGAGCAGGGAAGCTGTGCCCAGGGAGCTGGCACAGCCTGGAAGAGGGAACCCAGTGGCTTTTAAACTCAGCCCCATTGCAGCTCAGTACCCTCCCAAGACCACAGGCATAACCTTCACTGCCTATCCCAATTAACCATCCCCTTACACCATTAACACCTGCATTACCTCTGTGCTCCAGTCACAGGAGAGGAGCTGCTGGATGCAGAGGAGAATTCTGGCTCTGGGAGATGACGTTTTGGGACACAGTCACAACAAAACCAGCACTTGTCAGAAAAAGAAGCCTCACACCCTCTATGTGATGCACAAAGCCCCAAAACTCAGGTTTCTTTGAGACATGAAGAACAAACCAGTCAGATAAAAGTCTGGGAGAAGGGATGGATGGAAGTGGACGGCAGGAGAAATAATAATAATAATGTACAGCAAGTGCGGAGGCCAACAACTGCATACTTTTAACGGCTCCCAGTGGCTTCAAATCAATTTACATTTAAAATAAATGAATTAAATCTGATAATCTCTGATACCACTCAACCTATTTGCTCCAGGGCACTGAAATTCAAATATTCTCCAGTTCTGAAAATAGGCTTTCACCCACACAACCGACAAATGAAGACAAAGAGTACTCAGCCCAAACATCACCTCCCCGTTTTCACACCATCAAATAGCAAAATCACTTCCATGGGGTTCAAGGCACTTTACTGCCATGACTTTTGCCCCTTGCAGTCCATCTCCTGCATTTCTAAGGCGGTTCTAAAATGAAATATTTTGGTTTCAATTCCAGAGAATCACAGCCATGCACATTAACACCAAGCAAACAAAAAAAGGAGGATCCACCCCTGGCTCGTGAGAACCCCTCAACCTGTACCCTGCTGCCACACTGGATAGGGCTATACCAAAAAAACCCAGATTATTGCATGGTTTTTGGCTAAAAATAATCTTTCTGGTTTAGCAGGCAGCTATTTTCAACTGGGATCTGATGTTCAGCAGTGCTGTCATGACACAGTCACGATGCTGGGAACCAGTGGCCTGGCCAGTAACATACACGTGATGATGCATATTTACATATTTACATCCACAAGAACTCACCGGACCCTCTGTTGAGGCTGAGAATACCTTTTCTTTTACAGATTTTAAAAAATCAACCATGCCCTATTTTTTTTGACACAGGCACGTCCCTACACTTAACAACTGCTCACACCTTTGTGCGTCAAAAGAAACATGTAATTAAATTAAGTGATGCACACACTCTTCCTATTCTCCTGTCTCTTCTTCTTGAATGCCACACCAGATAGCAAATCAAAATCTGCATTTAAATAGAATATTCTTAATGTATGAAAGTGGGCGGCCTGAGGGTAAAGAGGTATTGCATTCACTCACCATATGCACAAAATTGCATTTAAAATGTGATACTACGCTTTAAAAATTTATTGAATTTTTTTCTCATGCCAGTACCTTTGTTTTATTATAACAAAATCTTCTGCTCTGCAGAGAATTTTGTATCAAAGCCCGCTAATAAAAATAATGTGATATTACATCATTGTATCAATTTAATCTTGAGAAAAAGGATGATATTCAATCACATCTCATAAGTCACTATCTCTGGTAATTCCGGCCATTATTCAGTGCGAAATCCAAGCAGTCGGAATTCATTAACACAGGGCTGCTACAAATCTGCATTTTTTAGACTTTGTCAGAAAACGCAGCAGCCCGAACTCAGTGACCTGGATCTAACATCCTTTCAGCCGAAAGGGCCCCGCTGCCCAAGCCCGGCTCCCTTCCTGCACCGGGACAAAGCCGCCGTGGGGTCACGGAGCCACGGGGGCTTGGGAGAGCCGTCCCCGCCGGAGCAGCACCCGCCTCGGGGGCAGTCACGGAGCTCCCGGGCTCGGAGCTGCCTCCCCACAAAGCGAGGGGCTCCCCACAAAGCGAGGGGCTCTTCCCACAAAGCGAGGGGCTCCCCACAAAGCGAAGGGCTCTCCCCACAAAGCGAGGGGCTCCCCACAAAGCGAGGGGCTCCCCACAAAGCGAGGGGCTCTTCCCCCAAAGCGAGGGGCTCTTCCCCCAAAGCGAGGGGCTCTCCCCACAAAGCGAGGGGCTCTCCCCACAAAGCGAGGGGCTCTCCCCACAAAGCGAGGGGCTCTCCCCACAAAGCGAGGGGCTCTTCCCACAAAGCGAGGGGCTCTCCCCACAAAGCGAGGGGCTCTCCCCACAAAGCAAGGGGCTCTCCCATACCGCGGTGCCAGCACCCAGTGCCGTGTGTTAGGGCACAAGTGTCACATCCCATGGGACAGGCCGCAGGGTGACGGCCACCGAGCGGTTTTGACACTGCCTTATGGGGTCAGCACCTCCAGAGAAAAAAATTATTAAAAGAGTGGATTTTGAGAGGCTGCCAAAATCACAGGGAGGTCTGTAGGTGTGGTAGAACCCCAAGCTTGCGCCGCAGGGGACAACAGCAAAACCCTGACAAACGCATTGGTGCAAAATTCAGCCACAGTTGAGGAAAGCCCTTGGTGTGAGGATGCTCAGTGTGCCAGCAGGTTTCCATAACCCACCCACCTCCCAGAGCCCCTTTTGTGCATATGAGATGTTCTTCATCCTTTGTTGCCCACACAGCCCTTCTGCTGGCCACTCAGCAGCTTTTCTGTCCAGTCAGGAGCAGCCTCCCAGCAAAACACTCCCAAAACCAGGACCCTGGAAAGTCCCAAGCAGGAACATGCTGCCTTCCAAGAATTTTTCATTGACCTCGTCCATAAAATCGTAATAAAAAGAACGATTTAATTCTAATTAGACCGTATTTTCCTGAACAATAACTTCACTTCTTCACCATACAAGCAAGCTGAGGAAAGTTCGTAACAGTGCTTGTGTTTATTGCTGTACAAAGGGTACAGCTGCTGTACAGGAACAGAATCCCAGCCAGTTTCAGTGCCATCAGTCCTGGTTACCGGAGAAGATCTCTATATATTACTATATTTCTCAATAAAAGCTGCAGTGATTTCCACTCATCAGCTCAGATGGGGTTTGAAGCAACCACACTGCTGTGCTCCAGAGGCACCTTCAACAGGCTACAGATCACAGACTGGCAGAATGGTTTGGCTTGGAAATGACTTTTAAAGATCATCTGATCCAAAGCCCTAGGCTGCAGAGTGTTTCCATCACCCACAGCTTCTACTCTACTCTCACCAAAGCCTGTAGCATTGAAAAACTACTTTGGTTGGGAAAATTTATATTAATTTCCATATAAAAATAAGGCATTTCAACATGAACTCCCAGAATGGTTTGGGCTGGAAGAGACCTTAAAGCCCATCCCATTCTACACCTACCACGGGACAGCTCCCACTGTCTCAGGCTGCTCCAAGCTCTGTCCAGCCTGGCCTTGGACACTTCCAGGGATCCAGGGGTAGCCACAGCTGCTCTGGGCACCTGTGCCAGGGTCTCACCACTCTCACAGCCAAGATTTTCCTCCTAATATCTCATCTAAATCTACCCTCCTGCAGATTGAAGCCTCTTCTCCTGTGCAGTCATGGCTTGTCCCTGCCAGAAGCCCTCCCATGGCTGTACCTGCTGTGGAGCTGCTGCTACTGAAACCAGGCTGAAGGGAAATTACTGCACCCCAGTGAACCCCAGTGTAGACTTCTGCATCAGCATCATTTTCTACAGATTTGGTTTATTCTGCACCATTCACACTTCAAAGAGAGATCCTTTTCCATTCTCTTCTTCCTTTGGTAGATGGCAGTGAAACATTCACCACTGACAACAGCCACACTGGATTACCCTATTCCAAGTCAGATCCATAACGCCCAAGACCTTGCTTAGGAGAAAAGCATCTCCTAAGTGAGCAGCTTAAGCTCACAGAGCAGTAAAACCCCACCCACAACCACCACCAACCCACTCCTGCTCTCGTTTGAAAAATATTACAGTGCACTGCTAGTCACACAGACACAAATCAGCAGCAAAACTCTGAGCCCAGAAAGGTGAAAGTCATTATTTGTGAGAGCAGATGAGGCTGCTGCAATTCCAGAATAAAATGGTAATGTGCTGTTGGTAGCGAGCAGTACATTGTTTTAATGTGTTGTGGTATTTATAAATATATGAAGTTTAAATAATCAGATGATAGAGAGTTCCTTTTCATCTCCTGAATGTTTATTATTCTTCACACATTAGCACTTTTTCCCCCAAATGTTATATCTTCTGCCATTTATAATTAATTTTAACAGCTTCTGCAACTTATCCCACAGGTTGTTGCTGTTTCTTTTAAACAGCGTGCTGCTGAGAAATTGATTTGTTTGCTCTGTGTGCCTACAGAAATCACATTATGAAATATGCATAAATGTCATTTCTTGGGCTGCTTCTGAGGATTAGCAGAGAAGAAAAGCTTGCTGAGGAAAAAGAAGAGACAAACAACAACAAAGCCCAACTTAACACTTAAATTCAGCCACATTCCCAGCCCCTGAATATGGGAAACTCCACGGACTACACTTCATTTACCATTCTGATGGTGCTGTTTTGATACATACATTATTTACAGATTTTTCCAAGAGTCATCCTTTCATACACATGTAATCAGAGCAGATTCATCACCAGCACCTTCCCATGCATGGGCTCAAACAGGTCCTTCCTTTCCAGCCCAAGAAACCAGAGCTTGAAGCCCCCACTGTGCACAGGGCCAGCACAGAGCTCGTAGATGTCACCTGAGATGGTCTCAAAAGGTTTCATTACAAAATAAAGGCATCACAACTCTGCAGTCCAGCATCACAGAATCCGAGCTGGAAGAGATCCACAAGGATCCTCCAGTCCAGCTCCTGGCCCTGCACAGCCCCAAGAACCACAGCATATGCTGAGATTCCAGACCTACTAAACACAGCAGCACCCACAGATTCAGGTAAAAACAACTTTTCCTCAAAGTCTGGAGCAGGACCTGCCCTGGCCTGCCCAGGGGAGGCAGAGGCAGCTCCCACAGGTACCCGAGGATGCAGTGGCAGCATGGATGCAAGGCAGCTCTCCCATGCTATCTCCCACTGCAGAACACGCTGAATGACACATTCTGAAATGCAAACCAGATATTTTTCTCGGAGACTTCGTTAGACACATCACTCTCCTATATTATTACAGAGAGCTGTCAAAACAGCCTGGTGGGAAAGCTCTTCCCCAGACATGTACAAGTATAAATTGTCATAGTATAAAGTAAATTCCATTAACAGCAACATAGTCATTATTTTGCATAATAAAAGTAAAGACTCTTTGCTTGTGATCTATGTATTTACGACCATCCAACCAACTAGCACTTTCTCTTTTCTGATGCCTTTGTTAAAATTACAAGATAATTGGTTGCTGTTGAAGATATTAATGTCTGATAACAAAGTGCCTAAGGCAAGAAAGCTGAAGTGGTAGTGAAACAGCACCAGTGACAAACCTCAAATTCCTGTTCTCCAAGGAGCAACCAAACCAACTGAAAGAAAATAGTAATTTTTAATTTGTATCATCACAGGCATTATTTGAAGGATGCATATTGCAAATTCAGAGCAAAACTTTTTAAAAATAGAGGCTGAAAATACACATCTCGTAATTCTGGCTATGAAATCCCCCAAAAACCCAACTGAGATATTCCAAGGACTCTTCAGTGTTCAGAACACCCCAGTATTCTGAGCGATATCAAAGAATCGGTCTAAGTCCTAAAATAAGCTGGGTAACCATTTTGCTCTAGAAACAAATGTATTTCCATCCATAAGGGAAAAAAGTAATTTTGAAACAACTGAGTTCTCAGTGATTAGTGCCAGTGTATTCCCAAAAAACCTGCACTTCCAGAGCATGTCCATTCTGGTTGGAAGCAGGAGCGATGATACACAGGAATACTCAGCTCTCCCTGAGTTTACACACAGTTGTGTTTATGAATAAAATTGCAGCTTCAAGTCTCAGCCATGATGAGCAATTGGGAGCCTGGCTGTTATAAATACCATGCCAATTGCAGCAAGCTGGGTTGGGGATAGTGTATATTATTTATTACAATTCAGTCTGTCATGGAATTAAGCACATTGAGCCAATTTCAATATGAGCACTGGGGGAAGAAGAGATTACATTCAAATGAATAAAGTTGCTTTGAAAGCAAAACAATGTCATCTGGTAGTTGGTTTTTTTTTTCCCCCTATAAGCTGGCTCACTGATAGGAAAAAAAATAACCTGCAGTTACTCACTCTCCACCTTCTTAGTCCTCTCTCTCTTCCTGGTGTGAAATCAGGGACATTTCTGACATCTCCTCCAGGAAACTTGATGGCAATTCTTCAAAAGCTCAAGAATGGCAAGACCCCAAAGTGTAAATAAAAAACCCCAAACATCTGCATCTGCTGTTACAAAGGATTCCTCACTATAGTTGTTCACTTTCAGTTTTTTAATTATTCTTCTGTGATGGACATGATACCATTAATTTAATTTCAACTTGCACTTCCTATTAGTATAATCTACTGAGTTATCTCCACAGCAGTAGGAAAATCACTTTATGGTGAGCTATATCACTTCAGAGTTAATTACATGTATTTTGGGTTTGATAAATGAAAATAGGGGCTGTGATTAATTGAAGGACAATCAATATGATCCAGCTATTAGACAGCTTGATGAGGTATCCAGAGTATGAATATAATCTATAGTAATCAGCTAATTGAAGACTGTGGATTAAAAAGATTTTAGGAAATCCAAAATTCAATCTGAAAAATATCCCAATAAAATGGATGAGGGAAGAATGCTCACAAAACCAAGGAAGGCTTAAGACCTGTTTCTATTTTGGTTGGTTTTAAACAAAAAGAAATTGCTTCACTGACTTAAAAAAACTGCTTACTGTGATAAAATACAGAAAACAAGATGGATTTTGTAAGTGAATCATAAGTGCATTTCTTAGTTACATCTCCCCAAACTCCTTGAATCATATTTTACTAACGCCTCACGATTCCTGGAGCTGACAGAGATGGTTAAATAGTTTCATTAAACCCACTCTGTCTTGGTGCAGCCACATCCTCGATCAAATTAAACAAACAGTTGAACAAATGTACCTTTTCCATCTCTTTTGACATGAAACCAAGTGTGCAAAACACACTTGGGTTAGGCTTGTGATTCCAAAGGAAGCTCAGGAAGGGAGAAAATAATCAATAGGAGTGAAGCCAGAGTGTTCCACGATCAGAAAAATATGGAATTGGCGAGTGCAATCCATCCAGCATCAGCATAAATGCTGACAACTGTTAATCTACTGTAACCCTGATTAATGGTTGCAGTTGTCCATTAATACCAGGCGTTTTAACTTACTACTAAAATTGATTAGACAGTTAAGAATTCAATCCTAATGCTCAATAAAACTGCACTTTCTCTGCAAATGCAGAATGGAACGAGGTGATGCATCCAGCAGCACTGCCATGTGTGAGGGGGGCAGAGGAGAGGAGGAGCACGGTGCCATTCCCAGCTGGCACATCCATCTCCATGCTCCTCTCTCCTGATCTGCTGGGAGAGGTGGAAATAACACGAGTTTGGGAAAACCCACCTGGGCAGGCTTGGGGGCAGCACCTTGTGCTGGGATGTGACCCTGGGAGGGACAATCTCCCCAGGCTGGGTATTGTAGATGGGGCCTCCTTTGGCAGAGGGGTCTGGCGTGATCTTCCCCACTCCTCCTCTTCCCCCTCAACGCCACCCCGTGTTTTTCTGCCTTTTCCAATCCGTAATTTCTATCATGATTATTTTCCTACCCAGTTTGCCTTCACAGCACCAGCCACACTTCAGTGTGTACAGAAGGGACTCAGCAAACACCAAGGGGGAAATGTCAGCTCTCTGCATCACTTGTTTTTTTCCCAAATGTAACGTGGGGGCACAGGATTTCACACCACATTACAGCGGCGCTCCGCAGCCGGCAGTGCCATGGCTACGGATCTCTCCCAGCTCCTGCTGCAAACCTTTCCTTCCAGGGGGCCATTTGCCATGGATACTTCAAACACCTGATGCAAGGATTTTAGCATCCAAAAATCAGGTTTTGGGCTGCACCTGGAGCCTGGCACCTAGCAGGGATGCTGGAGAAGGAAAGCGAGGAGGCAGCATCAGTGCGGAAGAGAAGAACATTCAGTGCCAAAAAAATCATTTGTCATGAGAGAAATACCTTTTAAAAGCTGTCTTGAGATTCAGCTTAGATGAAGGTGACTTTTCTGAACAGGTAAAGGCAGGTAAGGAATTCTGAGGTTCTCTTTGCCAAGGGAGATATGCTTTAGAACCAAAATTACAGATCCTTTCCTTTAGGTCACCCTAAAAATCATGGAAGCAAAAACTCACAGATTGGTTTGGGTTGGAAGGGACCTTAAAGATCATTCACCTAGAGCCCCCTGCCATGGGCAGGGACACCTTCCACTATCCCAGGTTGCTCCAAGCCCCATACAGCCTGACCTTGGACAGTCCTGGTGTTCACAATCCTTTCAGGGAGGGGGCAGCCACAGCTTCCCTGGGCAACCTGTGCCAGGGCCTCACCACCCTCACAGCAAAGAATTTCTTCCTTGTACCTAAAGGAAAATCTAAATCTGATCTACCCTCATCCAACTTGAAGCCATTCCTCCTTGTCCTATCACTACATACCCTTGTGAAAAGTCCCTGATGACAGCAATAAATGACAGCTAAAAAAATAACCCTGGAAGCAACAGAAAGAATCTGCTTTCAGCACTGGCAGCACCAACTCACAGCTGCAGATCCAGAGATCCCAGTTTGACCTCTTCACATGATTATGGAGCTGAATTACTGCAAAGGTTCTCTAAGCACACCCTCCTCCAGCATCCCTGTACAAGCAGAAGCCCCTGGAGATAGGAGCAGTTAATTTGGAGCACTCTAGGAGTGCAGAAGTGGAGCCTGGGATAAGACACACAGATGCTGTTTTCAATTAACATTTTCTAAGTGCTGTTGAAAGCAGACTGAAGAGGTGCTGAAGTGACCAAGCCATGGTCCTGTTCCAGCTAGTCTCCTGAAGCTGCCTCCAAAGAGGTGGGAATAGCATCAAGATTGCATTTAGGATTCCTGTCCACTGGGGCTCCCAAGAAGTTCAAGTCTGATACATCAGTGTCACAAGAGCTCCCACGAAGAGAAGGAATTTGATCACCACCACCTCAGCCACAGCCAAACCCATGCTGGGATCAGCACTGTAAAGCTGCAGCCCAGCTCTCCCCTGGATTCATGGCCAGTGGTTTGCCAGGGTGCTCAGGCTTTCCTTACTCTCACATTATCACCCCTGTCCATGGGCCCAGAACTGCTAAGGGCACTCTGAGTATTTCAGACACTGCAGCCACACATCACAGATGATGGTAATGCCAGCAGCCTCTGGAGAGGGTCTGGGGACCAGACACTCTGCTCACTGCCCCTGTTACATTAAACATTTCAGAAGGACAGTAAAACTTGTTAGCATAATGTCAGAAAAACAAAAAATACCAGCAGAAAGAGGAAACTCCACACAACAAAATACCTGGAAGCCACCAAGGACTTTGGAATAAATCTCCAGCTGATTCATAAGGACAACTCAGGATGCAGCCTGGATTTTTTCATTATTTACCTGACCAGCAGCCTGGAAAACAGTGCTTCTGCACTGGCAGCACCCGAGGACATGAGCTGATTTTTTGTGATCTGCCAGGCTGCAAGACCAGATGCTGTGGCTGCTTCTTCCTGGAAACATTCAAGGTCAGGCTGGACAGGGCTCTGAGCAACCTGACCCAGTGGAAGGTGTCTGTGCCCATGGCAGGGGGTGGTAAAGTAAATCATCTTAAAGGTCCTTTCCAACCTAAACCATTCTGTGATTCTGCGAGAGCTCCTGGTGCTCCTAACCTGCACATCCCACACTTGTCATCATTAAAGCAGCACCAGCAATGATGCAGTGGCCTCCTCTGCAAAGCCCTTTAATAACATTAATGTCTGTCAGGCCAGACTTTAAGTATTAACATATGGGGGGAAAGCCAAATAACTTAATATTATTGTGTGTGTGTCTGAAATAACACTCCACAAGGCCTCTTATACTGAACATTAAACCTGCTTAAAAGAAGACATTTGAGCAGAATCAATTATTTTGCAGTAATTCTTCACATTGAATGAGGCATTTTAAGTATATGTTGTCACAGCAGAACTCTTCACATATTCAAAAGCATGTTTTCCATGAAATTTAGTTACAAAAACAATAATATGAATGTGAAATTATCCTTTATGCAGCAAAATGCTTGAAAGCAAATCCTTCCCATGTCCGTAGACAGAAATACAACACTAAACCAAAGGTCCTACCAACACTTCATTATAAATTTCTCTCCTTATATTCAGGGAATTAGAAAAATCTCTGCCTAGAGGGGATTGTTTTCATAAACTTGGTGCACAGGGGTCTCAGTACAGGCAGGAATGTTTATGGAAAATCTGAGATTAGAACATTTCAAACTGACTGGTTTCAAGTTGCACACATGTAAATCTATAAATAGCACAGGAAACGTGTGTATGAAAAGTGAAGAAATAACACATTGTGCAAAAAAACCAAGTTTGTCATTACAATGGAAAACGAAGAGGGTTTTTTTCTGTTTGACTAAAAATCTAATTTACTACCAAGCTATTCCATTTTGCTGCTAGATTGCCAAAAGTGTTATCTCCAGGAGCTTTTAATACCAGCTTGTGCTTGCAGCTCTAAGTAGGTTCCCCAGGCAGGGCTCTGCAGCAGGGTGGGGTTTAACCCTCCCAGTGACTTCCCCAGGAGCAGAGCTGGGTCACTGCTCATTGCTTTGGAACCACACCTTGACATGCAAACAGCAATTCCAGTGCAACCCAGCAATTCCAAAGCACATAAGAACCAGCAAGCCCCAGGTGCCAAAATGCTGCACCTCGATACTCAGGCAGGAACCCCACGATGCTGGGTTTGATCCACCTCCTCCTGCCATCCCAGAAATGGGCATGGGAGGGGATGACAACCCGGGGACATGTCCATAGGAGGACACACACAGTGGGATGCACAGGCTGTAGGAAAGAACATTCCAAGTTGCCAAAACAGTGATGCTGGCACAGCTCAGGCTGGTGTCCTGCCAAGGACGGGATGGCCAAAGGATCAGAGAAAGCAGGGCAGCACTTCTACTGGGGCAATGCACCATTACCTACAGTTACTCCCTGAGTACATTTCAACAGTATTTTCATAGAGAATCACCTTGGAAGCAGTGCTGGTGATCTCCAAGCTCACTGCTCTCATGGCAGAGGTGCCACAAGGTTTGGCAGGGCTTCCTGACCTGCCTGACTGCAAGGTTAGCCAGGCTTGCCCCAGGTACCGTCCTTGCTGCCCCCTCACAGAATCACAGGATGCTATGAAATCATCCAGTGCCACCTCCTGCCATGGCAGGGACACATTTCACCATCCCAGGCTGCTCCAAGCCCCATCCAGCCTGGCCTTGGACACTTCCAGGGATGGGGCAGCCACAGCTTCTCTGTATAACCTCTGCCACAGGTGCTTTGCATTGAGTACAGCAACTGCAGGACATGTCCTGACAGGGGACAAAGACCACTGAAGGTATGGTAATCAAAAAATTATAGCAGTTAGGTCTGATGGATAAAATATATAATGCAACATCAAAATTAAATTAAAAATTAAATTAAAATTATTTTAATTTAGCTGACTCAGTTGAGATAACCCTACACTCTACAGCATTAGGGCTTTGGCCAGTGAGGCACTGCAATCTCCTGAAATCTTATTAGCTCAGCTAACTGCACTTTGCCTCCACTTCCTTCTAATTTTAGATTTAAACTCTCTGCAGCAGAGCCCATGCAGGGTGAAAACAAATTTTAAACATTACACTTTGCTGAAATGTACTGCAAGTATATTTTCTTTTGAAAGAGGCAGGGTGGATTATTTTACTGAAGTTCTCAGGATGTGAATATTTGAGGGCAACCTCTGCTTCTGCAGTTGTGAGGGAAGGGGACAGCGAGCGAAGGCAGCGCTGTTGGTACTACAGAGTTCCTCAGAAATTCCTGCTGACACAGCTTCCTCTTCATCTTTGTCTCCTATCAAGTTAGTAGTCAATGTGTTATTTTAACAGCATGACAACAACTATACAGAATGTCAAATAGTTACCTTTTATCTGGAATTTTATTCCTGCCATATATTTCAATGGAAATATACAACTTAATGTTGCAACATATTTCACGGTGAAATGGGTAATAAAAAAAACTATAGACTGTGCACTTCCCCTAAAACATAAAGGAGGAATGGACTGAAAATATCTACTGTTTGCTACTCTTTGTTGTCCAAAATTTCCACACCAATCCACTATGTCTGAACTATAAATATTGCTATTTTCAAGGCTTTTATTTTTATCTTTTTAATGAAACAGAATACAAATATAAAATACACTCTGAATCCATCTGCCTAGCTTCAGTTTCAGCTCCAGACTGATGTAAGGATAGAGACAGAAGAAAAAAACCCTTCAGATCACACTTTGACCCCACCACTCGGGAGCCTGGTGTCCCTCACCCTGAAGTAAGGTGCTTTCAAAACCCCAGGGAAGGAGAAAATCAGGATCAGGATATTTTACATCAGCAGGTGCAAAGCAAAACCTTTCTGTTATCTCCTGTATTATTCTGGTATCAGGCCAGTGCTGGGGCTAATTAGTGAAATTACCCAGGAGCTCCTTCTGGAATCTTACAAAATGCACATAGAATCATGGAAGAGTTTGGGTTGGAAGGGATCTTTAAATGTTATTTAGTGCACCCCATCCTGCAGCGAGCAGGGACATCTTCAACCAGACCAAGCTGCTCCCTGCCCCATCCACCCTGGCCTTGGGCACTGTGAGGGGGCTGAGGCGTCAAAGGCCTCCCCCTGCCTGACACACTCAATGCTTTTAGCAAACTGAAAGCTCCTGTGTATCTTCAGAGAGATACATTTTCCCTTCTAAGTAAACTACACACCAGGAAAGAAATATTCCCTGTCATTTTGCATACAGATGACAGCTGGCTAATTAGTGAAATTATAGCTTTGTCAATATCACTTCATTCGCTCAACCCCTCTTGCTATTTAAAAAAAAAAAAAAAAAAGAGCTGAAAGATCCAAACTCTTTCACATATTTGTGTTTATCCAAGAAAAGTCTCCCTTTTCAAGGGAGGCCTGATGGGCAGAGCTGCGACAGCCACAACATCTACATGGAGCAGCCTCCAGGACTCATTTAAGGCTCCCATTTAAGGTCCCAGGGCTTGGCCATGTCCCATGAGTATTTCCATACAAATACACCTGCTGAACACGAGGGGACAGAGAAGTGCTGGATGTTGAGAACATGAGGTACCTTAGATGAATGATGACTGACATGTTTTCCTACTGGAGGATGGATTTACCTGAGGACCATCAGGCTTCTGAGCTCTCCCCTCCAGCACCCATGCTGAGTGTGCTTGTTCTGCACAAAGGCACCTTTCAGAGTACACAGAAATCTACCAAATAAACTCATCAGACTCTGCCTTCTGATGTATCCCAAGCTTTTATGTTAGTCTGGGTCTGCCCTCAAGCAGGACCCATCTGGCAGTGGTGCACAGCCCGAGAGCTGCAATTAACTCCCAGTGCCATGACTCTTCCCTGATCAGTTAAACCAGAATCACTATCTACAGCTCTTGATGAGGTCAAAAAATGCAAAATGGGGGCACCACTGGAGCTGTACAAACCAAGACAGTGCTCCAAGACCAGTATCCAAGCAAACTGCTCCACTGCCAGCTCAGGACTCAGCAGAGGAGCCTGCAGGACCTGCTCTGACCCCCTTCAGAGGAGGTTTCCAGTAACATGACCACACTCTGAGCTCCCTCTTGGCTTTCAGAATCTGCACAGCAGCTTCCAGCTCCCCCACAGGCTGCCTGGTCACCCAGCAGCAAGATAAGAGAGCATCCTCAAAGCTTTCCCAAGCCCTGCTCTGCTCACACCAGGGCAGGTACAACCTCACAGTCCCAAGCTTTTCTGGACCAGGCATGAGCTCAGCATCCATATTTGCCCAGCAAATCCATGCAGCTTGCAGACATCAAAATAGGAACAAAGCAAAATCACTGAATTCCTTGGTTTTGTTTCTTGACATTGATTCCTCTTCAACTGCTTCCTCTCTCAGCAGGAAAGCCCAAGCCACTGGATGCTCATCCATCCTGAGCCAGGTGACACCAGCTGAT
This sequence comes from Anthoscopus minutus, assembly GCA_013399455.1. Lineage (NCBI taxonomy): Eukaryota > Metazoa > Chordata > Aves > Passeriformes > Paridae > Anthoscopus > Anthoscopus minutus. Next base: position 850,627 of record VWYI01032849.1, read on the forward strand.
GCCACACAGCTGGTGACAGGAGGCTTTTGCTCCGGGGACCTGCTCAATGTCCTTCCTTGAAAAGCAGCCCTGGAAGGCAGCTGGGAAGCGCTGCTGGCTCCAGCCAGAGGCAGAGATGAGCAGGTAGCAGCTCCAGAGAGCTCCTGCACAGCATGGGCAGCACCCCTGCCTGCAGCCAAAGCTCCTCATCTCCTGGAGACCTGCTGGGCTCACAGACCTGCCCTTGATGCAAATGCTGTGAAAGCTGGAGCGCAGAGCACCACATCCCACAGCTTCTCCCTTCCCCTAGGAGAAGTTTCACAGCTTTGGCCCGGCAGCTTCATCATTTTGGTTCACCATGATAACCATGCAAGAGGACTCAAGTCCATCACCACTTCAACCACACCAGTTCCTCTGTGGGAGCTGCTCCCTTCACCCTGAAAGACCCAGCCAACCCCTCAGCTCTGCTAATGAAGGCAGAATGGCAGCCCCAGCTGGAAGTGGAAGAGACAACAACAAGCCAAAGGCTATTTTGGAAGGATCTGAAAAACTGCTGAGCAGTGATGTATTCGAGAGATTCATCAGTTCACCAACTTTCCGAAGCTTCAGAGATGGTATAAATGTAACCAGCGAGTCTCTTGCATGAATAAAAAATTACATTTTACATAAATTAAATATATAATTTGATTAAACATGTTTATGTCTCTGCAGTGACATTTAGAATAGGAAGTATTCATTTTCTGTTTTGAAAGGAAAAAACTCTTTCAAATGTAATTTGAAGCTGTCAAACCAATCTTCTTTACAGATCTTTTAAATGTCACATACCTTCGAAAGGGGATGGCAGATTCCTTTTAAATATGCAATTGCAAACAGTCCAAGCAAAATCAAGAATTTATTAAAATATGCTACTGACATTTATACTGATTAGGTATAGCCCTTTCCTCACTCCCTTTCGATAGACTCCCCTACAAAAGATGTGTCACAACAGCTCCCATTAACTCTGCGCTCGCTCTAATTCCCCAGCACACAACCAGCCCTTCCCAACCAGCAAAATCCAGCTGCAGGAGAAGAACCTCTTCTTCTCTAGGGGCAATAATATGGATTTGTGGTCCCTCTACATGAAGAATTGTACTTTTTGATGATTTCTTACCAGCAAGCCTGAAATTTATAACCAAAAATATTAACTGCGCTTACTTTAAATCAAGTACAGCACTACCCCTAATGGCTTTAAATGGGAGAGTGTGTTAATCATACACATAAAGAAAACCCACTGCAACTCATTTCCAACAATTTCACAGTAACAACCTGTATGTTTTGTTTCCTAATTAAAATATATATCCTGAGATTATTCATTACTTTCCCCATTTAGAATGCATTTCTGGATTGTTTTTCCTTTCTCTTTTCTACCAGTGAATGATCAAGTGCAGCAACAATTGCAGCTCCCATTCCCAGTTGCTCCCCACTGACATACTGGACATTTTAGGGTCATTTTATTTTTTTAAAAGACAAAGAATTTAATGATTATTTCTTCCCCTCTGTCATGAGGCCAGTGAAGTCCACAGGCATAACTCTTATTAGCATTAAAGGAAATCCCCACTGTAAATTCTCCCCCATGAAACAACATTAAAAGCAAGGCCATCCTGAGCAAGCACACTCAAACTGGAAAATAAAATACACCTTCCATTCCTCACTACTTCAAATGAAGAGCAGGAGATTAAGCTACAATTCCTATCAAATCTTTCTTGTACTCTAAAATTACTCAACACAACATGTGCAATAGTTACTCCTTAATGATGAGAATTTGTTGCATGTTATTGAAAGGCTTTATTCTAATGCTCTCTCAACTTTCTGGTGCATAACACAGCCAATTACAGCACGGCCACTGTGACATACATCATGATCACCACCAAATCTGGCTTTCTTCAAGCTTATACTCAGTGCTTAAAAATCCTCCAATACCTACTCATCCACCATGAAAAAAACCACAGTGGTGGGCTCAGCTTTTGAGGGGGAACAAAGTCATTTTCTGCCAGTATCCTTTCTTCCCTCCACCAATCACTGCAAAGTGACCAAGGTTTCTGGGGATTCCCAAAGATGTGCTTTGGAACTCATGACATAAATATCAATACACAACCCCTCGGTGAACAGCTGCTCTCTGCTTCATGGGCCTGTCAATACCTTCTGCTGACACAACATTGATGATCAGGGTCAGAAACATTATTTAAATACAGAGAGGGAAAGCACATCCCTTTCCAAGGGTTTCTCAGGTATGCACCATAAGTCACTGCCCCTCAGAGCTCCTCCCATCACTTCCCTAAATCACATCTCCTGCAGAACTCAGGAGAGCCAGGCCACCAGAGGAGATCCTGCCTGACACCCACCACTGGGTGGATAAACTCAGCACCACATGGGGAAGCTCATTTCTTCATAGAGCCCCTCGAATGATGTGGCATCATCTGCCCAGGTGAGGGCACTCAGCACCTGACAGTACAGAACCTTCTCTATCCCATCCAAACCATCCTTTCTGCTCCCACAAAAACCAAGGAATCTTTTGGCTAGCTGAGGGAGTGTTACTTGCACTTAGAAAGTGGTTCTTGACCAACACTCACCTGAAGGGTAGGGATAGCAGGGAATTTGTGTTCTGTCTCTGCTTCTCAGTGTAGCCAGTTGTTTTTACACATGGTAACACACAAACACAAAAGCAACCAAACACCTGAGATGTAAATGGCACCAGCTCAGCACTGGTTGTGTCCATCCCCTTGGTTTGTGGTCCAGTCCCACCAATCCATTTGGATTGCTGGGGAGCACAAGAGTTAAGCTTTCTTAATGTTTAAATCAACTTCAGCCAGTCCACACTACTTTCCAAATCTCTGCAAGGTCTTCTTACAGGTTTTGTCCATAAAAACAAATGGTCTGGACTTCAGGCAGGACTCCCTTCCCCTTCTAAGGAATGAGTGGAGCAACCAATCATCAAACACTGTATGTACAAGCAGCATTTGCAGGCAGGCCATTCCCCTGAGGAGAACACCTTCAGTCCCTGAAGGTTTTATACTCAAGAACTGCCCCCTTGGAAGATGTCAGCAGGCTGCTTTCTGTCCAGCATTATTTTCCCAAGCACTGCCAGCACGGGACACACCACCTGTAAAAGGCAGGAAATCTGCCTGGTGGGCTTCCCAAAAGCTCAGCAAGTCTGATCTACATCTGAGCTACTCTGAAACAAAATTTTTGAGCACTTCACCAGCTGGTGTAAATCAGCATCACTACAGCAGCATGGCAGAGAGCAGAGCCTGGCCCCCATCACTGCTCCAAGGCGCAGGAGCATCCCTGATTTCCTCTGACAGAATCAGCGCACTCGTCACCAGCGTTTTTCTGAGGCAGAGCAGGAGGTTTGCCTTTATTTCCACTTTACTGCACCCTGCTGACCCAGGACACGATTTGAAAACACCAAGTATGGAGTGACAAGACTTAACAGTCAAGTGATAACGCACGCTTGGCGCTAAAAGCCTCCTCGGGAAGGCTCTGCTTTGTCACTTGAGCAGGCTGGGCACACGGACACATCTCGGGAGACCGGCCCAAGGATGGGCCACATCAGCCTCATGTCTTCTGTGACAGCAGCAGGAGACACACTGACTCCTCTCAGACTGCTCCTGTACAGCTCACAACAGGAGCTTTCCAGTGACAACTGCAAAGTCCCCTCTGCAGGGGTCAGCCCTGTCCAAACCTATCCCCACTTCAAGCAGCCCCTGCACTCCCTGAGTATACCCTAAGCCAGCAGATCCCCATGCTCCTCCATTGCCACCACACTGAGCAGCACCAGCAGCTCTCAGTGTTAGGTGTCCAGCACAGACTCCATTCCTCCCTCCTGGACCATGCTATTTGCTTGGTGTGTGGAAGCAGGAACGGGGAAGTGGCCATGGAAGGAATACCTGAAGAGAGTAACAGAAAAATTACAGAACACAAACTCCATATAGAGTGTGTGAGTATGTAAGCATTTATCCTGCATAACATAATTAATGCAAAACATGCTGGGATCTTGTTCTTCTGATGAAACACAGGCATTATTTTTGTTGATCTGTCCAGCTGGGTTTTTGAAAGCCATCTCTTCCTGCATTCCACAACAGAAATTTTACACCCACAGAACCTGGTACCATTTCATTTTATTCTTCCTGTCTTTATTCTATTTATTTATTCAGCTAGCCAATGTGAGAGGCCATAAATCGCACTATTACTTAGGTCACAGGGGGAATTCCTTTAAACATAAGTAAAAACTCATAAATAACTTCCTGCAGTCAACAATGCATTCATTTTCTTCTCTGCTGTCCAACTAATCTTCCAGCTAACAAATCAAATAAAGTACCCAAACGTAATTATTCTGTTGCAATAATCATCTCCTTACACTCAGATACCTTGGCTTATATCTTCTTAAATTAAAATTATCAGAGAGGCTTGGGATGGTGGGAGAGAGAGAAGAAAAGGTAATGAGCTATTTAGAAACCCAAGGTACAACAAGGAAACTCTTCAACTTGACCAAAGTCCTGCATCTTGAGCAGAAGGTTTGCCTTCTTGTGCTAGGTTGGTAAAAAAAAGTGATGCCAAATCCAATTCAGACTCATTTTTTATTAGTATGACTCATAGTACAGTTTTCAAGGCAATGAAGTGCATGATATAAAAAAATAGACAATTTTAGAACTGGGACAATTCCCCTAAACTTGCTGGAAGCAACGCAGCCACAAATAAATCCAGGAATTAATCTGTGACAAAGTCAGTAGAAAGGCAAGAAACCTTCACAAAATGTAAACACACAGGATAATGTGGGGTGAACATTTATTTAACCTTCCACAAAAATACGCTGTTTGTGTGAAATCAGCCCTCAGCACTTCCAAACCTCAACACTTCCCCAGCCCTTCTGCTTGCTGTGGGCAGTGACAGAGCCCAGTGGTCATTCCCACAGGGATGGAGGTCAGGGATGAGGGAGGTAAAGGGCCCTGAGGAACAATCCCACCCACAGCCACGGACCTGCTGCGTCACCATCGCATCACGGAGCCATGGCCAGCGCCGACAGCGGGGCCAGGAGCATCAGGCTAAAAATAAACCCTCAGAAATCAGCTTGCCTCGGCTGCCAGCCTCCTGAAGATGCAAAGGCACAGGGCTGGACGGGAACAACAGCCCTGAAGCCATCAGTGTGTATCCAGCACAGCAAAGGGACAGTGTCAGAGGGGAACAGGTAAGAGACCCACTGCGGGTGTGGAAATGCAGTGGGAGTGGGAATGAAATCCCAGCAGGTGAGTGGTAGCCTGCCCAAGCACATCCTCACCCTCCCCAGAGCGCAGCTGGGAAAGGCAGAAGCTGCCAAAACCCACATGGGAACGTGATGCTGCAAGCCAGGGTCCAGGAAAACAGAGCTGGAGGGCAGCTGGTAACCCTACTCGACATAATTTTCTTTTATTTCACTGCTTTATTTTGTCATCTCTAAACAAAACCTCCATGACAAGTTTTTCCACGCAAACACCTCTGGCAAGCCTTTGAAAACCTGCAGGTTTGAAACAGAGAAACCACAAGCCACACCAGGCAGGCTCAGCCATTCCTAGTTAGGAGATGGGCACTTCAGAGGATACCCAGCTTATTCCAAAGGCTGCAGGTGTGGGAGTCCGGGGTGTTGAACAGATCCCTGCTCACACAGCTCCAGCAGCACCTCCCTTGCCAGTCCTGTGCCTCACCAACACAGCCACACCTCAAAAACAAACACCTGAACTCCCTCATCTGACCTACAGGACTGCTTGTGTGTTAGAGTTCAGGAAAGGACAGCAGAGCCACTTGGAAAGTGGTTTTTTTATTAAATTAGCTAGGTTAGGGAAAGATGCACATCACAGCAGACAATGCTCTGTGTGGTTAAACCCTTCAGATGAAAGAGGACTGTACTGCAAACACTGATGTATCCTTCAGTGAGGACCACCACTAAACTGCTGGCCAATTATTCCCCTGCACATCAAACATGAGAACGTGAGCAAACACCTCCATGCCCAGGTGCTGGTGCAGGGAGGCAGGAGCAGCCCGGACAGCAGCCAGATCCCAGAGCCTGACACATGCCAAGGTTTTCAGCGAGGCAGGGGTGGGCACCAGGCACCAGCCACAACATGGGAAGTCGCCTGCAGCACTTTCCTCCCAGCAGACTTATCCTGAGTTTTCTCAGGTTGTTTTTTTTACTTCAGCGTGTTTGTTTGATGCATTTCAAGTGAGATATTCCTAATTCTGTATGATGGAAAGTGATTTTAAAAGATATGCTGTGATTTCAAGATGAAAACGTTCATTTAGTGATTCAGAGGAGAAAACCACAAGAGATCTCACATGAGCAGAGGCTCCCAGAGCTGATGGGAAGCAAGGGCCACAGGGCCCTCGTCCCTTTTAGACACACAGCACAGAAACACAGAATGGTTTGGGTTGGGAGGGGCCTTAAAGATCATCTTGTTCCAGCCCCCTTCCAGGGTCAGGGACACCTTCCACTGACCACAGCCTTGGCCAGCTCATTTAACGTGATGCTCCACAAAATGTTTTGAAACCCTCAAATTAAGACCTCACAGTATAGTAAAAAAATCTTGTATCAATTCTATTGACAGCTTAAACTCCCCTTGCACAAAGTTTACATTAGGAAAAATAATTAAACAGCTATTGGACTGATTCTGTGCCTGTTCAGTAAGTATCAGCACCTTGGTAACTTCCTTATGACTTTACAGAGTTTCCTGTAATTCCTAGGGAATTCCCAGTGTTTCTGAGTACACTTTCATGCAGGTTATTTCAGGGTTTTGGGACTTAGCTTGTGGCACATCAACATGGTATCACTCATACAAGCCAACACTTGCACGACTCCCTAGAGCAGATATTAACTGCTGAGAGTATCTGAGATTCCAAAGGATGGTCACTGAATTCACAGACAAACATCAGGGAAATACTTTTCCAAGTGCCCTTTTCTTCTGCACCAGCCAACAGGGAAAGACACGGTGTACAAGGGAACTACAGCAGGGTTAGGTGGGATTTTGGGCAGGAATTGGGCCCTGGCAGGGTGGGCAGGCCCTGGCACAGGTGCCCAGAGCAGCTGGGGCTGCCCCTGGATCCCTGGCAGTGCCCAAGGCCAGGCTGGATGGGGCTGGGAGCACCTGGAACAGTGGGAGCTGTCCCTGCCCATGGCAGGGGTGGAATGATGTGAACTTTCAGTTCCCTTTTCTCCTAAACCATTCTGGGATTCCCCAAGTTTGTGAAGCAGGAGTGCCTCTGCAGTGCCCCTGAGCTGTGAGGTGGCTGCCCCAGACTCTGGGGTGCACAGACCTGAGCTAGGGGTGCCTGTCCAGCTGGCACCACACCTCCTCCTGCTGTGGGGCAGGGCTGCCTGACAGGAGCTCAGCAGGAGAGAGGATGGAGGTCAGGACCAGCTGAACATCTCAGCTTTACGTGGTATGCATCTAGCCCAGGAAGTAATGTATTTTTCATGTCTGTTTTTTCCTTCTGTCTGCCATCTTCAAGTCCCAAAAAAGCTACAGGACATGAAGCATCGTTATGCACACCACAACCTGAACACAGCAGGAAATTTTAACATTTCAGCTGCATGCACAAAACCTTGTAACACATGTGTATTTTATTTGATTTACTGCAATACTTTTCTTCCATCTCTTGAAAGCAATTTTTCTCTAAAGCGTAACTGCTTAATTGGCAAGTGTACAAAATATAATTACACTGCATACAAGTTACAATATTGCTTATGGGAATATCACTGTTGATGCATTCTGCTTTATTTTGTGTTTAATCTCTATTAAGAGATCTGTGTGAAAATAGCAAGGTACTCTTGATCTTATAAACATGACATGTAGTTCAGTCATTTCCCTGCCTAACCAAAGACCAAACAAATGCAACTGAAAGACAACAGAAAACTCCTGGGCTAGCTTGGCACGTCCAAGTTAATAAAATTCTTATAGTCTCCTCTAAAGAAAGTGCAGTCCACAGGACACTTAGAAAGAAAATCCCCAGCCTCTCCAGGCTGAGGTTTGTCACATCCATTACACTCTGAAAGCAATGGAAGGACGTGGCACAGAGGAATACATTGTTGTGTGTGACAGCTTTAGGGGGGTTTATTACATTCCCCACAAGGACCTTTGCAATCTCATCTTTTATAATGAAAGGATAAAGAAGTAACACAGCAACGTGGCTGACTTGTGCCAGCACAAGGAGCAGTGTCTGGTGCTTGGCAGCAAAGCCTCTCACCCTCTGTGCCCCTGGCCCTGCCAGCCAGGCCAATGCCATTCCCAAACTGCAGGAGGATGTGTTGAGGGAGGTTTAGGTTGGGTATCAGGAGCAAGTTCTTCCCTCTTGGGGTGGTGGGGCACCAAACAGGCTCCCAGGGAACAGGCACAGCCCCGAGGCTGCGCTGGAACAACGCTCTCAGGACAAGGTGGGATTGTTGGGGTGTCTGTGCAGGGCCAGGAGCTGGACTGACCATCCCATCCCTGTGGGTCCCTTCCAGCTCAGGAGCACCTGTGAGACCCCTCCAGCAGCCCCAGAGCAGCTGCCCATGCTGCTGCTTACACCCATGAGTAAGTTACTCACAGGAGGAGATGCCCTGTACAGAAATGGGTCTCACTGCTCTGACAGACACCTACCATCGGCATGGTTTAAGTGCCTTAAAGGTTTATTTCATTTGCTCGAGTAATGAGATTAATGTTTGTTTGTTTAAGCTAAATCATACAAAGCCAAGCATCTAAATGTCCTTAATTCACAGCATTAGCCCAGGCTGTGTTACCATGTGAGCCCATCTCACTCTCCTGCTTTTAATTGCACCAACAAATTCCTGCTTTGCTCCAGGTCCTCTCCCAGAGATCAGACAGCACAGGGACACCTCAAGCAGCCAAATAAACTAATCAACATCGTCAGTTCGACATTGTACCACTCCTTGTCTTCTTTGCCACTGTTTTTTAATGTATTTAACTTCTAGACCTAAAAAATCAGTGTAAACCCAGCAGATACAGACCACTGTGTATATATTTTTTAAGGGAGATGGACACATACCTCTGTGCATAGATACAGGGGTAGATACACAGGTGGATATAGATATATACATATATATATCAGTGATGGGTGAGATGGGCAGACCCATCTGCAAACTCACCTAAAAGCAGAGTAAACCTGCAAACATCCAGCTGGACATGACTACTTCAAAATAAAAATCAACATGCACACAAACACATTGCTTTTGTTCCTATCACTATCCCAGCATCGAACAATTAATGTTTAAATCTGAATTTGATCTGTTTTGATCAGTTTTCACTCTTATGCTCACAGGTTTCCCACCAGGGACAGAGTTATTTCTGATGTACCATGGTCACCAAGAGCTGTCTGGGAGCTTGATTAAATTCTGTACAATCAGACACAGCACAAAAAGGAATCCTCCCTCACTGCCTTCCTGCACCTAAATTAATTCTCACCTGACCCAGGCATTAGCCACAAAATGGACCAATATTGCCCCTGTGAACTTCTCATCCTGTGCCAAGTACCTGGTGTTGACACAGAGGTAACTCATCCCTGTGACAGATACAAGGCATTTTTTAAGGAAATGGTGGGAAATGAAGAACCTATGATCTTTCCTGAGTGCTTAAGGTCCCATCCTGCAATGTCCCTCTTCAGACACAGGTCTCCTCTCTGCAAGTCACCCTCGGGAGGAAAATCTGTCATGCTGATGCTTGGGATCTGCAAATCCCTAGATGATCTCATTTAAATGATGGGCTTTCATGGATTCTGAGGTCAGAAGAGACCCTTGTGATTTTCCAGCCTGACACAGTGCACACTGACTTACCTAAATCAGTCCCTGCTTGATTGCACTCACTCCAATGAACAAACATGCCTGAGCTTGGCTTTTCCAAAGGTGGTTCTAGAAATCACCAGCACCTTCAGCAGTCTCTTCCACCACCACCAGTGCTGAAACCATGGACCTTAGCTCTATTCTTTCCCTGGCTTCACCTTCCAGCTTTCAGGTCTTGTTAAAACGCTGCCTGCTAGACCCAAGAACTCTTTATTATTCAATTTATTTTCCCTTTGACACCACTAATTCCCTTAATTAACTTATCTTCCAACATTCTCCTGGATAAGTCAGGCAGACACAGATCCTGCCCCTTTCCCCTGCATCACTTCCTGGCTCCTTTGGCATTCCCACAGCCCTCCCCAGCCTGTCCTGGACAGGCAGCAGGGACAGGGTGGCTGCCACGTCCCTCCCCCAGCCTGGCAGCCACCTGCCAGCACAGACAAGGAGCACACAAGACCTTTGGCCATGATATCACATTAGTGGTGCTGGCTTGTGACTCCTTGCTGCCCCACAAAGACATGATTTCTCCAGACAGCATCCTGGAGCTACAGCCCGAGTTGTTTGCTCTGAGATAGAGGAATTTACAGTTGGCCATCTGAGAAATATTACCTGCTTGTAGCCAAGCAATACAAATTGCTGTCACCAGCGGTCACTTCTGTTTGTTATTTACCATTCTCCCAATCCTGGTGACATTTCAAGCTCCAGCTGCGGTGACTCTCTGCCTTATCACGGCTTGCTCAAACACTAAGCAGTGTGAGGACAAAAATGAGTGTTCAGGGAGGCTTCTGGAAAGGGTTGTTTGGAAATTATTCCTGGCTTTACCACCAGATTTTGAGAGCTGACACTCTGCTGGGGCTCAGCCAGTTGCTCTGCACATCCCCAGTCCAAAGAGTGCTGCTCTACCAAGCTGCATTTCTTGCTGAATTTTAAGGAAATAAACCCCTCTCAGTTGCTTTTATCAATCCCATTCACAAGCTCTTTAAGATACAAAAGAGAAGTTGGTTCTTAAGAATGTGCTGCCCCCTAAAACCATGCCAATGGGAACTGAGTGCTTCACCATCCTGCCTTCCATCATCAAATAAATCCTCAGAATGCTTGCCCAGGACTCACGTGGAGCTGACAGGTCTGTGGTGTTCAGCCTGGCCCAGTTACTGCTTTTCCAGAATAACACAAGGTAAGCATTGCCACAGCTTACAGGAACTCTTCAGTAGTTCAAGACTTAGTAAAAAATACACATTACTGGCTCAGTTAATTCTGTAAATCTCTTCAGTGAGAGGCACCAGGGCTGAAGCATTAAAGTCTGGACACAGCAGTGACTGCTCAACATTCACTGCTACCACATTAACAGGGACTAAACACAGCATTACTTTTTCCCATCAAAAAGTGTAATATTTATGATTTTTCTATTAACCTCATGTGGTAACCCAGTTTTCTTTCTAACATCTTCCAGAACTGTTTGTTTTTCTCATCACTACCAGCCACAGCTTCTCTCTGCATCCCTTTCCCCCCCCTCAAGCTCTGATTTCTGTTCTCTGCTATTGATTCTCCTGTCAGGCACTTGGATGTGCAGATATGGACTGAGTTGGAGCACCCCAGTTTGGCATCCAGCACCTTAAAAAACCCAGAGCCCCAGCTGGGACAGGAATGGGTAAAGGTAGAAGAGATAAGCAGAGACACGTGGCCAGATTCCCCCTCCTGACACATCATTCAACTGAGTTTTTTTAAGAAACAACCACAACAAAAGTCAGTGACCACAACCTCACTGCCTGTGGCTAGACCAGAGCAAGAGCTCATCCCAGCAAAGGATAAAGCTGAAGTTAGCACAGGTATTCCAGTACTTGGGACACCCTAATTCCAGGCTTGATGTTCTGTACCATTTTTGTATGAAAAAAGGGAAGAGCTCAAACAAGTGGCAAATATAAAATCTACATGAGCTTGTGCTGCAGGATCATGAAACTTCTGAGAACTATTAGAATATGAAAACCATTGAAAAAGAGTTTTTCCCACATAATGAACTGAAATTAATTTCATCCACAACTAATCACAGCAAAGCTCAAGGCTCCCAACTTTTAAATGTAACATCTACTATTTAGCAAAATTACTTTGCTTAATTTACTGGTTCCTTCCAACATCACCTCTCATGGAAAACATGGTTTTTAACATAAAAATGACAAAAAACTTGACACTGTTTGACAACTCCTCAGGTACCACTAACATCTCTTGTATTTGACCTCACCTGTTTTTTAAAAGGTAATTTATTTGCAGGGTTTTCCCTCCAGCTAACACCAACAAAGGACATTCCCAACACTCCTGCAGAGCTCATCACACCCCAGGGTGTGACACCCACTGCCTGCACAGGAACCAGCCTTGGGATTCAATGCTGGTTTTGTTTATTTTCTACCCCAGCAATGATGTTACCAGCTCCAACACTGTGCCAACTACATGGAAACTATGGGATTTACAGATTACATATTCATAGATATTGCATCTCTTCCCTCTGCCTTTTTGGGTCCAATCCTGTACTCCTGGTACACCTCTTGTTATCCCAAAGGCCATCAGAATTTCCAAGGGGGTCATCCATGCTCCCAGCCAGGGTCACTCATGCCTTGCAGGGCCACACATTGTAATTATTACAGCAATAATTAAAACCAAGGCTAATTTTTGAATATCCCACAATTTTGTGCCAACCTCTTCAGCACACAAGCTCCTCTTTTCTCAATGTGAATGCATCTCTTAAAAAAAAAAAAGAAAAAAAAAAGAAGATGCACAGCATCCCTTACGTATCTGTTATATTTAGCAACAGAGAATCCATCTGCATTATTCCTGGTCTCATTAAAGACTTGGCTCCTTGTAAATATTGTGTCTGTAATCCCCACATTCTCCCTCCGTGCTGTGCTTCAGGGGTCTATTTCTGTAATAATTGGTGTGTGTTGTTGCACAGAAACAGTGGCTGAGTGTCTGTCAACATTGCACAAGTGAATGTACACAGGAGCAACTGCAGCAGAACTCCTGTGGAAATCAGCTCCACGAGGCTCCTACAGCACCTCCTCAAAACACTCAAAGGCAAGGAATCCTGCACTCTACACCTGGGCCCAAAAATGGTGGGATTTGGTCAAACTCAATTTGGTTACCATGGGGGCAAAGTTCTTTCCTAATCCCACACTGCTCCTCCAACTGCTGGTGGGGATTAGAGAGAGGACTTGAGTGAAGCAGAGCCCAGAATTCAAGGTTTATTTAAATTATATAAAACCTACTTCCATCAGGAGGGATGGAAAAGAGCCCAGGAAGAAGCAGGGAAGTTACTTTCAGCAGGATCACTGTTTTTTATTGGCTTAAAGGATACATGAAATCTCTGCCATAATAAGGCTGGAAGAGCAAATCATTAACAATTAAAATCTACAGCTGATGCATTCAAGTAACACAAGTTTTATTTGAATCTTACATAAGGTCTCAGATCAGATGGGACTTCATGGATGCCTACCTTGATCCACCTTGGAAGGCCAAGTATTTGAAAAACAAGGCTGAATTATCCAAAATAACCCTGCCATGAACAGACACACAGCTCCTGCCAGCTGTGGAGCACAGGCAAAAGGGATTCCAGGGACTGTCCTCACCTGGCAAAGCCACAGAGCAGGGATGAGCATCCAGGATCCACCACAGCATGCTCTGCCCTTGGCTGGAGTTCCAGAATGGGCAAAAAATCTCTTAAAACCCCCCAAAATCGGCAGCAGCACCAAGGACCTCAGGGAAGGGCCCCCATGACCTTCCCACACGGCACCACCATGCTCACCCCTCACCAGACCAAGTCCAACAGAAAGCAAACTCCAATGTTCCACCTGCATTATCACCTCAGAGAGGAGAAACAAAAACTAAAAAGCTCCAGATGTTTCTTCCTGGTTCTCAAAAAAAACCACTGGGGCTCATGGTGCAAGAAAGGGGAGTGCACACTTATAAAGCACCATTGTAGAAGTAAACAAGTGACACTGATTCTTCTGTGCTCTGTCACCAAAACTCCTGCTGACTTCACACAGAACGTTATGTGGTGAGTCCCTGGTAAAATGCCAAATCCCAGTCCCCTCACCACGGTGGGGCAGAGCAGAAGGAGAAAACACCTGGGTGGTACAATGAGAAGATTTGGTTTCTAAGGGCTTGCTGCTGCAGAGAATGGCCATGAGATTTTTCATCCTTTCACCTAAATCTTATCTTGTTTCCTTTGGCAAAGGAGAAGAAGGAAAAAACCCAAACTATGGGAACATGGCATAAGGAGTGATAGGCATATCTGGCCATGACAAACTGCATTCTAGAATTATATCCTCATACCTGGGTGTGACAAACTGCAGCTGAAGTTACATCTTCCAGCACCACATACAGCAATGGAGAAAACACCAATTTCTAAAACAACTGTGTTATCCCAATAACCAGAGTGAAAGCAGCAGTGACTTGCCAAAACCACTCCTCCAAAGTTTCAGTGCTCTCTGCAAGAAGGGACCCCAAAAATCACCTCGCATCCCCTACACATGGTCTTTAATTCACCTGTGAGCCCTGACAATTTCTCCTTTCAGAATCTGTATTCTAAATATCCTTCACAGCTGGAGAGAGGGATCTGAAAAAAACCCCAATTTCTAGGGCAGTTGTAAGTCATCAGCCCTGATTGAAGAGCTGCTCACCAGAAGCTCCACTCTATTTCTTTAATTTACTACAACCAAAACACAAAGCAATGACAAGAATACTCACTGCATCTGATTTGAGGAGTAAATGTGACACCCATCAGGTTTTATGAGACAGCATCATCCACCAGATCTTAACAAAACACTTGCAAACTGCCAGCGCTGTGTTCTGAGCAGCTTTTCCATTTCTTCTGCTTTAAACATGAAGCCTCTTTCAATTCCCACAGCTAGTACACAGCCCAAAACATGCAGGGAAAAGCAACTTACCTTTTCCAAATGATTGGGCAAACCCAGATTCAGGGTTTTTTTTCATTAGGATATTTCATTCTTGCCAGAGTCAGCTGAACTGAAGAAGTTTTATTTGAACTACAGCCAGCCTGATGGATAAATCAACTTTCCTGGCCAAAGGCTTCAGTATGTTACTTCCAGCTCGTGCCTGGGACCTCATACTTTGAGGCTGATGTTTTTCCTGATTCAAGGAATATTCTCACCAGACCCCAGTGACAAATCTGTGTACTGAAATGCGAGCGGTAAAGATGACAGTTTGTGCTACAGTTCTTGCTGTGGGGAAATTCCTCTCAGTGTTTTCCATCTAGGAAAAGCATGAGTGGAAAAAGGGCACAACTTTGCTCTTGGAGCAGGGGAGGGATGAGAGGGAGCTGTCAGCAAAGGGGGCTGTGGGGTGGCAGCTCCACGAGCTCTGGAGCCACCCTGCTAGCCAAGCCCCGGATCCACATGGGCTGGAAAACTTCCTTAAAAAGAGGGAAAGCTGACAGCAAGAAAACATCATCTATGATTTGTACACTATAAAACTGACAATAAAACCCTGGACCAGGGAAGTATCTCAGTCTGAAATTCCAGGAGAGAAAGGAAAGTCAAATGCCCCAGCAATTCGTGTTCCTAAACTCAGGAGAGTGTCACCACTCTGACTGAACTACCTCATTTTCTGTTCAGTGTTAGAAACACTTGGTTATAACTTTTAAAGGGAAAGATATTTTGATTGCCCATGACTGGAGAGAGCTTGGATCAAGTGAGGAACAACCCCCAGCCCCCAGATGCGCCCGGGTTTGCTAACGATGAAAGCCAACCTCTGTCCCTCCTAATGGCTAACAGGTGGGTTTCACAAACGCCTCCAAAAATAAAAAGCTCCTTTCTAAAAATACCACCCTGCATTTATAACGCCAGATTTTCCAGAAAAATACTGACCACAGCCAACGTTTCCCAAACAATCGCTTTTATGGGAACTTCAGGCTGCCCCTGCAGCAGAAAGTTTTGCAAGGCAAAGAACACAAATCCTTGTTTAAAATTCGAGCCCTGTGGACAGACCCATTCCCTCAGCCAGCTCGGGAACTCGAGCACAAATCAGCTTTATGGAAGTAACAGATTACAGAACACATCGCTACAAATGTTTGGTTGTTTTTTTTTTTTTACTAGAGGATGCGTAATTGAAATGTCTGCGATCCAACAATCACCTCGGAATTCATAAATACCTCATCGTATTCCAAACACATTCTCCTATAATGAGACCATCTTCAATTTTCCTTGGTAAAGAGAGACCTTTAAAGAATGCTAAAGCAGGTCGGCGCCCTTATGCACTGATGGAAACAGGAACAAAAGCATTTTGTCACCAGGCATCTCGTCTATCATTATTTTCCTCACTCTGCTTAAACAAACTTAAAAGTACGTGCCTCCTCTTCCTCCCTTCTCCCCAAATATCTGCAGTAAGTGTGATTTCATCCCGAAGGAAAGCCACCATCTGTATGGAAACAAGGGACTGTTACACCGAACCATCACTGCCGAGCGGTTTTCTCCCGGCTCCACTGATGTTTTGTAAAATACGGGATTAAAATGTCATCCCATCCCTCCCGTTCTAGGGAGCCGTGTGTATTCCTCTCCTCTGGTCACGGTATACTTAATCAAGTGTGAATGATTAAAGTACTTCAATTAGAGCTACGTACATTCATTGCAGGCAATTCAAAGGCAGTGGAGAAGTGTAGCTGAAAGAAGAAATTACTTCTACTACTTTGAGATCTCCATCTCCCACTTTCCTCCTCCCCAGCACAGCCAGGGCCCTGGGACCCGGCAAAGTACCAGGCACTAAGCTCCAGCCAGGATTTACCTTGGGGGCACGTCCCTCGGCAGGACAAAAGGCTATTCTTTCCCCCTCAGCAAGTCCTGCAAGTTTGGGGGGGGGAATGTTATTTTTTTTATCGTGGGGTGGAGGGGTGTGAAAAGAACAATCTCAGCGCCTAAATCCACGCGCCCCCTCTGATTTTTCATTCTAGTGATACCAGGGTAGGGTTTAAAATGTCAAAATCGAGAGGGGAAAATATATGTAATAAATAAATAGTGAGGAAATTATTCTGAGCTCTGGTAGAGGGGTACAAGGTGGGAGGGAAGGAGCGAGGCGCGGCCCCGCGGACACCGCGCACCTCCGCGGGTTTGAAGCGTGGAGAGTTGCTAAGTGACTGAGGGGCGAGCGCGATTATTGAGCAATAAGAAAATAATTTTTAAAAAATTAAAATTAAAAAAAAATTAAAACACTAAACCAATTTTTCCCCGTAATCTACCTAAAATTAAGAAGGGAAAAAACAAAAAAAGGCAATAACTAAATACACTATCCCCCCCCCCCCAAAAAAAAAAAATTATGAACGCAGCGCAAGGCGGCGGCTGCTCCGCGTCCCCCGAGCATCGGCCGCGCCGCACCGCGGGGTTCCCCCCTCGCCCAAACTTTCCTGCCGCCGCCGCCCCGTTAATCCCCCGGCAGATGTTGTCGGCGGCTCTCGGCACTAAGTAAACAATGCGGGGCCCGG
>VWYI01032849.1:868657-1008406 GCA_013399455.1 Anthoscopus minutus
GGCTCCGCAGCAGCTCGGGCACCGCCACCGGCCCCGGGGGGACCCCAGCTCGGCCCCCGCGCAGCGCTCGCATCCCGCCCGCCGGGCCCGCACCGCGGCCGGAGCGGCTGCGGGGAGGCCGGCGGAGAGAGGCCACGGGGAATAGAGGCCAGCGGGGATGCGCGGCCCGCGCTGTTGACATCCCCGGGGCTGCCGCGTCCGGCCCCTCCGAGCGCCCGGTTCGCTGTGAGCGCGGGGTAATCGCGGCGGGGCGTTCGGCTGGGTGCGAGATAACGAGAGCGCGCTGGGCGCGCATCTATTTGTATGTGTATTACCCCCGTAGATTCGGAATTAATGTTTTGACAGACGTTCTTCATCTGCTTATCATAAGAATGTGGGCAGGTGGTGATCCCATCTTTTTGTTGTATAATCATCGAGCCTCCTGCATTATATATATCCCGTGCTTCTCAATCTGCCTGGGAAACAGTACATTCCTTTTCTACTCAAATAAAACCCTTGAACCAGTTCAATTGTCCATCACAATAAATAAGCGAGCTTCAGTTTTTGTGGGTAGAATTACACGGTTAAGGGCCTAAACATCTTGATTCTTATGAGCACGTTGTATGTCCTCAGTGGATGTTTACACCACGTCCATCATTTGTCCTCCCAGCACCTGCTGCCGGAGGCTGCTGCCGCTGTCCCGCAGAAGCTGAAGCCCCACGTGGCCCCGGCTCACCAGGATTCCCCGTGGTGTCAGGGCAGGGATGGCCACAGCTGTGGCCACCTCGTGATACCCAGGCTCTGCACGACGTGGGTACAGCCAGGCATCTCCACTTAGACTTTAGCAAAATTCAGCAGCTTTCAGCTGGAAGATGCATCTAATTCTGCACTTTTCCCTTTGGCAAAAGTCCCTCCAAAGGGAAAACTCTGCCTGCCTGGAGGAAACCTCAACATGCAAATCACAATTTCTTTATTACTGGGACTTCTTGGATTTCCTTCACTGGCAGCACTGCTAACTGCCAAAATATTGTGCACAGCTCCTTTGCACGTGGGACTTGGGCTGCAGTGGATGGAGGGATTTGCACTGACCAAGGCCTTGTTCCTGGCATTGCAGTGGGGATTTTTTTTACACCACAACCCTGTTCTCTCTTTGCTTTACCCAATTTGCTTTGTTAAACATTCCACACGCAATGTATGGGGGCACCAGGCAGGAACACAGCAATTGCTTCTAATAAATAACCTCGAGTCCATGACGTAAAACAAAGGCAGTGACATAAGTTGAGGCCAAAAACACAAATAATTATTTCATTACCAGAGCAATTAGGTTACAGGTTGTAAAGGAGAAAGCTCTTAAGCTACACATCTTTGAGTTTAGCAGGGGGCAATCCTCAGGCATGTGGATTTTTCTTCAAACTATTTGGATTGCGATCGAACATTCATCAAGTGTGAAATAGCCTTTGTAATGAGATGCTAGGAAAGAAGATACACAGTGGGTTCAGTGGGAGACCAAGAACGACGGGGGTTTAACTTCAAACTGCAGCTTTTAAAACTTCCACTCAGCTGCTGTCCAACCTTGAAGGAGCTTCAGCTCCTCCAGTGTCTCACTGGTTTGTGTAAAATTTAGTGTGTGCTCAGAGTGGGGTGTTTTAGCTTCCCAGAGCTTGGGAGCAGCAGTTTTGGGAAGTGTAAGAATTAACAGCCCAAGAGGAGGATTGTTCTGCTGTGTGCAGGCACAGACCAGACCTCCCTTCTGGCCTCTTTCCTGCAGGTTGTTTCTAGATTTCACCCAGCTTCTGGGCAGATGCTTCAGGCAGTAGGCTGTTACTGAAAAGGAAGATTCCACATATCTCTGAGGCACCCAAGCTAAGGGTGGCTGTGCTGATAATCCCTGCTAGGAGAAGAATAGTCCTGAAAACATAGTTGCTGAGGGATGCCTGCAAAGCAAATCCAAGCTGTTCCTCTAGTCTATTTATTTTAATATATCAGTAGCTGTACTGAAAAGTTCCTGGTAACTAATAAGGTACCAAGCTCTTCCAGCATCATTTTTTGTGAAATCAAATGAACTTTTGAAAATGCACTTCCTACGATTCCCTCCAGTATGAGAACTGGGTGTTTGGGGTGCAGGATTTACACCATTCCCCTTTTCCCTGCCAGCCAGGGCCCACCTCCCTTGCTGGAATAATGCTGCTCGCCCAGTGTTGCAGCTTTACTCACTAAAACATAACAGAAAGTCTGTAGCCCCTGTGTCTGTGCTGGTTCTATTTGATGAATTTGTAATTATTTTTACTAAGGGATGACATACTTCTCTTGTGAATAACTTGTTTTCCCTGAGCAGGGGGTTCAGGGGAACGGTGATGTTGGGATTTTGTTTCCTGACCCACATGCTGGCTCCGAGCAGCTGAGCGCCCATCGCACGAGGCTCCGCCACCCGGGAGCACAATCACACTTTGCCTCTACACTTCACCGACACGTCAGCCTGGGAGCAGCACCTCCTGCTGCACTGGTACGGCTCGAGGAACTAAAAAAAAATAATAATAAATAAAATTTACAGCCTGCTGTTCATAAAAGGGTTGATTTGCAGATGCAAATGCAGGCCTTGATCCTGCAAAGACGATGCTCCTGCGTCGCTTTTATGTAGCGCGAGGAGTCACGGTGACTTCAGCTGGATGACTCTCAGTGCATAAATTTCAGCGCCGGCATCTCTCTCCCTGCAGATTTAGAGCAAGTATCTGTTGACTAGAATAGACCAGTTATTTTACTGCTCCAAGTGTTTGTGCAACTTAGTTACTCGGTGCTATGCAGGAACAGGCAGACACAAATCTTGCCTCGATCCTTCTGAGCCACATTTGATCATTAGGAATGGGATTTAGATGTGAGGAACGCCGAGTATCCAGCACCGATGTCTATACCCCATTTGTTTTTTACCAGTTTTTAAAAGGTAACTGGTTTGGAGCAGTTATGCTGGCTTGGTTAAAATGGATAATCATTACAGTAATTGAGAAGGTGTTCATGTTTTTTTTACAAATGGGTGGCAGGAAACATTTGTTTTCTAGAAGTGTAAGTCGAGAGTTTGTTTCATCTGCCTGTAATAGAACTGCAGTAAGCAGGAATATGAATACAGTAAGGTATTTTCCTTAAAGGCTTTTGTGAGTGTAAATTTGGAGAAATGGAGAAATGAACCGGTTTATTTCCCTGCGTACTCCACTTTTAATATTAGCACCGTATTTTAACTTGAAAATGCATTAAAAGAAGCACATTCTTCATTTCACTCTGATTAATGCAAACTAGGGATGGATTTGTTTCAAAACATATTTGGTAAACTGTTCTGGACCTAAAGAATTTAGAAGATGGGTTGTTTTTCTCATAGTTTTGATCTCACACCAGACTGACATGAGTGTATAAGCACAACTGAGAACTTCTAATGGGGAGCCAAAATTCCAACATTTGGTATCAGTCTTGTGAAAGCAAGTTCATTAGGAGGATGTTTCACATCACTTTTTCTTTTATTTACTGTAAGGATGTCATCCAGTGTGAGGGATTGCACCAGTAGAAAAAAATTGCTCTTAAAGGCAGTATAGGATCTTAGATCAGCAGCTTCTCCCTCCATTTTAGGATCAGTTTATAGAATTTAATTACAGTAAGACTACTTTTTACACATTTAAAAGGTTTTCAACCCGGACTTGGGAGTTTCATACTGTAAAAGTAACTTAAAACAAGTGAAAAGGACTCATTCGTGCCACAAGTTCTTGGTGGGAGCCCAGGAAAGAAGGTAGATGTATTTATTTATTTTTTTTTTCTGGTTTAAAAGCACAGCGAATCTTGCTTGTCATCACGAAAAAGAAAGCACCAAGGCAGGGTTCAGTGTGGAAGTTGCCAGGAATAACAGTTCTCAGTATTCCATGGAAGACTCTCAAGTGGATTTTTTATGGGAGAGGGCCCTCCATTTGTACTCTTGCTGCCTTCAGGTGCTGGGGTCCCCATCTCTGATCTCACACTGCTGTGGGTGGTCAGTGTGCTCTGTAAGGGTCCTGAGACCCCAAATCTTCCTCACTCCTGCCCTTCCTGCCCTCTGCCTCCGGGAGCAGGGCTTGCACATCCCTGGCGATGTCTTGCTGCGGGGTCACGCTGGACTTTGAGCTCTTGCTTGGAAAAGTGTGGGTTATTTGCAGCCTGAGCAGAAACTCTCTCAGCTCTCCCTAATTCTGAAAGAAAACCAAGCCCACTAAAAAAAAAATAGCCGTTTGTGCTCAGCTGCTGCTGCAAGTGCCTCCAGGAGCAGTTGGCTCCTCTGGGCCCCGGCCATGCGCTCCCAGCCCTCCCTGCCTCCTCCTGCTGCCAGCACCAGCATTTGTGCAGCTGCAAGGTGAAGTGGATCAGGGAATGGATCCAGCTGAGCACTAATCCTGGGAAAGAGAGGGGGAGTTAAAAAAAAAAAGCTTATTTTCAGCTGGATCTGTTGCCTAGGCTGGTTGTGCCTTCAGCCTCATGGGACACGTGCTGCGGTGGGAGGAAGGAGCGGCCGGGGCAGGAGCAGGGCTGGGTTTGTGGCAGTGCTGGTTACGCTGCCTGAGGAGCATTTGTCAGTCTATGACCTCGTGTTAATGCATTACTGTGCCTGTGCCCTGTGCAGCAGAGGTGACAGAACCACGGCGCTGCATTCTGCAGGATCTCCGGGAGAAACGGCTCTGCTGGAGTTCGTGTTTCTCTTTTAAATACAGGGATGTGGCTGTGGTGGGGAGACAAGCGTGGCTTGGCAGGGATTGGTGTACCCACACATAATATCAGAATTTATGAATACTTTCCTAGCTTCAACTGCAGCAACAAGTGGGCTGTAAGACCAGCAAAACACCTGGGATCCCCTAATATAATATATAAAACAATTTAGTCCAACAGTACATTGATTGTAATAGCAGCAGTTGTGTTGTAATCTGGGCTCGACATCGTACTTTCCTCACACCAAATTAAATATAGATTTTGACTGATTTCCACAAAGTCGCACAAATTTAAGGGGCTGGGTGAGGTTTTATATCTTATGTTGGCGTTATCCCTTCTTGGAAAATTTATTCCCATTGAGAAAGAAAAAGAGTTCCATGCTGAGAACTCTTGAATTGAATCGATGATTAGAACGAGGCAATACATATTAGTTCTGCCCTACTACAGCCACTGAATTCAAATCGGTGGGAAATTCTCAAATACATTTCCCTCTGCAAGCATGAGCAAAAGGATGCCAACATACAATAAAACTCTCTTTTCATAATCCTGTTGTGGGGTTTTTTTACCCCTGCATGTGTGTGAAATCATTATGCAGAACTGTTGGGGTATTTTTATTCCCATTTTCTTCGGTTTATATTCTTAAGCAAGGAATTACAAGTCTGGAGAAAAGCCTTGCAGAGTGCATGCACATTTGTACACCCCTTCCATAAAACATCTTAATGTCATCGCCACATGAGCAGAATTATTCTGCTGATAGAACACAGGGCTGATGTTTAATCTTTCCAGGAAAGTTTAATGAAAGGTGCTTGAATCAATCTGTCTGGTTTAAAGTTTGAAGGGCATTTGGATGCCCTAATCTGATCTATGTGCCAGGTGTTTCTAAACAAATAGTTATCAGATAAAGACACTTCCTGCTGCCTCTCCCTTATCATGGACTTTCTCAACCTTTACCTTCAATAAACTCCAGCTTGTTTCAATGGCTCCGCTTCCAGCATCTTGTAATATCTTAACAGGGAACTCTACAGCACCCAGCCTCTATTCCACAGTTGTTATTGTTTTGTAAGCTAGTTATTGGGAGGTTTAACACTTTAATGCTGACAGAAAAGAGTTTGCTTACAAAATTAAAGGGTGGACCGGGCATTCCAGACACTGGGAATGCCCCTGCATAGGCATTGCTGGTGTTTGGAATGAAACATGGGCTTGTGTTCCTCAGCCCCGACTCATGGTGCCTTATTCTATCTGTCACTCACTCTTTGAATTACAGTCACGCCTGGGGCATCATCTGAGATCTGTCTGCAAAAGAGCTGGCCAAAGGGGGTATGACAGATGTCTGTAAAACCCTCAAGGGTGTGAAGAGGGAATAGGGAATGAGGATGTGCAAGTTCTTATAACACAAGAATATATCAAATCACCATTATGTATCAGATTTTATATCTGAGCACCTTTTCTCATGGTACAAAATTAAATAGTGGACCCCAAATGCTGCAGAGCCAAATCAGGTCATGGGGCTGAAATAATCTTGTGGGATACAGGTCCATCAGGGGTTACTGCACAGGGCCATCTAGGCACAGTCTCTGGGTTCATGCTGCTGGCTGTTGCAAGCTGGAAGGGATATTTCTGTTTTTCAGAGTTTGCCCTGGGGCATCCAGTGAAACTCTGATAGAGACAAGGGCTGGGGCGAGGCTGAGCAAAGCTGGCCCAGCCAGCAGCTCTGACCTTGTCCTCCTTGAGCTGCCTGTCCTTGGGAAGATCATCCCAGCCCCAAAGCACCTGCAGGCTGTTGAGTCAGAGAGTACCTGGGGAGCAGAGATGAGGCTGGGGCAGGAGAAGCAGTTTCCTGGCCAGCATCCTCATCAGCAGAGCCTGCAGTCTCCTATGCTAATTAGGAACTTACTGGCATAAAACTGAAGCAGTGCAGCCCTGCACGAGGCCCTCCAAGGATTTCAGTGCCTGGAAGGCATAAGTTGCATTTCATTGATAGTACAATTGTGTCTTAAATCTCTCTGGTCACCAGAGATGTAGCAAGCGTGGTGTCAGCTTGGGAGAGAGCGAGGGAAATGCAGATGAGGCGGCGCCCGTGGCCTGCCCGGTCTGAGGCAGGGTTGGTACAAAGGGGACTGTGCTGGGTGAGCCTTGTATCCTCCACTGCCACCCAAACAACCCAGGGCCACCCAGCACAGGCTCCCCACCATCACCAGGTGGGACTGGCAGCGGATCTGGCTGAGAATTTAAAGAAGGAACATTGTCCCAGTGGTCAGTTGGGTATTTGGGAGTGATTCCACCCATGCACGGGCAGCAAAGCTACCTGCACTCACCTGTCCAATTCTGCATTTTGACTGAAGGGTTTCTTAAGGGAAAACAAGGCTCTGTAGCCAAATTTCAGCCAGCCCTGCCAAAAGCCACTCATTGCCATGTTAATTCAGAGCCACGGAATCACGGAGCAGTCCAAGTTGTGTGTGTTGAAGCAAAGGACAATCCCCCCTGAAAATAGCCACTCTCACAGCTACAGTGACTGCTACAGAGAGGATTTTTGGGTTTTTAAACTGAAGCAGTTATACACTGGAAATCCTATTTTGATATAATTACACTGGTGTAAACATGTCTTGTACCATCTTGCTTATTTTCCTTTCCAAACTGAAAGCAGCTGCACTGGTGTCTACATTCCTTTTAGCAATGGAACTGTGTCCCCAGGAGGATTTTTGCTGCTTTAACAGCAATATTATCAAACCTTTGCAGTGAAGACTAGTCCTTAGTTTCTAAGTAAGCATTTTCAGTTTTTACTTGGCAGTAAACAAGCTGTAGGAATTTGATTCTTTAAAGAGAAAGATAAAAGGCACAGAAGATCTCATCTCTTACATTCCTATTTCCTGAATGGACTTCAGAACACAGCAGCTAGAAAAATCAGACAATGATTAAAGTTTGAAAAGACCTCTAAGATGCCTTCAATCTTTGCCATTAAATCCTCAGGAAACATCAATACCCAGGATCTGTGGTCAGAAAAAATCCCCAAAACACAGAGACAGGATGGATGCTCCTATTTGTTCCAGCATCTTTTTGAAATGCCCATGATGCAATTGACTTTCTGCTGCCTTTTAGTACACAACATCTTCTCCCATGGTTTGGGGGAGATGCCAGGATGAGAAGTTTCTGATCCTGTTCTGTGTCGTGTTTTGGGAAGCACTCTGTATTCCATAGTGACAGTGAATAGAATAGAATAGAATAGAATAGAATAGAATAGAATAGAATAGAATAGAATAGAATAGAATAATAATAATAATAATAATATATAATATATTGTAGGTACCAGCTGTGTGTATAGACTGTTTTAGTTGGGGATCTTTCCTTGTCTGGAACAAGTCTTTCTTTTCCTCCTGCTTCCCTGTATGACCTCTGCTCAATCCCTTTGTATCTCCAAGGTTTTGGTGAATGCATTCAGTACCAGGACGAGGAACCCTGGGAGGGGCAGGAGTACTTGGGTGGATATCTGAGCTACAGGCAGATCTCCCAAAGCAGAATTCCATGCAATTCTCTCTCCAAAGCACACATTTTGATGTGACCATATCCACAAACAGGCAGCAATAGGGACAGCTGCTCTCCTTGGGAAAGAAAGCAGAAGTCTTCGCTAGCCAGGCTCAGAAAATCTGGAATACCTTGACAAGTGAAGAGGATTTTTCAATTGCCATTAATGCTGTTTTCTAAGGAAATTTTAGTTCATGAAATGAACCATCTCATTTCAAAGTCAGGTGCCTAGAGCTATAGGGGCTGAGTCTGGAGGGGCTCTTGTTGAGAAGCTGGGGAGCAGCAGAAATGCCCCTGAGCTGCCACAGCTCTCAGCAGTGTGAGCAAACAGGAGTTTTATGAAACACAAATGCAATGTGATTTCCAGATAAGCTTTTCTCTGCGCCTCTGAGAAGTCTATTGGGTATGAATCCTGAGCTAAGCTGTTGCTCATTACTGGAATTAACTCATCCTGCCTTTATTTCTGTGCAGCAGCAAGTATGGGAATAGCTCCTGTGAATAACTCGGCCTAAACTAAAATCCTGGGAAATTGTTTTGGGTAGGGCCTAGGTTTTGTTTAAACAAATAAACAGAAAGTACAAAAAGGAAAGAACTACTCAGAGCCAACCCCAAAGGGATTGTGTCGTGCAAACCAACGTTGGCATTCGTCCTCTGCAGGTTTTTATCTAATTTAGATAAATATCTAAATCAAATTTCATTTGCAAAACAAAAACAGGCACTTAATCTAGAAAATATCAAACTGGGAAACTGGGAAACTTTTTCATTCGGGGCTTTTATTCTACAGGAGGCTATTTCCTGAAATCGTGATGAATTTGCAAATAGTTTCAGCTGTCCCAAAATTACACTTTTCAGCAAACAGCTACTTGTCTGATGAAAATCACTCAGCTGTTACCAAGGTCTTGGCTAGCTCTGACTGTTCATTTCCAATGGGATTTGCTACAACAGTTAGGCAGGAGCAGCCTGGGAGTTTAAATATGGATAATTCCCCCCATCCTGTTGCAACTTCTGCAGCTTCAGCTTTTCCCTGGCTCCTGCCTGCTGGGGGCTGGGGATGTGCACAGGGATGGCAGGAACTGCTGCTGGAGCATCCTTCAGGAGGAAACAAGGACAAGGTGCTGAATTTGGGATAAAGTTTAAAGGAACAAGGTGTAATTGGAGAGGGAGGGCAGGATGGAGAGCCCAGGTGGAGCTGGGCAGGGCTGGAGGATCTCTATGGGAAGAGCAGCATCCTGGCAGCTCCTGGCTGCCAGCTATCAAATATAAATGTTATCTAGTGAGGGAGGCTGGGGGAAAAAAAAGCTTTAAAATCCAGTTTTACACACATTGTGTTTTGAGTAAATATTATTTTAGCTATCTAAAGTATTCAAACTAATCACAGCAGTTTCCTTTAATGCCTGCCATTCCAGGCACAAGGTTTATTTACTGTAATGTAATACATCTTGAGGGAATGTCGTATGCAGATATTAGCAATTAACTCATTAATCTAAAAATCACAATTCTTGCAATTAATAGAGCACTGCACAGTCACTCTAATTACAAATTCTGCACAAAAGGCCAGTCTCACAGGGAACATGTAGCCTCCTAATTAGCCAAGATTTCAAAGGCAGACAGAAAATTGAGATGTTGAGGGTCAGGGAGGGAAAAATGTGACTACAGTGCACTGTGAGCATATGTGACAGTGGGACTGACAAGCAGTGCATGGAGAGTTTCTGTGTGGGGTGGCACCCACCTGCCAGGACAGGTGTGTGCTGCCTGCCCACAGCACTGCCATGGATTTAGGGGAGGCACCACAGGGTCCTACAGCTCCTCCAGCCAGGAACTTCCCAAACTTTTGCAGGGCACTGAGACAGAGAATCCTGAGAAAGGCACTGCTTTATCTGCTGGGACACCCATGGCCACGCTGGGGGCTCAGGGGTGGGATGTTGGAATGTGGCTCAGCATTCCCTCCCCTGCTCCCACAGGACGGAGTCTCCTGGCTCCAGCACAGCACTTCTGTGTGCTTTAACTGTAAGGACAGGAATAATCCTGCTGGTTTCTTTGGGGCTGCTCACACACTTAAGGACTGGTGGATATGGAAAAAAGTGCTCAGAATGAAGCAGGAGTAGAAGTGTGCCGTGGCTGGGCACGACCTTGCACTCTTTCAGCATCTGTTTTTCCAACTATAAATGGCAGCAACAAGACACAGTTCCCTCAGTGCTCCTGTGCCAGCTGGTATGGGGGAAGAGCCCTGCAGCCAACACCTGCCCCTGGGGTCACCCACCTGCCTTGGGAGTCACTCACCTGCCCCTGGTGTCACCCACCTGCCCTTGGAGTCACTCACCTGCCCCTGGTGTCCCCCACCTGCCCTTGGAGTCACCCACCTGCCCCTGGTGTCACCCACCTGCCCCTGGTGTCACCCACTTGCCCCTGTGGTCACCCACCTGCCCCTGGTGTCCCCCACTTGCCCCTGGGGTCACCCAGCTGCCTCTGGTGTCCCCCACCTGCCTCTGGGGTCACCAGCTGCCCCCAGAGCCACCCCCTTGTCCCTGCACAGGTTCTGCCCTTCCCTGAGCCAGGAGAGCTGCTGTGCTTGCTGCACATCCCAGCAGGAGCACTGGCCCTTGGCACTGCAGCCCAGGGCTCCAGAAAACATCCCCAGGGATGCTGTGGGAAGCGTTTCCTTACCCAGGCCTCCACCCAGATGCTATTGTAATCTTTATCTTCAAGCAAGAGACAGGGAGTCTGCCAGGACAGGGCTGGTGTTGGTAGAAACTGTTGTCATAAGCTGCCTTAGGGTGGAAAAAGGCTGTGTAAGACAAAGCCTGTTTGACTCACAGAGTAGAAACACAACTGCTGTGCTGACTTCTCTTCCCTTGGATTGTGTCCCTGGGCTCGAGCCTCCTGAGGAGTCTAGAAGCTTATGGGTTTAGTCCCAAAGAGGGTATTTTTTTCATCACAGATTTTTTACTGATCATGTCCCAGACATAAATCCCTGTGTGGATCTTTTTAGGCAGCACCAGTTTTTCTAGGGGGCACATCCCATTATCTTGTCTTGCTTACGAGACCCTTTCAACTCAAAACAAACCATCACTGACTATAATAACATTCTTGAAGGACACTGAAAGGCATAGATTAAAAAAAAAAAAGGTCTGAGATATTTTAGGGACTAAGAATATTTAAAATGTGTTTGGGAGAGAACTGAAGGAGATGAAAGGAAATGCACTCTAAGGAAATGCACTGTCTACCTACCACTGGTAAGACAGAACTGCAGAGAGGGCTGGGATCTCGGAGGCAGAAATTGGCCCAACATCCCACAGAGAGAAGAGGGTTTGGAAGTGATGCCACAGATTTTTCTGTCGCTTATTGGGCCATGCCAGTAGCTGCTGGTGCTGCAGTGGAATAGGAACTAAGCACCATGGTCATCCCTGAAATGCACTTGAAAAGTGGTCAGAAAAGCAGTTAGAGTGGGAAGAAATGTTCATTTCTCTGGAAAGGTGGAAGAAATGCTTAAGGAAAGAAATTTTGCTAAAATTACAGTCTGTGGATTATTGTTTGCTGGGAACAGAGTGGTTCTGACGTATTTTTTAATAACAAAAGTTCCTGGACGTGAGAATTAACAAGAGTTATTAATATATCCTTGCAAGATGCCCTGGCTGGCAGTGGGGTAAAGCTGCAAAGATCTCCAGAGCTCTTGTCTTGTCTTTGCCCTTCCCCTCCTTTCTTAACCCAGTTGTGCTCGACCTGGCTCTGCTGCAGCCGGGGCACTGTGACCTGACCTATGACCAGGGCTGTTGGGAAACTTTGATTAATTAATGGTTGTAAAGCATTGCTGGGGCTTGGCAGGAAAGCACAACCGGTACGTGAAGTACAGGGAAGGAGCACAGTGTTGTGATGTTTATGTATGGAAGAACTTAAAAGTCAAGTTTTCTTTCTTAATATGTCCTCTTCTGTACATATAAATTAAACATATATAATTGCAATTGAAGAGGGTTTTGTTGCAACCTAAGGGCTGTTATTCAAAGGGCAGAGAATCAGTGTAAATCTTAAACCTCGCTGTGGCTGTCATATAATTAATTTCATGTTTTATCAAGATTATCTCCCCAAATGAATGATGAGAATAATATGTTTTCAATACTGTTCATTTGGTAATTAATCATTGCAGGGAAGCAACTTCATTTCAAATGCTAGTAAAGTATATGTAAATTATTAATCAGAAGGTTGAACTAACAACAGATCACTGGATGCCATCCAGGACAGATGAGATGTGACCACTTGCATGCATTTCTTAAAAGCAGGAATTTTATTCAGCCATTTCAATTCTCTCAGGAAAGCCAGTAAGTTGCACATATGCTGAGAGAAATCATGCTCAGAGTTAAGGATTCAGTATTGCACCACGCACTGTAGAAAAGAAATGAAGACAAATAAAGTATAAAATATTTCTTAAAGTTCAAATGCAGTGGTCTGTCTTGGAAGAAAAAAGAAGAATAAAAAAAGAATTGGTAAGTCCAAGTTGGCAGTTATTAGAATAGTAAAAACATAGTAGCTTATGAACATAATGGTTTAACTTAGATTAAAAACCATAACTTATCTGAAAACCCTCTTTTTAGTACGTCGGGGGTTAAATATGGTTCACAGCAGCTCTCACAATTAGATTGTTTTCCCCTTGCTTCAATAAACTATATTAAAAATCATTTCCTGAAAAGTAAGAAAAGATCATTATTTTGTTTGCAAACCAACCCTGTGTTATTCCTTTAAAGGAAACCATGTGGAGCTCTAGCAGCAGGATCACAGACCCGAGCCCAGGCACAGCCAGCAAGGAGCCTCACTCCTCTTCTGGTGTTTCAGAGAATCATGGAATCCTTCAGGTTGGAAAAGCCCTCTAAGATCATCTGGTCCAACTTGATGGGAGGGTCTGAGGTTTACAGTCACCTCTTCCTTCCAGATGTTTGTGTTTGGTATGGGATAGCATTAAAAACCTTTCCCAGGATGTGAGTGCAATGTGCAATCTCCAAATGACTGCAGGCTCATGTGCACGAGAGCAGCTATAAATGCACCATCAGCCACGAGGCTCGTGTTGAAAAGCAGGAAAATGCCTGACCCTGTCACCAGCAGGAAGGTGGGTTCCCCAGGCCACGTGCTGAGCTCATAGCTCTGTCCTCCCCCTCTTTACCATCCACCCTTTCCCCAGGATTTCTGTCAGTATTTGTGCAGGGATTTCCACGTCAGTAGGTGAGGGTGATGCTCCTCTTCCCTCAGCACTGGAGGAGAGTTGCTCACTGGGCTCTCCCACTGACACAGCCAGTGGTTTCTGAGGCACTCCCTGACATGGTGCATGCCCAAGGACACTGACAGCCTGTCATGGGACACAGGCACACACGGGGTGGCCCTAAGTGGCACCAAGAATTCCCATTTCCATCCCTGCACTGGGAGCTGGGTGGCTCCATTGTGGAGGTGACAAGGTTAAAAAAGATGAGGAGAAATCGGAATAATCATCCAGGCTTCGTTGTGGATGCAAAGGGTCCTTGAGGGATTAAAATATGAAGATGGAAACTGTCATCTATTTTTGGAAATGTTTTCCTCTCAGAGACTAACTCCAAGGCTATTAATCAGCATAACAAGAAGAGGAAGAGACTCTCAAAGATCAATTGCTCCTCACTGGAGAAGTAGTTCAAAATAATTGTATATGTGTTGGGGCTCTTTTTGGTGTAATTGAATGGTACCAAAAGAGTCAAGTATATTTAAGGGATAATCTCTCCTGTGCTGTAGTGAACAAAGCAATAAATGCCTGTTGAGATTGATTAATCACTGAGGAGGTGCCAAGGAGTTTAATCCATCCCAGAAGTCTTTTATGACAAGGAACCTGCAAAGTGGTGGGGATTATTATTATGCATGAAAACTCATAAAAAATAAAAAATATCCCTTGTCTTTGAAATACACAAATATTATATTTCTGCAACTACCTGCAGGAAACATCCATCCCAGAGGCTGGGATAAGGATCTGCTGGTAAATCCTGGATCCTGCCTGTGGACAGGAAAGATTCATGCAGTGTAATTCCTAGAAAGCTCTCCTGTCACCTCCCTTGTTCTGGTGGAGATAAGGAGAGGAAAAGCACGGAATCAGATTCTTTTGACAAAAGAAGCTTCAACAGACAGAACTTTTAGTCTCATAAAGCAGCAGAAGAACAGTCATTGGAGCACACAGAAGTGCTCCAAGAGCCAGAGGAGTTTCTCCAGGATCTCTCTGGCTGCACCTCCATCACAAACCACACAGTGGCACAGCCAGGAACTGTCCCATTTATTTGGAAATACTTGATGGATGCAGTAAAATGTCCCTAAACTATATTTTGGGAAGGATCTTCTTTTGCATCTCAGTTTCAGCTCGTAATTCCACTAACTCCTAACATACTTTATGATAAACAGCAGCTCAAACACAGCCTTTATGAGCTGCCATAAAATCTGGGGCGAAAGCAAGTTCTCCTCATGGAAGTGTAAAGGTGCATTGATCTGGTGCAAAGGTGAGGCTACAAACCTAAAATGTGGCCACCACTGGTTCAAACCCACAAAGGGCTGTGTGCTGGCAAAGCATTTTCACTCACTGTGCAAAATCAAATGAAAGACACAACCAGCAGGAGAGCACCTCAGGGCTTGACTGTTGGCCCGTCAATTCAGCAGGACTTTCTCCATCAGCTTTAAAAAGTGTGGAGTCAGACCCCAAAGGAGAGCCACAGCTGCTGTCACCTTAGCAGGGGCAGCTACAGCTGCCATGACTTTGCTTGCACAGGATGTGGTAAGAGTGTTTTCTGGTTAAGGAACTGGATGGGACCCAAGAGATCAGATTTCGGGGTTTATTTCTGCCCTAGACTTCTCCTGAGATCTTGGGAACGCTACTTATCTCTGGGTGTCTGTCTCCAGTCCTCACCACCATTTAGTTTCTGGTCCCAAACTGGACTTTCACCAAGGGAGGATGGAGGATGTCTTGCTAAAGTGCCCCACAGACTTTGCACAATGTGGCCCCAGCACTGGCTGACACCTCTGATGCAAAAGCACTGAAATTTTGGAGCAGAACACATTTTTCATATGGTATAAAACCATTATTTTACCTACCTTACTGGATAATGCTCAGAGCTGTAACTACTCAGGAATGAACCGTCCTTAACTCTTCTGAGAATATTTGTCTTGATTAATCTAATATGAACAAAAAATATCAGTACGAGAAAAGTCTGAAAATTGCTCTTTATTATTACTTGTATGTAATAGCTGAGTTTAAAATAAAACTCATAGTCCCTTCACCTTCTCCTGAACAGTAGCTGGTATTTGATATCAAGAGATTTTTTCCTATTAAATTAATCAGAACTTGTCAAGTTCTAGGTAACGTCAAGGGTCTTTTTTTGGGGGGGGGAGGGAGGGCTAACTTCAGAATGAATACCAGTGAGTTTGAAAAGGGTATACATTTTTCATTATGTCAGATGAAAAGAACATCCTTCCTATTTGTATGATAGTGCAATAAAAGACATCACCAGTGACTTCAGCTCCTGGGTAATTTTTCACTTGTCTATCTGGTTCATTTTTCTTTGATCAAACAAAGACTAAAAATACTGTGGCATTTTACTACTTCGAAACTCACGCATACATAGACTTTATCTTTCCAAGGGAATATTGGAAACTACTGAATATTTGAATTGCCTGAACTCGGTGGTTTTGGGATGAGGACCAATTTCCCCAAGTGCAGCAGAGCTGCAGCATCACTTCTCACAGCACTCACTGCAGCCCCACCCCAGTGCTGCCCCCAGACAACACACAAGTGGGGCTGAATCAAGCAGTTACAAGCTGGGGGGAGTTGCAATCCCTCACTTTTATTGCCCAGATATTTGAAAATCATCTTAATTTTTTTTTCCCCACCAGAGGAGAAAAATGACGATGTCAGAAATGGCTTGGGCTCCTTGCTTGTTTAACCATCCCCTCCAGTCACCTGACCCTGATTCATTCTTCCTCTGTGCTGCCTGCTCACCTTTGTCTTTTGCTTCTTGCCATGCTTATCTTTAAGCACTCCCCCTAATCCCACTCACTTCTCTATCATTTATTTTTCTCCTTTGTCCCCAAAATCAATGGCAAAGTTCTTAACTCTTGCTGCCTGAACTTCCTTTCCTTTATCTCACTTCCCCTCCTCTCTGAAGCGGTGTGTTTGTACTTCTCCTGTCTCCACCACACATACATTCAGCATTTTCTGAAATGCTTTTCTTCCCTTCTCCATTGCTGTTTCTCCACCTTCCCTTGAGCTTTCCTTGCTCCAGCAGCTTTCCCAGCTCACCAGTAGCTCCAGCCCTCTGCTCATCCTTTCTGCCAAGGCAATGACAGACCATGTCCTGAAGGGCCTTTACTCCACATCTGCTGTTGAGCCCCTCTGCAGTTTTCTCACCAGTCACTCCATCAGCATTGCCAGCAGAACCTCTGCTCCCAGATGTGCCCACATCTGCCCCTTCAAAACGCTTTTGCTTCAATCTTCAGCTTTTCCATCCTGGCTTTACATGAATTTCCATGATGAAGCTTTCCCTTCTCCCAAAGACTTCCCTGCAACCCATCCTCTTTCTTCTCACCATTAATAATCCCTGCTCCCTCCCTCATCTAAACTGCTCCGTGTCTCTTGCCTTTTTTAGCCCGTAAGTGCTTTGGGACAGGGAACATGGATCATCTATGTTTATAGAGTGACTGGTAAATTCTGTGACACTGTATAAATATTTCCTTTATTAATTACAGTCTCCAGCATGAGACCTTTCTTCAAAAAAGGTCTGCAGAAAGGAAATACATATTTTGGCAGCATCTCACTGAGTGTGTTGACCTCTATGTATAATTTCCCTCGCAGCACAGGAAAGCACATCCCACAGCGATCGCTATCGGCGCGGCAGACACGCAGCCCTCCTCCCCATGCAGGAGATAAAGACCTATCTGTTAACCTGCTGTTTGTCTCCACATCATCACAGACCCATTACCTGATAACATTTTAAGTGAGGGTGACACTTCCTACACCTCAGCTCCTACAATTAGATCTGAGTGTCAGAGAACATCGTGTCGGTGCAGGTAAGGAGAAGGGAGGCATTAATCTTCTCTGGCGGCACCGGTGCCAGCTGTTTGTCAGGGCTGGAGTAACATTTCACTTCATTCCCTCACTTTGACACGAGGCTTTCTGTGGTGTTCAAGCCTTCCCTGTCAGTGGGCACTGGCTCCTGTGAGGAGCTCATTGTGTGGATGTTTCCCCAGCTGGCCAACAACTGACTTGTGTGCTTCTCACTCCTGTGGCATCTTATGGTGTTACTGAGGTGGAAAAAAACTCTTCTGGTGCCTGAGCTGAGTGGGGGGCACGGAGGAGCCTTGGCAAATGAGTGTCCCACAGTGTGGACTAGCTGTGTGTAATAGGGAGAGCAAAGAGATTGAGTAGAAGGGAAAATCCGGGGAGGAAATATATGCCCTTGCCAAAAATACTATAAATAAATCCTGCCACAGGCAGCTCAGCCTGGTCTCAATAATGCCTAGGCTCTTCTTTCAAACTTTTCCCCTGCCTGCAAAGCTGTATCTGTGCAGCCACACAGACACAGCAACAGAAGTGTCTTTACTCTCACATATTTACAATCACTTTTAATTTTTATTGGGAGGCAGATTAAATTTTATTCATAAAAGACACTTTTTATCGTTATGACTGTTCCCACATTAGAAATTGTATCAGTTACAACTGCACCAAGTATCTAAATATATTTTAAATAATCAGCTGCCTTACCCAAATAGATGAATATGAAACTTGTAGAGACCTCACTCTAGTCCTTCATCAGCTCTCTCATAAATGAGTCTTAATGAAATATTGACTTAGTGCTGGCACTGTTTCAAGAGCTTGCTTGCACCTTACCCCAACCAGTGGAATATCAAAAGCCTAATCACAGCATAAATCATCACAAACAAACAAACAATCAAACAAACATGTTTGATTGCTTTGCAATGCAAGAGTTTAACGAGGCTTTCCCAACTGGGATCCTGGAAGTGAGGTAAGCCCAAATTGACAGCTGCTCTGCTGGAAACTGCAATGATCAGGACCCAGCAGGAAAAAAGTCTGTGTGAACGAGGATTTTAAAGAGCCAACGATGCCTCAGTAAAAACTCTTATGTTGGAGAGATTGTTCATTCTGAATAGCTATTGAGCCCATCAATACCTGTGCCCTACTGCAGAAGAAACAAAGAATATTTCTACCCCTGCCTTTTATTCACCTCCTTTCACAACTTTCCTCCAGAAAACAGAGGAATAATGAAATGATGTTACAAAATGGTGCAAAAGGCAAAGGCAAAGCTGTTAGAGAGCTGCAGAGGGTCCCATAGTGCCAAAGGACTCTGTGGCAAAACAGCAGATCAAATTCAATTCTGCCAAGCTCAAAGGGAAGCCCCCAGCCTTTTCTCTGTGTGCTCACTGATGAGCTCCTCTTCAGCTCTCACCACTTAGAAAAGAGATCTGAGAGCCACTGCTGATAGTTTGAAGAAACATCAGTCAAAGCTCCTAGGCAGCCAAAAAGGCAACTGGAATCTATAGGCATGTGTGCCTGAAAGCTCATTTAATTTTTCCAGCTGTATAGTTGGTGCAATAAAAGATGCTGCATCTGTCCATGAGCTCTGATCCATCTGTATCCTTCCACCATCACAACTGCAGCAAAATGCCACTAAACCAGACAACATCATTATGCCACTAGATAAATTCATGTGTGCTCACCTCTTGAATATTGTGTGCTGTTCTCCCATATCCCCCTCAGCCTGGAAAATGAGATGATTGAAGGAGAAATATGATAAAGATCTGTAATAGCCTGAGTGGCATGGAGGAGGTGTAATAGGAGTGATTATGTGGTACTCAATTTAAGAATAAGTGTTTGCCACATGAAACTTTTGAGCAGTTAAAGCAAATAGCAGGAACTCCTTTTTTTATTTCCCCCCCCCCATGTAAAACCTACTTAATTTGTGGAATTAATTTGCCTTGGTGTGTAACTCTATTAAAAAAATAATGGATTTTAAAGGGATAAGACAAATTTACATGGGCAAATCCAAAGAATGGATTGTGCCTCTTTCTTCCTCTTTCCACTCCTCTGTTTACACTGAGCTGTACTGACCTACAGTGGTCTCACACCTCCTTCAGCGTCCATGCCTGCTGATTGCTCTGGGCTCTTTAATTACTGTGCAGCTTCTGCTTTATGTGGTTTTCTGCTGATGGCTAAAGAATATGATCAAATATGGAGAATATATCAAAATACAGTCTTAGCATGCCTGTAGCTCCTCACAGGGAGCTGGCATAAGGAAGGAAAAGTATGGATGCAGACACATTTGGTGTCCCAAAATGACAGCCTTCCCTTAACTGCACAGAATCACAAAAGTCATTTTGGATGGAAAATACTTCCAAGATCATCGGGTATGACCTATGACTGATCACCACCTTGTCACCCAGACCAGAGCTCTGAGTGCCACATCCAGCCATTCCCTGGACATCTCCAGGGATGGAGACTCCATCATCTCTTTGTGGTTACAAAGATTAAGGTGGTTATGAAGACCAAGCTGCAACCTGGAGCCATCAGTACCAGGGCAACAATATTTAATTATCTAAATGTTTTCACCTGAAATAAATGGCTTTTTTTATCTAATGTTTTCAAACTGCCAGAGCGCAGGGTTAGATGGGATGCTGGGAAGGAATTGTTCACTGGGAAAGGCCCTGGCACAGGTGCCCAGAGCAGCTGTGGCTGCCCCTGGATCCTTGGCAGTGCCCAAGGCCAGGCTGGACAGGGCTGGGAGCAGCCTGGGACAGTGGGAGGTGTCCCTGACTATGGTAGAGGGTGGGACTGGACGGGCTTCAAGGTCCCTTCCAACCCAGACCATTCCATGTTTCTGTGATTATATTTGTATTTATTAACTACACCCCAACAAAGCTTTGTCCTGTGCAGTGTCCCTGCTCCCTGGTTAGGAATGGCTTTAGCTGGAGCAAAGCTCTGCCTGTGCAGCTGCTGTAACTTCAGACGAGAAGGAGTTGCTGCAGAACATGGGAAGCACAGTCCTTGTGTGCACAGCCCTGCACAGCTGCTGCCCTTATCAGCACTATCACGTTTAAGGTTTCACACAGTGCAGGATAAGCAGCTTTAAGTCATCTGCATGCAACCATAAACAGGGAGTGTTAAAGTCAGGATTAAGGCTGGGGTCTTCTTGGCTTCCTTAGTCCACAGTTCATTAGTACAGAGGGACAGAAATGCTGGCTTTGACCTAGGATTTATTCCAGTGTCCTGGACCACAGGATTAGAAATCTCTTCCAAAATTATTCCTCATTAGCCTTCAAAGTTATTCAGAATATTTTCATATCCAGAGGTCCCTGTTGCCATCAGAGGGCACAATCACACACATACACACACAAACACACATACAGAGATCAACCTCCTTCCCTCCCCAGAACAGCTTTTCCTCATTTGGGGCTATGCTGCACAACTCCTGTTCCTGCCTGTGGGAGTTGTGTATGCGTCTAAGAAGAGAATTTGGCTGGAGAACAGTATTTTAACTACTATATTTAACATATTGTATTATGACATTTACAATATTTCCCCCAAAGCTCTTCTCAGATTGAAGAGAAGTGACTCTCTGCGTTGTGCTGGCCCTTTTTCCTCGCTGACTGACAGGGAAATTAAATCAGTTCATTGCTTGTATGTTGTACACGACTAATTGTGCTCGGCATGGTTGAGCAATAGCTCCTTCTGTGAGCCACCCCATGGACTTCCCCAGAGCCTCTCCCTGTGAGGAAGGGCTCCCCCTGAACGAAGCTGGAGCTCTTCTTCTGCATCTGAATGAAGGTCTTTGTCACCAGAGAGTTTGGGGGCCGGGGGTTGTATTATTTTGGGGGAGGTTGTCCGGGTTTCTCTGGTTCCATTCAGCTCTTTGAATATAGTTCTGTAAAACCGGATTGGAATAACATTTATAGCAAAAATCTATTTCATTTGATGTTAATTATTTAATATAAATTCAGTTATTATGCCATGCCCCAGTAGCACACAAACTGTTCAGCCATAAACAGATGAAAGACTACTTCAGGGGCAAACCAGTAACGTCTGGAGACATGAGTCAGATAACGGAGTCATGGAGAGGAGGAGGAGGAGGAATCTATATCCAAGAGTAACTGAACACAGCCTTTTTAATCTAGAAATAGGACTATAAATTCCAGGAGATAAATTGGTCTTCTGAAATATTTGGTTCTGTGGGCCTCAGAAGAATAAAGCAGCATGCACAATTTTGTAGAGAGGGAATAGTTCATTGAGACCAAAAAAAATTTCAACTTCAAAACAAAAGCATAGGAGTGCATTAATTTCCCTGGAGCCCTTTGGAACAGTTTGGATCATTTCTAGTTTTATTCATACAGCCTTTTAGAGCAAACTATTACAAGAGGAAACTTCCCTACACCCAAAGCCCAAGCTATGTCTTAAGTGTACAACCAGAGGCAGATCAAAATTCATCCAAGAGCTCCCCAGTGCCCTCAGACAGACATGTGATGGTCACAACTTCTGCCTCTGAATGCTTGAAAGCTGCTTCTGTTGGAAATATGTAGCATTCCTCCTGTTCCAGTCAGGTTTTGGCTGGATTTGAGGATTGCACTTCAGACTTGTGTTGGTTTGGACCTGGAGTAAGCAACTTCCCATGTCCCTGCTGCAAGAACCTTCATCTCTGGAGAATTCAAGCTCACTGCAGTGTTCAACTGAGTGATTCCCAGTTTGGTAATATTTAATGGCACAGCATCCAGGGTCCATTACATCCTTTGGGATCTACTTGTGAGCATCCTGAGCATCCCCTGCTGAACCTGAGCATGGATGGTGCCTTGGGAACCTCTCCCCAGCACAAGGCCATGCAGGGCTGTGTCAATACATGCTCCAAGTCCATTTGCTAGAAGTAGCTGCTGATTTCAAAAGCTGAGTGCAATTCTGGAAGGTAATTTGAGCACTTCAGAATGTATACCTGACTGAAAGTCAGTGACATTGAAGGGGCAATTCATCTTATCTCCCTTAGCTGTCCAAAAGTCACACCAGGCTTCCTGGGATTCCTCACAGGCAGCAGAGAGCAAGGTTCCTGAGGCTGGTGATAGATGTGGCTGACATGGTCTACCCTGTGCAGGCTCTGAGCTTTCTCCACTGGCACAGAGAGAGCCCAGGCATTCATGTGGGACAGATATCCAACTTGAAAACAATTAAGAGATACATAAATTAGGGAATTAAGTATTCTAAAATGTAGTGCAGTGTACAGGTACTAAAAAAACATGTTAGATGGTGTGTGATTTGTGATTGCTGATGTAACTTTGGAGTTTCTAGGCCCCAAGAAAAACCCTTTTATAGGTCTCTGCTATGCCTAAATCTCAGATTTCAATGCAGCTGAGATGCCATTGTTAGGCTCACAGCACAGGGGATAAGTGTACCCTGGTACAACCTCTGTACAATTAGGAATCCAAGTAACTCCAGGAATTTAGCTCCCAATTCACACTTGACATACACTGGGTTGCCTTTTAGTAGTTTCCTCTCTGTGCTTTTTACTCCCACCTGCAGAATGCTCATCCCCCAGAGGTTTAAGAAGAATAGGCTGTGTTTTAGGGACAACAGAGAACTTGGCAGCACCGGAACATGCACCCTGTGGCAATAGAGACCAGTGAGAACTTTGAGATAGATCCAGCCTTTAACTAAGCCTTTTTGGGAACTGCCAACCCCAAAGCCCAGCAGACACCTCAGACACCAGGGAAGCTGAAGGAACTCTTTTAATGTCTGTCCCTGTAGTTGTAAAGTCTGTCATTGCAGTTCACAAGAGACAACTAATCAATAACCATGGAACCAAATAGGCAAATAAAAATAAAATCCATTAAGATGGCAGAGGTATTTACTTGCTGTATTTACACCATGGAGAGCTGCACTGTCAGTCAGTGCTTCCCCTTCGCAAGATAGAAGCAATTTGTGCAGACTGATCCCAGTTTTCTCATTAATATGTAAATGAGGCATGCCAGTTGTTAGGTTAGAAGAAAGCTGTCATGTTTATTGTGACAGATTTAATGGATGTGTTTGGATTGTGCATTCAATGTGTTTTCAAGAGCATGTCTTATCTTTGTTTAGGCAGTAAATCAAACATGTAAACAACAATTCATTAGCATCTGTCAGAAGCTCAAAGCTACATTGTTATAGTTGGAAATCTCCCCAGAGGTGAAAAAAAGTATATCTGACTTATTCCGGATTAGTTGGAATATTTTCTTTCTGTTTGCCAACTTGTAAGCAATGATTGAGCAGCCACATAGGAGCACTCAGGTAGCACTAGGGGTCAGACAGAAACAGCCAAACACCAGGAATCCACAACCACTGGCCAGAGGGGGACTGCAGCCACCCACCTCTGCCACCACTGGGGACACACCACTGCCATGCCCAGGCCTGGCGTGGTGGCTGCAGGACACTATTTAATGCCTTGGAAGGAGCTGCCCATGGATCACCACCAGCAGCTCAAGCTCAACATCACCAAGTGGGAAATTTTGGTATTGGGTGGGTGGGGTATATGGAAAAAATAACTAAATGTAGAGATGTGGCTATGAGCGGTCTCACAGAAGGTCAGGACTGGATTTGTTGGAGTGAAGAAGGCTGGACCTTGAGAAACCCTGGTGATTCATCCCTCAGCAACATCCCTGTCTGTGTCCTGCTTCGAACAGCCTGAAGGTGAACATGCTGTGCAGGATGTCTCCTATCAGGGATCTCAGTGTGCTTTGCAAACATCAGTTAAACCTTATCACAGAGCCAGGACAGAAGAATTTTATCCATTTAACTGATGGCTCTGAGCAAGGACAGAGATTAAATCCTTTGCCCAAAGACACGATGGTGCAGCCAGGTAGAGTAAAGGGAAGCAAAGAATCATAGCTGGACTCCAACCTTTATTCTCATGGGAATTACTTTTGTTTTCAGTTTCTGCTAGTTCACAGAATCACAGGATGGTTTAGGTTGGAAATGACCTTAAAGACCATCTAGTCCAACCCAATTCTGCTTTGTTTGCTGTGGTCTATGAGACAGATAGGTGGGAAGAAACAAAAGACAAGTTCACTTAAGACCTTCCCTAAACCCAGATCTGCAGTGATGAAGTGTTTCTGCATTAACTCATTCTTCCATCCTCAGTTTCCATGCATTTAATAGAAATAATAATTTGGAAAATGATACTTAAGAACTAGTAATTACAGTACATCAAATATTTATGATTTGCAATCAACCTGAAAATGTTCTTATCTACACAGCAAAGTGTGATCTCTTCCAGTGAAGACACAAATTATCTTTCTTAAAGATGCAATGAGCTTCACCTATCAGCAGGTTCCCTGGGATGATCCAGCTGCACCCACAGTTTGGGATTTAACTACACTTTTGCAGCTGAAACAAGAGATGTCCATTAAATACGAGTGACAAGTCTGACTTGGCCTTGGCAGCTGAGCAGCTCTGCCAGGCCCCCGAATCACAGAATCACAGGGTTGGAAGGGACCTTTAAAGGTCATCTAGTCCAACATCCCTGCACTGAGCAGGACATCTTCACAGAAATAAGGAATGCCTCAGGAGTCAGGTGCTCCTGCCACTGTTCACTCAGGAAAGGTTTTTCACTGTGAAAATCTGATTGCATTGTAGTTGTGGGATGGTTCAGACCTTGAACAAGGGTGGGATTTGGGCCCAGGCACTTTGAGCAGGAATTGGGCAGTCTGGTTTGGACCCAGGGATTGATCTGGACCAAGAGAGCTGGGTAAGGTCCCTGTGGCTGGTGGTTTTCCCTTCCCCTGTGTGCAAAAGCACAAGGATTCCTGCACAGTGAGGACAACAGAGAGAAAAGATGGGGAGCAAACTCCTCCATCTCTGTGGACACAGAGCCCAAGGTGGCTCCCCCACGGACACGTTCTGCACTCCAGTGAGGGATGAGGGATGCTCACCAGCCATGCAGGTGATCCAGCATCTCTTTAAACTCAGCTGGGCTATTAAACACAGCCCTTCCTGGCTTTCTGCCCTCTTCCCTCAGGTTAATGATGGATCTGACCTTCAGAGACCTCGGGTTGTGGGGCAGAGGGAACCTGTGAGTTGCTGCTGACCCCTTGGCCCCTGTGAGCCCATCAAAGCTCACTGGGCCAGATTCTCATTTATTCAACTTCCTTCCTCCAAAGGAACTTACAATTTAATCAGAACTTCTTAATAGTACATGAATTCTAAATTGCAGTCATTTGTTGCCACTAGCCGCAGGCTTTTCTGTCTGTTAGAAATATCTATGTTATTTCTTTCTTTTAGAGTTTACGTAAATAAAATAAAATAAACTTTTACAAATAATGTTTGCCACTTAATGATCTCAGCCAAAGTATCTATCTGAGGAAATAGAAATCCTTCCTTACAATTCATCTTAAGGATGTAGTTTCAGTTTCTTATAAAGTAATAATGAATGTACTACAGATAATGTTCCAATAGTGCAAATGAGAGGAGCATATAATCAAAATGATAATAGCGGGTATTGTATGGCTGGTATAATAAAATCTATCCCACTATGAAAATAGTATCTCAAGGCAACATTCTGTCTGATTTTTGTAATAATTGTACAAGAGAGAGCAGGGCACCAGGCAGCCAGAGAAACAAAGGTGCCGCAGTGGTTCATTAACCAGGCGTGCCACGACAGCCCATCCTGCCCGGTCAAGGGTCTCTGCTGGGCTTAGAGGGAGGAATCAACCATTCAGAATGGACTAAAAATCCATACTGGAGCCAGTCCACTCCTCCAGTGCAGTCAGGATGCAGATTAAGGTGCACAAAGAGCACAGCTGTGTGTTTAACAGCTCCCTGCCTGTGCAGCCCTGTCGCTGGGGGAGCTGGGCTTTCCTACAGCAGAGCCAGCCAGTCCTCACAGAGCCACGGGATCATGGAATGGTTTGGGTTGGAAGGGGCCTTAAAAACCACCTGGTTCCAACCCTGTGCCATGGACAGGGTCACCTCCCTCTAGAAGCCTTGTAAAGCTCCAATGGGTTTTGTTCTTTCATCACAACCAGACATTTCCAAGAGATCTTCCTCATGATGGGACAACCTGTGGCTGCTCCCCAGTCTGAGGTTTCTCTCCACACAGGTGAACCTTGCATTCCTCATGTGTTTATTTAATTTCAATCTGTTGTGCAGCACTCTGGGATGGTGCCTGTGTTTCTGACTGTTTGGGGCCCATTAAAAACATTTGTGTACATCCATAATTACTGAGTTTTAAACCACAAACGACTGCCTTTGGGGCCAAGAGGCACAGCAGATACAATCTGTCATGTCAACTCTCATTCACTTCATGGTTATGTTTTTTCTTATAGAAGATGGCCATGCCAAAACTACTCTCAGGGTACCAACAGCATCAAAGCTGCCTCTCCAGCCAGCAAAACCAATTCAACAGGAGAGGCAATGCTCTGGGTGAAATGACTGGATACAGACTCTTTTTCTACCCTGGTCTAGCTTTTCATTATCTGTCATTGTCTTTGATTCCTGAAGC
This sequence comes from Anthoscopus minutus, assembly GCA_013399455.1. Lineage (NCBI taxonomy): Eukaryota > Metazoa > Chordata > Aves > Passeriformes > Paridae > Anthoscopus > Anthoscopus minutus. The sequence goes on from VWYI01032849.1 coordinate 895,381, forward strand.
ATTTTGCTTGGGTGCTGCCCAGCACTCTGGTATTCCCAGTGTGCTGCTTCATCCCACTGTGATCCCAGTGGAAAGGGGCACAGGGCAGGCACCGGGACAGAGCTGATCCCCAGCAGGGTATGGAAGGTGCCACATGGAGGGCATCACGTGGCTGTCAGATTTCACCAGCCTGAAGTTATTTGCAAGATTAGGATCTTAATCTGGAAAGTGGATCCAATCTAGCCTTCTGTATTACTGCCATCTGTGGCTGCAGTGGGGTTTGTGTTTGTGTTTAGGTGTCGTGGCTTAGCCCAGTGACACAAAAGTGCATTTACATGTGTGTGCCCTTAAGGGAGGAATCATTTTCATTCTGCTCCCTGCATGCTTTTTCTACTCTGTTAAACACGTGTTCCTGTTTTCATTACACTCCAGAGTTTGATTGCTGAGCTGTGTTAAAGCATCATTACAATACTTCACAGTACTCAGATGGGAAGCACCATCAGCATCTGCTTATGGCACTCTGCACATGGGTGTCCACCTTTCCCAAGGAATTCCCATGCAAGGCAGGGCTGGGACAAGGCTGCAAACCACATGCAGGGTTTCCCTGGGCCAGCTCCAGTGTGTGACCATGTGTGTGGGGCAGGGCAGGAACATCCCACCTGCCATTCCTGCTGCTCTGGGGCTGTGTGCATCGGGAGGCCTCCAAAGGGTTTATTGATAACTCACGAGCTGGAAACAAAGTGCCAGCTCCAAAAAGGAAGATGCCACCTCACTGAGAAGGAATTGCCACTCAGTAGCAATGGCACAGACTGGGAGTAGGACCTTGACTCAAGGGAAAATTGAGCGCGGCACTAAAACGAGCATGGAAATGTTATATTATACCTCCAACGCCACACAAAACACATTGCATTTGTTATTCACATGGCGGAAGAGCATCCCGTGCATGGACAAAGACTGGACTGGGAGAAAGAAAAGCATCTGGGCTCACCCACTGGTCTCATACAAAGAAGGAGACGTGTAGAAAAAGCCATTAGAGCTTCTGGAAAGTTCTCACACAGCCAAGTGGCTTTAGAAAACCCCCTCCAATGTTGTATTAATACATTTGGTCTGTTACAAAGCCTGATTTTACAGTCCAGAAAACAACTGGGGGCTAAATCTGTTGGGCGTATGTAAAAGTTTTGTCAGCATAAAGATAATTTGTGAAGTTACTATAGTTATGCTCAAGTACCTCTTTCTTTATGATGGAAAATCTTAATTCACAGCCATAGGAGAAGGCCTTCCTGTCTTAAAGCTTGATTTGAAAGAGAAAAGAAAGAAGCTTTTGAAGCTAAGAGAGCATAAATAAACACCACAAAAGCAAAATATTATCTATCAGAAAGTTACAGATGCTAAGTAAAGCAAAGTAAAAGTTAGAAAAGGTCCAGAAACAAAATGGTAGTCAGCAGAATAAAGAAAATGATAATTTCTTTAAAGCATATTAGCAGAAAACAAAAATAAATTCCTAGAAATGATGTTGACCTTACTAAAGGCAAGTGTCACCAAGACACTGCTGTTGGAAGATAAAGATTGCATTGCCATTTATGTTACTAACCATCAAATCAGCAGTAAGGCTGCAGAAAGTCAAAGCTTTAACAGCTTTCATGTCTGTACTCAAAGACCCATTCAGATCATGTGCTCATAGCACCCACCTGAAACTTCTTTCCACCAGCACTTGTTGAACACTACATAAGGAGGCAGTTTAAACCTGACAGGATAAGTCTATGGGTCTGCAGTTTAAAACAGCCAGGTAAGGTGTATTCTAGAACATGATTTTTTTTCCCCCCCCTCTCAGATCTTGGCTCCTACCTCTGTCCTCCCTGCAGAGCTTCCTGACCTGGGGCTTTTCCCGAGAGCCTGGAAAACAGCAGTGAGGAGTTTTCTTCTTCCCCAGTGCTGCATCTGCCCTTTGATTTTTCAGGGAAGCACATGCTGACCTCACAATCCTTCACCTGGCGTTCTTAGAGCCTCTAAGGGCTGCTAAGGGAATCCCCTCTGTTTTCCTACAGCTTTTGGTGATGTGTCTCCACATGTGGTCCTGCTCCATCAGCTCAGCACAGAGCTGTCCCTCCCAGCTCCTGCCTCACACCACAGCTACAGGGGCAGCACATCTGCACTCACACACCTCACAGCTTGCCTGCTTCTTAACTTCAGACTAATTCAGAAACAAAAGTTGAATTAGAGTTAGTGAAGGGATGACAAGGGAATGCTGGCAGTGAAAGCCACAAAATCAGAAGTATAAAAGGAGAATTAAGTTGTTAATCAGATTCAATCATTTCAAACAGAGTGGGGAGAATTTTCCAATGAAAAAGATGACTCCAGCATATAAATTAATCTTTTGTATAGGAAGAAATGAAAGTCATTAAGTGTCATTGTCTTATTTTAAAAGCAGAAATATCCTGTCTGATTGCAAGTACTCTAAGTGGGATGATTAAACAGAAACCTTATCTTCAGTGTTCCAAGGAGAAAATTGGAGAAGTTATCCAATTATGGATAATAAAGAAGAGGGAAATATTGAAGCAGAGGAGAACTTGTTTAGGTAAGTTATGGAAGAATATTTGGCTATCAATCTCATCTGATATCCCATGCACAAACAAAAGGGGATCTCTCCCACATCACACCAAATGTCACAGCTTCGAGGAGCCTTTGAACTGCACACTTGCTTGTGATTTTCCATTTTTGTAAGCCCTCTTCAGACCTGTATAAAACAATAGCCTGAGGCCCTTGTAAATACTAATATTCTGTTAAAACATCTGGTTACTGTAAAATGGGATTGTCTTTATTTCCAAACAGGAGTTTACAAGCAGATTATCAGCTGTTGGCTGGCTGTTACTTTATACTCTCCAGCAATCCTATACACACAGGCATCTTGCTCTGCCTGACTGGCATTTTTCTAGATTGCCAGTGAAATTTTAAGTAGAAACAGTAGTTCACATGGCATAGGGAATGCTTTGGTCTGGGTCTTCTTTTTCTGCTACAGATATCCAGATGTCCATAAGCTCTGAGTGCCTCATGCCCTCAGTGCAGTTATTCCTCCTGTGGGAGCTGGTAGAGAGGACTGTCCCCATTCCCTGCACAGAGGGAATGTGAATGGGACAATATAAAACAACCTCTCACAATGTAACACAAACAGCTGAGGTTTAGATCTTTGGCCAAGAATGAAGCTTTGCATTCCTAATTCAAGAGAAAGGTTTCCTTTGCCCTGCCAAGGGAAAGAGCTCTTTGTCTGGACAGGACCTCCTATTGCTGTCAGGAGATGCAGGAAGCTCCAAGCAGAGTGTGGAAAACTATCAGGAGCTAAAACTCAAATTGCTGCATTTTCAGGTCATCTTGATGTTTCTGGGGGAACACAACCTCGGTGAAAGGATGTCCCACTGCCTACCAAGGGTCTGGTATCACAGCCTGGGCAGTGATTGCATTAGGGACAGCACAAAGCTTTTAACCTTTGTGCCTTTCTTAATTTAACCTTTAAAGGATGTAATTTCTACTCTCAGTTTTTTTCTCTTCTTTCACTGTTTGGGCAGCTTGGGCTAAATACAGCCTGCAGCACCAGGGGAGCCCCTGGAAGGGAAAGCCAGTCCCAGCACACCCCCAATGGGACACATCCTCTTTCCCATTCTACTGCCTACAGTTCCACAACCACCTGCTGGGAAAAAGAGGAAGGGTAATTTGTGTATTTTTATGTCTGTGCGGCTGATCTCAGGCTCAGTGTCTGATGCATTTGGCAAGTAAATAACTAGACGTGAAAGTGGAACAATGTACCTGTCAGGGGGGTGAGTGTCTATGGGAAACTTGCTTTTCAGTTTATAAAGAGAAAATGACTCTTAATGAATTCAAAGATGCTTCAAAACAACCCCCTAAAAAAAGAAATCAGTCTTTAAAGTGCACTTAGTTACATATAATTGATGTCATTAAAGGGATCTTTTGCAGAATTGTTATTTATGTAAAGAAATTACCAGCTGTAGGACTTGGTGTTTCCATCTTTTGAGCCAGCAATCGGGTAAAAAGTACCTTCCAACTGAAACTTGCTGTCAGAAGCAACCTGAATCTTAGCCCTGGCAGCCTGACTGTCTGCAGATATTCTGGCTGAGCAGAGAGGATAACACTTCATAATCTGGTATGACTTGAATCTCCTCTGTGCCAGATAAGATAGCAAAGGGAGAAAATCAAATCAGGTTTCAGGGAGAGTTATCACACTTCTTTGTACAAATTTGTATCTAAATCTGCAAGCTGAGGAGCACATTGGGAACCTCTTAAGCAAGACAGATGGGAGGGAAGCTGCCTCTCCTGCTTCGTGCCCCACATCAGCCTGGCTGCTCCAAACCCATGATCCCACATTATCCATGGAGCCCCCTCCCTGTCTGTCCTGGCTGTCTACAGCCTCAGATTTATGGACCACTCCCTTCCACATCTTCATGTTTGGATTGGTGGGATACAGAGTTTCTCCCCTTCTTTTTCCAACAGCCACTTTCCACACTGGACACCCCTTTTGTTTTCCAGACCAAGACCCACCCCTAATGGAAAGGAAACACTCACAGACCTTGGGACATCTGTTCTCTAGCCTGCCTTGCCGACTCATAGGATGTGCTTTTATGATGGAAACAATTCCAGTTCCACTTGCTGGCTGTCATGCTGCAGTGCTGCTGGGGTATTTGCTGGAATAGCACTGCCTTGATTTTTATGATGGAGTGGAAATATTCTACAGGACCAGGGATGTATTCCTTCCCCCAAAAGCTGAAGTGAGAGCTTTCATCTTGAGCCATCCTCCTTCTCTTCCAGACCCTCAGCCGAGCTGCTCTCTGCTCAGCTCGAGAACAAACAGATGTTTCTCTTGCTGCACAGTATGTTGTTTAATCCCATGTCAGGGAACAGTCTGGTGCATTCCCGTGCAACTGTCAGCTCTGGAAGGTATTTTGCCCTGGATGTGTAAGGAAATGCAGCTGATAATAGTGTTAAGGCTTTTCAGCAATGCTGACTTAATGCCCATCAGGGCTGGATTCTGAAATGTTGCACAGGAAAAGAAAAGGAAAATATGGTACCCAAATTTTAGACATAGAGCTGGGAAGACTGGGATCTGCTACTGAGTTCTGGTTTCAGATGTGTAAATCACTCCATATATTCCTAAGAGTGATCTGTGCATGAAACAAATCTAATTTGGCCATTGGAATATTCAGGATCAATTCACAAGCTTCAAAGTCCGCACAACCTGAATGAAATCTGGGTGTGATCAGCAGTGCAGAAACAAACCCCTGGTCCAGCCTGGGATGGGCATTGTGGTGCCCATATCCTGTGCAGTGCGTGGCTCTGGGAAGAGGGGAGCTGTGAGGAAGTGCCCATGCTCAGCCTGAGGATGTTGAGCACCCACAGGACCCAGAGCCACACCAGCACATCTCTGCCTCAGGTGAGGAGGGCTCGGCTGCTTCCTGCACTGCCTCAGGAGAAGGTGCTGCCCAGAGCTGTCCTCAGGCACAACCAGCCCCAGTGACCACTACGGCCCTAATCACCCACTGGCACAGGGGAGCACTGTCACTGATTCCACACTCACACCCAGGGGAGACATTGGAGATTTGCCTAAACACTGTGTCAGGACAATAATTTGCTTTTCCACGATTTTTCCAAAGCATATTAACATATGTAACAAATGAAGAGCTGGATCTTGATAGGAAATGAAACCCAGCTCCGTTTTGAAAATAGACCTTACAACATGAGGCAGAATGAGGATCTCTGCACAGGGTCCATAACTCTCCTGCAGCAAAGCAAATGATATGTTCCTGGCAGAATGGAAAGGTCCCTAGGAAGCTCCCAGGGTGGCTGGGGCACTTGTGAGGCTGGGACCTCAGGCCACCTGTCACTGATACCCTGCATGGTGTCACTGCCTCAGCAATGCTTTCTACAGTCAACATCCTTCCCCTTTGGTCCCTCTCAGCCTGCTCACCACAACCCTTCCCCTTCCACTGAACTGGGTCACTTAAAACACCAACTCTCCCTGCTGTCACTTGCCTGATTGGGATGGGAGTTAGGATTTCAGGATGCAAAGCTGCCTCTCCCTTCTTCCCATCCCTGGATGTTGCTTTGGAAACACCCTCGCTTCCTGCCAAGCCCGTGAATGGCAGCCCATAACCCAGAGCCCAGCTGCTCTCTCCTAGCAGCAGGGCCATTCGTATCACACAGCCCATTCTCAGTAGCCCTACACACTGGTCCCACTAAAATCCATTTATCGCCTGGAGTATCTGGCTCATAAAAGGGTAGTTTCCTTTTTTCTCCTTTTACCTTCATAACCAAGGTTATCTGCTCAAGAATGTAGAGCGTAAATGAGGTGGTTCAGCTTATGGATACAAATAGATCTTGCTTTTTTGACTTGCAAAATGAATTCCACTGTGACTTCGATAAAACTTAAGTATGCTAATGTTCAGTCAACCAGTTGTCTATTTATTTCTGTTTATGCCAGCATACCCATTAGCAACTTTTTCTTGTTTTCTTTTAGAATATTAAATGGTTCAAACATATTCTAAAAATTAGTTGATTAGCTTGTTAGGGCACATTTCCACTGCTAGTTCCTTCTGTAGCAAAAGAGAAAATGAAGGTAATTTTGTTTGCAAGGAACGTATGATTGGAAGCTGACTGTTGAAAGATGTGCCATGTCAATGTAATGAGGGAGTGTAATATCTTAGTTTGCATCAATATGGAAATAACTGTGCAGTTTGACAGACCTGATGCTAAAGGCAGCACCAGAGCACTCATTATACATTCAGCCTCTGATTATGAAAAATAGTGTGTTTTCCTTTAAAGAGGAATACACATTATCAATCAAAACCATGCCAATTATTTCCAAAAGGGATCACAGCTAAACAGGCGTGGGGTCTCTTCAAATATAACTGCACCTGAGAAAACAGACAGATATCAAAGTACATGATAGTTTAATTTCCTGACAGTTGAATTAATTAGGCAATATAAACCCTGCTTCCTGATTGGCCCAAGCTTTGCTAGGCAGGCACTGTGAGTTGTGATGACTTTTTTCACCAAGTTGCATCCTGGGTTAGGGATTTGGTGTCCCTGGACCTGCTCAGGTAGTCCTGAACACAGGGATCAAAATGAACTGAGGTCACAGAGTGGCTCTTTGGGACAAGAGCACACTTCACTTTTTCTGGCACTATTCTTTTCTTGTTAACCCTCTTCCTCCTGTGCTGTTTGAAGCAACATTTGGTCTTTTGATCTCCATGAGAATGTGAATGTCTTTACATCTTCTCAACACACACAGTTAAAGCCATTGCTCCAGTCCTTTTGCCATCCACCCCGTGTCTCGGCCCTTTACACACACAACACTTCATTTGGACTCTTCAGTTTGTCTCAGAGCCCAAAGCATTATTTTAACCCATGGCCTGCAGGGGTTCCTGACTGAGTTTGATCTCCCTTGTCTAATTTTCAGCAAATTACTTCTTTAAAACACAGAATCAGGCTGCATTCAACCACCTTAACAGAATGGTCATGGGGCTGTTATTACATGTAAAAAGAAAGATAAGAGGATAATTGCAAAGTCACTAAACAACATACATGAACACAGACAGTTATCTGGAATAAACAGTACTAGCATGGAGTGGAATGGTTGCTAAGGTCTTTTCCCTGTTTAACTGTTGGCTTTCTGTGCTTTGTGCAGGGGGAGTTCAGAGAGCAGAGCTCAAAGATGTGCCACTGACACTCATATGTGGCATCTTGCAAGGCAGAGGCACAGCCACACTTCAGAGGGTTCAATGTGGAACAAGCAGTACCACACAAATCAGAAACTTCCCCAGCTTTTCTCCCTGTTCCATTTCCATTCCATCAGTTTGTCCCCAAAGAGATGTCTAAATGAAAGCTGTGTTGTCGTAAATAGGGAAAGTCAGTTGATCATGTAGGATTTCGGTCTGCTTTTGCATTTGAAGGTCTCTAATGTCAAGTTGTCTGTAATTTGTACTGAACCAGAAGCAAAATACTGCTGTGCTGTCACTGGAGTGTCAATGACTTCTCTGCAAAACTGAGTCTCTGTGACATTTACACATCCTAAGGACCTGTCTGAGCTTTGCATTCCACTGAGATGATGCAGGAATAACAGTTTCTTCAGGCTTCAAACTGAAGCTCTTCTGGCATTTTGCAGCTATAGCAAGGGGGAAAAAATGGTAACTTGTAAGTGACCTTCTGTTCTGCTCCTTGGGAACAGCACATGCTTCAGAGGCATGTATGGGACTTAAAGCACTGCAGTTGTACTGGAGGTATATAAATTGCTGTAGAATTAAAGCCTAACTGGCTCTGGTGGCTTTTTTCACCAATCACTTGAAGGAATATGGGTGTAGAAATGCAAAGCTCAGTGCTGGTTTTCTCAGCTGCAGGAAACCAGGCAGATGTATTATTTCTTTGTTAGCAAGGTACAAATAAACACAAACTTAAGGAATCAGGAATGTAAATCCTGACTCTCCATAGGAAATTTCACTGAGAAAACCTAGTAAAATTAGTTCAGAACTGGAGTACACAGATTTGTTTAAAGAAAACAAAGAGCTGCTGGTTTATATGTCTCATAGGAAAGAATACACAAAATAAACAAAAAGGTTCAATAAATACCATTCTATGATTTGTTGGCCTGAAAATGAATGTTGCAATTTTTTTTTTCTTGAGAGACTTAACAACTCTTATCATCACCAGCTGTTGTCCATAGATGTACCTGTTCTAAGTGTTCTCCCACCACGGTCCATCTTGATCCCTTGCCATTCAAGCAAGTTGCAGTCATTTAGAGTAGTTATGTATTGCAATAGTTTCTATGACAACAGATGATGGTGATGTTAAGAGTAAAGAATTTTAAGTTGGGTCTATGAATAGGGAGATAAAGGCACTGAACTGCAGAGGGAAAGCTTTGCTTCCAAACATTCAGCTTAAATATCTCCGCTATTAATATTTACCAGTAAATAATGACAATTGTATGAAAAGCAAATACACTCAGACTTGAAGCTTTAGGCAAGTGTTCCCCTACAAATTGTTATTCTGTGGATTTGGTGAGTTTCTGAGCAGCCCAGGTTGTTGGGGAACCGGATTCACCCCGGCAGGCACTGGCCCATTCCGTTCCATTGAGAGGAAGGTGTGAATGCTCCAAGCCTACATCTCACCCTGCGTGGGACTGAGCAGCTGAGTGTTGCTGCCAAGCCCTCTCAAACACAAAAATACTACGCTGCTTAGTGATGATAGCTCCAAAACATGGGGATTAGAACTCCTTCACTTGCAGAAAAACTTCCTGCCAACACCTGGGAAGACAACACTTCTCTCCCAGTTCTCCTGCAGGCACCCGTGCAAAACCCACTCACTCTGTGGTTTTCAGGCCCACGCTCCTGCCATTAATCCAGTTTTTCTCCTGGCTGGTTTATCTCTACACAAAGCTGCACTTCACCTTGCTGGGGTCAGGACAGGCTCTTCATCTTTGGGCAGTGCTGAGCAGGAAAGAGCTTTGCCCTTCAGCTGGGGGCCAATATCTGATCATACGATGCAAAGAACTCGCCAGGAAAAGTCTTCCCCGGTGGTTAGTAAATGTCAGGATAGAATCAGATATCTCCTGCACTAGTTTAGGTTGCACAATTAATTCAGTATTATTTGGACATGGATAATAAAACCTGCTTACCTACATTGGTCCAAAAAGGCCATTAGGAGCCCACAGTTAAGAAAGCCTGAAGTTCCTGCCAATCCCAATGGCAGCTGCATGAAGAGAGCAAGCAGAGGATCACAGTTTTGTGGCCAAATCTGCTGTAATCAGGAACCAGCAGCAGCACATCCTGCCAGGCCTAATGACGGGAGGTGCTCAGCTCCCTGGGCCCAAATCCTGCTGGGAGCAGAGGTGACAGAGCTACCACTGCCCTGGGGGTGACAGCAGTGCTAGGGGTGATGGGGTGTGGGACAGCAGGGATGACACAGGAAATATGCTCTGTCCTGGAGAGGGGACAGTGCTCCCATCCTTGCCTCCAAATCTGCTCCCCCTTGATGCAAAACCATGAAGGCACCACTGATTTTCCTACTAAACTTACCACTGTAGCCAACCCCAGCCTCTTCTATCTATTCTGGCCTGTGTGCAACAGAATAAATCCAAACCCTTATTTTCAACAGCTGGTGAGTACTGTTGCTGTTCTGGCCTCCTACTATGCTCACAATCAGAAAAAAAAAATTATGGACAGAAGGATTTCTTTGAAAGCAAAACTAAACGAGTCCAGTTCTGTTATGGGCTAATCTGGGCAAAAGCATGTGCCAGCTCTTGTAACCTTCTCATGCCTGCACTTTGTTTTCCACTAAATGTCAGCTCTGATAGACTAACCTGCTCATCTGAGAGGGCAGGTTTTTGCCTCAATAAAAACAAACCTAGTTAAAAAGATAGACAGTACCTCAATAAAAAGATACCACGGACGCATGAAATGCTCAGGCTTAATTGGTATGGCTACACTGCACCGTTTCCTTGCTGGCATATGCTAGCAGAGTGTATTTGTTGTCAGGGGATTTTCAAGGTTATAAAGCATCTTAAAGGTGTTGGGGAGTGTGTAAATTAAGCTGCTACAGGTAGGTAATGTTCCCATGATGTCAGGACTAAATATGCTGGTGCCTCCAGGTAAGAATTTACCACGGTCTGGAGTACACGGCTGGGGGCTGGATCCTCAGTTAACATAAATCCTGCTGGCTCTGTTGGTTTTACTGCAAAATGTACTCCCTGCATTTTGGATTCAGAGATCCAGCCTCGCCATTTAATGTCTAGAGCACTCCAAGGCACAAAAAAGTTAGAAATTGAAAACCCCACCCTCAATAGCTGAGATTTTTTGGCTGGATGCAGCTTCTCTGGAGGGATGTGATGCCTCACTAGATGCCAGCTCATTTCCTTGGAGCTGGGAGAGAGGGATTTTGGCAGCACAGGCTGCCCCAGCACAGCCCCACCTGGGAGCCAGGCAGCCAAATTAACAGCGTTTCTGTTGCAATAAATTTTTATCATGGGGAAGGCAGAGATTTAAGTGGCACATTATTTACTGGACTAGAGAATGAGGAAGCTGGAGGAAAAAGGAGCCTTATTCAGTCATTTCGAAAGGGATGACTTAAATGGCAGGAGCCTTCAATTTTTTTGTTGGAGGTGTAAAGGAAGGAAAATACATGCAGGTCCACACTGCAAGTCCTGGAAGGGTGGCACTTGCCTGAGCTCTTTATCTTGCTGGTGAAGTCTGAAGCATCTGCCTCTTCCCTGCCCTGTCCCTATCTCTGCACAGATCTGATGGGCTGATCTGTCACTGTCCCCTTGAATCAGCCACCAGGGCCTCTCCCACTGCCCCAGACCAGCCTGTGCTGGAGCATGGGACCCCACAGCTCCTCACCCGCTGAGGGATGCACGTGAGGGGCTCCAGATGGGCTGGGCCAGCAAGGATCATACTGGGAAGGACATGCAGGAGTAGCATTCCTGATTCCAGCTCACTTATTCCCTCTGGGCTCTCTCTGTAAGAAGAGCTTCCGGAAAAGTATTTAGGGAAATCTTGTAAGCATTAGCAGCATGATGGAGCTCTGCAGCCTTTGTGTAAATGTTATTCTGGGTTAAAAGCTTTGGACGAGTACGTTATAAACAGAAGTACTGTGGGGACTGTTAACTCTGCCTTTGCCAAGGTAACCTCCCTATTCCTGAGCCAGGGAACGCTGTGGAATGAAGCACAGCCATGCTGGTGTGCTGGCACTCCTGGCACTTTGGGTGCTAATTTAAACCATGGGGGAGTACAGCACACAGGAGCTGCTCAGGTATGTGCTCCTTCCCACCCAAGCAGTTGCTGTTCCAGCATGGTGTTACCCCCAACAGCAGCCCCAGTGAATGCCACGGCAGCAGCGCCTTGGTGGAGGTGCCAGTGCCTGCCAAGATGTGTCCAGACTGCCCAGACAGCCCCTCTAGACCCCTCTGCTGCCCTGTCCATCATGTATCATGCCATGCTTCCCATCAACAGGCAGGGATCCTCTGCTGTGGCAGTCAGAAGCTGCCCTCAGCCCAGGAATGGAGAATGCTCCCCCATGGAGAACCAAGAGTCTCTGATCCCAGGGCTCTGGGCCAGGGCCAGAGACAGTGACCCAAACAAAGGCTGGATTTTAAGGTGTACCCTAGAACATGGTACACTGTCAGTGCACAGCCAGACTGGGCACTGCTCACCTGGAACACAGGCTGGGAGAGCTGGGGGGATGTCCAGGCTGGAGATGAGAATGCTCCAGGGAGATTCTTCCAGTGCCTAAAGGGACTCCAAGAGAGCTGGAGAAGGACTTAGGACAAGGGCCTGGAGTGACAGGACACAGGGAATGGCTTCCCACTGACAGAGGGCAGGGCTGGATGGGATATTGGAAAGGAATTGTTCCCTGGGAGGGTGCTGAGGCCCTGGCACAGGGTGCTCAGAGAAACTGTGTCTGCCCCATCCCTGAAAGTCTCCAAGGCCAGGTTGGATGGGGCTTGGAGCAACCTGGACACATGGAAGGTGTCCCTGCCCATGGCAGAGGGTGGAACTGGATGGGCTTTATGGCCCCTTCCAACTCAGACTGTTCTGTGAACCTGATACACCTGAAAATGCCATCACAGGGAGGACATCCCTTAGGAAATACAAACACTAAAGGAGTAGAACAGCATCCACTCTCTTCCAGAGCGTGGGCACTGGGCTGATTTCAGGCAGGAGGGATGGATTCCACCTGGAATTCCTTAGGGATCGGGGCCCATGCAAGACTGGCTCACCTGTTCCTCTTGGCAGGTTTGGAAGGCACTGAGCAGCACAGATTTGAATTCTCCTCCTCTGGTGGGGCAGCCTGGGGCAGGGGGACAATCACCAGGAGAGCATCCCATGACCACAGTGGTGGGACAACAGGGACAGCAGAGACACCAGATCTTGGAGGGGGCTGCAGTGGCTCATGTGCTGCTGCCACGTCTTCTTCCCGCTCAGGGGAACAAATTACCCTCATCCTTCTAACATTAGCAGCCATTTCCATAAGCAATTAACCTCTGCTTTACACCATCAAGCATCTGAAAAAGGTGTTGTGACACAGTTATTAAAGGATGGAAGGACTGGGTGCCTGGCATACATAATAAAGGGTGGCCTTGCTTTCCGACTCGAATTTCTAAACAGGAGGAGAATAAGTGAAAACTTTACCAAGCAGAAATATTTCACACTTTGGGAAGGATTTGGGAAGGATTTGTTCTAGGTTTGTAATTTAAATTTTGGGGTTTATTCATTTGATTTGAAAGAAAGACTTATTTTTCAGCAAAGCAAATGACTACGGAAATTGTTTTCCATATTTGTCATGTTTTTTAAAAGAAACTTCTTTTATTTTACTTTTATTTTTAAAATTTTATCCCCATGAAACTGATGAGTCCTGGTAGAGGAGCAAACAGCTCTGGATTTACTGCTCCCCACTGGAGGTGTGTGAACCTCACTGAGATCCTCAGCCTTGCTAAACCCTCTCTGGCTATTCTGGCTGTCCAGGGCGTCGCAGCAGTGCCAAGACACAGAGGAGGTCTAAGAGAAGCCTGCAAGTTAATCACTTTCCTGGTAATATGAGCAAGATGAGACCATTCAGCTGGAAAACGGGGAAAAAGGCCATTTCTTTGCAAAGGACCATGCAACTTTCCTGTATATGCTGCTTTTTGTTCTCAGCCAAGAGGTTTCAGCCCTTCTGGGCTGGGGAAAGCCTGTGAAATCCCCAACCTGTAACACCTTGAAATACACAAAAACTGTCCATAGATATATATTTCTATAGGATTTATTTTTATAATCTATATTTTCATGATGCTTAAACCTGTTAGGGATTTCACATGCAGTTGGAGCCCCAGAGTGGTTTAGGTTGGGAGGGACCTTTAAAGCTCATCCCATTCCACCCCTTCCATGGGCAGGGACACCTCCCACTACCCCAGGTTGCTCCAAGTCCCATCCAATCTGGCTTTGGGCATATCCAGGGAGAGGGCAGGATTTCTGTGTCTGCTCTATAGCTGTCAGGGAAATTTTTTTTGGTACAATTTGCTCTCTCAAAACCCCTTTGCTTCACCCATGCACATATTCATGCACGTGAGGTTTTCTCTCCAAATCCCTGTGAAGCAGAAAGCACCAAGGCTGCCCCCAACCAGGCTGCCAAGGTGTGAGGAGTCACTTTGCTCTTGCAGCACCACTGAGACTGGCTCTGCAGGAACCAAAATCTTCCACCTATATCTGTTTTTATGGCATAAAGCATTAGAAATATTCAGTGGAGTGAATGGTAGAAGAGGGAGCTTTTCCCAAATAGTTCTGCAGGGCTTTTTTCCTTCCTGATTCCCCTTTTTATAACACAATGAGCCTGTATGGTTTTATGTCCCATTTTTTGCAGTGAGGGGGACTTGACAAGGAAGGGTTAGGACAACAGCAGCCACTTTTATTTTTTATTTAGGAAAAAGCACTGACACTTTTTATTTAAAGATCAAAGCAAGGTAAACACCATGACTCCAAACCTCTTCCCCTTTTTTTTTTGCCCTATAAAAGAATGCTATGGAGTTTACTAGTGGTGCCCCTAATGAGGTAACTTCAGCCCCAATTTCACATTATTAGCACTCTGTCTAGAAGCTGATGATCTTTGGCCACTGTAAAACATGATTCCCAGGCCAGGTGTTGGGCCCTCAGCCAAAATGCTCTGTTTTTCCCAACACTGCATTTCAAAGGGCCTCAATGATGATAGGAAAGATATACTTCCTTTAGGGATCAGAGATAATTAACTCTTTATAGTTGCTCTTTTATTATTACTGAACCCATGCCAAACTTTTGCATTGCTTTACCTAATAAAAGTACCTCCTGCACTGCTGGTAGTATCCAAATTACTTTTTTCATTTGTTAACAGTCAGGCTTTTAACTGCTTTTTGAACTTCTTTGTTGTAAAAAACTCTCCAAATTAGTCATTCCTGAGCATTTACACTGCACAATTCTTTTCAGTTTCCAAACTTTGTAACATAATTGTTCTTACCAAAAGGGAGGAATTTAGAAAATAGACAAAGAAGTCAAAACAACAACAGCACATATTTCATACAGCCACTTAAGGACTGTATTTAAGGTATTGTGTACTTTTGTGCTGCCACAGTATTGAATTATTACATTTACAGTTTCATTAATAATAATATCACTGCTCATTTGCAAATCTCCAAGAGCAGGATGAAACAGGGCAGTATCATCATCACCCCAGCTTTGCAGATGGGGAACAGAGAGAGGGAAAACAATTACTTTCCTGGTGCTAATTGACCAGCTCTGGAAGGGGCTACCCAGGGAGGTGGTGGAGTCCCCATCCCTGGAGGTGTTTGAGGAACGTTTGACTGAACGTGGAGTGGTAGACAAGGTGGGGACTGGGCACGGCTTGGACTGGATGGCCTCAGAAGTTTTTTCCAACCTGGAATGGTTCTGTGATTCTGTGAATTGACTCATCCCCAGGAATGAGACTGTGCCTCAGGGCTAATCCCATGGCCAAGATCTGCCCACTCCCCAACAGAGACTGATAGAGCTGCCACCTCTCTCCCTACCCTGTGACAGGGACATTTGGGGTTGGGATTTGTAAGGAGAAACATGCATAAGATACCAATTAATCTGTGAGAGTTCCTGGGGTTCCTTGTGCTGAGATGCAGTGGAATAACATCCCCCAAACAACACCTGGGCTGGTTTCCTCCCAGCCTTGCAGAGACAGGGCACATCCCTCACCCCAGCTCTCTGCCTGTGCTGGAGCATCTGCCATGGGGAAAGCATTGCTGCTGTTGGAAAGACCTGCTCTCCTCAAAAAAAGCAAGGAATGTGTTCTGAGAAACACTCCATGTTGGATCAATACCCATTCTGCTCCTCAAGTTTGTATTTCCAGGGGGTTATTTATCTACAGCCTCAGAGTTCTCAACTGAAGAGCTGATTGCTCAGTTTATACCCTGCAAGCAGGTGAATAAAGATTTGCAGATTTGCCACTCAATCTGAATATACATGGAAATGAAGAGAGAGGAAAAGAGGTAAGTAATATTCACTGCATTTGGGATTTGCTTTCCTTTTGAAGCTGCATCTAAACACAGACTGAAAACATAATCTTTCCAGATCCAGGCTCCAGGATTTTAATCTGGATTTCTGGCTGATAGCAATTAAAAGCTGAGAGCACAGAAGTATTTTATTTAAAAGAATGATTGGCCTAATGGTATTCAACTGAAGCATGGCCTCCAGATTGGACCTGGTCACATGTACAAAGTGTGGGGAGTAGCTGAGTTACTCAAGATCACAAAGGGAGTTAATAGAACTGGGATCCACATTCAATGTCTTTTTCATTATCGGCTCTTTGTTCTGCCCATTAGTATACACTGACTCCCTTTGGTAAGATCCTTTGTATTTCCAACTTATCAGGGTCTCATAAATGAAAGCCATGTGCTTTTATCTACTCATTTCCTTTAATAAGTGTCACAAACATTCTGTGTGATTGATTAACTGGTAACAAGAAAGAGAAAAAATAGGAATATGCATACTAGCATATTTTTCTTTGCTCAAAGAAATGCATTTTATACGTACGTGGCACTTATAATGTATCAAGCTGCCAAAAGTTTTAAACAAAGGAGGAACTGAATTACAGTACAAAACACAGTGACAAGGCCAGCTTTATTCTTGGTGTAACTCACTGATGTCAGCAAAGTTAACTCAGAGATTAAATAGGCCCACCACATGTACATGAAACACCCCAGTAAGCTCACAGGGATGTTCACAGATTTTTGCAGCCAGAAGGGACTGTTAGGATCATATAATCTGACTTCCTGCAGAAACAGGATGAGAAGTTTTCACCCATTTATCCATTACACCCAGCTGATGGACTGAAAGATTACATTCCCTTCCTGCTGGCAGGGGAGTTGTTTGGAAGAGCTGTGGGAAGATGCTCTGTGTGCCCTGGAAGCGCTGAGCATCCTCCCCTCGCCCCCATGGCAGTGGGAGGCTTTGCTCACTCCCTTCATGCTGCATTTGGCTCTGCAGGGACTGGAGATGGAGGCTGAAAGGCCTCATTGCACCCAGTTTGGGAGCACTTCCCCTTGGAGGGTTTGTGCCTGTGCTGCTCCTCTCTGCAGTGAGGCGACCACAGGCTGAGGTGGGAAGTGCTGAGAGCAGACTGGAGGATGAATTCACCTGTTCTAGGCATGAAGGGCTCGTGCAGAGGTAGAGCAGGGACCTGGCAGTGCTTAGCACTGCCATCCCAAAACCACTAGATCCCAAGGAATGATACCTCTATGGCAGTCAAGGCATAAGAGCAGATGAACCACGAGTGCTGACACTCAGACCTGTGTGAGATTCACTGCACCACTGCTCCATGTGCCAGCTCTGGGGCAGGAAATACAACAGTGAAATTCCCTTTTTTTTATTATATGCAAGAAGGAAAAAACTCTGTACAAGTGCATTTACTGAAATACCTCCTCTGCACACCTTTGGAGGTGCCAGTCTCAAACTGAACTGTAGCATTTTTCTAACATTTTACAATCTCTAACTCCCTGAGTGTGTTGGTGTCTTACCTCGACCATTAAGAGCACTCCTTGCTCTCCAGACAGCGCCTTCCACCACACCAGTGCTGTGATTTCTCCCTGTGATCCACAGTGATCCCCAGTCAGTGCATTCCTACTGATCATTTCACACAAGGGCCTCACATTTCCTATTTATTGATAAAGTAACTTCTGTAAAGGTCCTGTGAGGTGTTATATGATCCCTGAATTATGATGGGAGGCTGAGCCATGGAGCAGCCTTAGTGACATTTTTACTCTTTGCAAAGCTAGACCAAGATCTAGAACCTCACCTTGCATCTCTGAAGGTTTTGTTTGGACCAGAGGAGGTGTCTCCCTCCCATACAGAACCACCTGGGTGATTTCCCACTCTGCTGTTTAAATGCAGCTGAAGAACAAGTCAGTCTTTTCCCTTATGCTGCAATTTATTTTTACAAAATAGGGCACATGCACAAATCCATTAGGATTCATCCCATCTATATATTTCCTGACATAACCTGCCCTTTTTACCTCCCAAACTCTGATCCTGAACCCAGGGCTGTGCTAAGCCTGAGAAGATCCCTGGGATAATTCTGCTCTGCACTCCCAGCTCTGGCGTCTTATCTCACAGCCAGTTGTTTGGAGGGACAGGCACATTTGCAAGATTATCTTTTGGCTTGTGGCAGCAGAAATCAGAAACAGATTATTTGAAATGAGAAGCTCTTACCATTTTATCTCCAGGCCAGGTGGACATGGATAACCTAGAAGGATATATTTAGCAGGGAACACTTCAGACCAGGGTGCATGTGTGTATCCAGTTACTAACTGTTAATCATGTCTCCTTCCCCTAAGTTGGCCAACCCAAAGGACACCTGGCAGTTCTGGAACATTCCTGTTAGATTACTAATATCAATATTAAGTGAAAGAGCTTGAAGAATGTCACATCAGTTTCTGATGGCTCCCTTCTGCCATACTTCTGGCCAGCAGGCTTTGGCAGATGTGGCTCCATTCTGTCCAAATTTAAGTCCAGGGTTTAAGAATGTGCTCACTTTCCTGGGACCATCTGTTTGCTTTTCTGCTGAAGGAACTCCAGCCTCTTTGGCAACCTCAATGTATTGTACTCAATAAATCCTGACATGTAGCAAATTTTTTTGGCAGATCTTGAATCTGAATGTCATCCAAATTGTTCATTATTGATATTAAAACCGATTTGTGCATCACCAGCCATTAAAGGAATGCACTAAATATCTCCACAAATGAGAAACCGAGTAGTCCATCACAATACATTTATCAGCAGCAATGTTAAATGGAAGAAGAGTTCTAGGGCTTTTCCTGCTGTTGCAAAAGCCAACATCTGAGAGCAGCTAGAGGACCCAAAGGTACCAAGAGCCAATACACAAGATAAAAGTCAAAAGGAAGGTGCCCAAGGACCACCTGATACGGTCCAACATGTGCTGTCTAGAGCAGGGAGCAGAACCTTGTGCCTATTCCTCACTCCACAAATCCAGTGTGACCACAGCAAGGTCTCTTCACCCTGCATGGGTTTGACATCCTCTTAAAGTTGTCATCTACACTGCAGGGTTTTCAAGACATCATCAGGCTTGTAAAATAGTGACTGTGAATTTTGTTACTATACCCTGGTGGCCAGAATGGGCATCTCTAGCATGACAAAGTATAATTAACCTTTCAAAGTGAATTTCTACCAAAAATAATGATGTGTAATTTTTGTGTGTGTAGAGTGTATACCCACATTATCTTTAATTAAAAAGGAATAATTTTCTAGATAAGGAAATTGGCGTAAAATTAAGTTTACCAGACTTATTTTTAAGGTCTGTTTTCCACTCAAGTTTTGCATAAGTGCTGTGGGGTTATTGGGCTCCAGTTGTTTCAGTTATTAGCATTCAGACTCCATATTTCACATGATTTTTCACAAAAAACTTGCAGAAGCTTTGGAAAAATCTTACAGTTGATCTTCTACATAGAAATTAACTTCATTTCTTATTAAAATAAATTTTTAAAAAATCTATAGTTATCCAATATAACAGTCTATCCTGACACACCACATTGAGAACAAGGATTCTGTTGATATTTCTTCATCTTTCCTTACTCCTCCTCCAACAACTATTAAAAATTCTCATATGAAGTTTTTTCCCTTTATAGTTGGACACAGATGACAAAAAGTAGAAGTCAGACAACTGTTTCAATGGCACTTGGATTGTACAGTCCCACAGCAGGAGTTGGATCCAAACCCTAGGGCTGCCTCCAGAAGGACCATCACAATTCTCCTTCCTTTGTCTTTTTTCTTTGCAACAGGTGGCTCAGGAATGCCTCATTTCTCAAGAAGCTTTTCTCCATGAACTAAGTGGGGTGTGGAAAGGTGGAGTCAGTCTCTTTTCTCATGTAACAAGTGACAGGATGAGAAGAAATAGCCTCAGCATGTGCCATGGAAGATTTGGGTTGGGCGTGAACAAAAATTGCTTAACCAAGAGCAGAGGTGAAACCACTGTTGCTGAAGGGAGTTAAAAGCTGTGTGGCTGTGGCACATGGGGACATGGGTCAGTGGTGGCCTTGGCAGCGCTGGGGAATGGTTGCACTCGATGATCTCAGAGCTCTTCTCCAATCTAAAGGATTCTGTGACTCCTTCTGTCCATGTGGAGTGAACATGCAGCCTCGACAGCACGCTAAACTTTTGAACTTTTCCTACATATTCTCCAGACACTCTCACAGATCCTTCCCCAGTTAATTGAATGCTGCTGAAAGGCTGAAGATTGATAGCTCAGGAGACCAAAGCCTGTTGTTACAAGCAGGTAATTATTCAGTAGGATAAATGCTTCCTCCCACCACCCCATCACAGTGACTGTAGCCTGGGAGTAGCCAGACCAGGGCTGGGATGGGGGCACTGCTTCTGCTACAGCTCCAAAATCGCTCTCCTTGCCCAGTTCAGTGCCAGTCACAAACCTAGTGTGGATTTTAGGATGTAGCTATCTCTCCACTGGAAAATGGAGGGAGGGTGCCAGCACTTCTAGATCTCTCTATTACCAAGCTGGCTCCGTTACAAGCAGCACACAGCGATTTCAGTGAGCCTCAAGCCAGGGCACAAGGGTTTGAGGAAATGTGTTAACAGTATCAGCCAGTGTGACAAGGGAACTGCACTTTTAATCAGCTCTGCTCCTTGAGGTGATCACTCTCTCCTGCTCTGCTCCTCCCAGCACAGCTCAGAGTAGGGGAAAGCACTTCACTAGCTTTGAGGGGTTTTATTTCCTTATCAAGATGGGTGGTTTTTATCATTGCTGTCCTTCTGGTTTGTCTCACTTTCATCAAACTGCTGGGCCTATTAAATGAACAGAGGATCACTCCAAATATTTCAGTTGGGATTAAAACCCCTGCTCTGATATCCTCCTTTTTTTCTGTTACAACCTCTTTTCTTCTCCACTTGGCCATGTCACCCTGTAGGGGCTGACAGTGAACAGCTCCTGCTCTCCTCTGCATAGGAGTGCAAAATCCTCTTGTACCTTGTGTATTCCTTGCAATGTGAAACTGTACAAACCAGTCCAGTGGGAACAGATATGACAATTGGAATGCATCAGTTAATAACTAGTGAGATAAAAGTCTGTCTTTAAGGTGAGGTTGGGCTCATGGTCATTCATTACTGCTTGAAACCTCCTGGCTTTGCTGCAGCAGGCATCATCAAGGGTGGGACACAAGGAGCTGGGTGCTCCTTTGCATATTTATGGAAATCTTCTACTCTATGAACTGGCAACTTTGCTATCAATCCCACGCCATCACTGTCTCTGTTAAATGCTCGTGTAACTCAGGGTTGTGTAACTGGCTGAGAGAACACGCTCGTGGATGTCAGAAAATCTCTATTCTATTTCCTGTACCAGGATGGATAATGGGTTCTCCATGGGTTTGGATTTCCATACGTAAATCTGGGATACTAATTCCTAACCTGTTCCTGGAATTTATGGAGCTTAATGGATGAGAAGTTATACCTTCTTATACCCAATTAAGCACAAGTGATTGGTATGGAAGAAAACAAGGGGCTGGCTCTGATTTGTGCCCTGGTGTTCAGATATCATCTTTACCCCAACTATTTCTGCTAAAACACCAGAGCTAGTTACAGCCGAGCTAGTAACATCTCCAGTCCCAGGTAAAATATTTTTGCAAGTCACTATATAATGCTGTGGCAGGTAATTCTGACAGCCAGCTCTCACAGGAAATAACAGCAATCAGAAACCCGACCACCTTCCAGTGAAAGTACAAGATGTACTCCTGAACTTGCCTCCTCAGTCATCAAGGCTCAGCAGAGTGTACATTAGGAGCAGAAACAACCCCTTTCCAAATAAAACACCAGGCTGCTTCCACAGGGGAGGACAGGAGAAAGAAAGCATCTGAGGGATGTTACTCATCTCCTTTAATAGATTGCTCTGAAGTGCATCAATACACGGTGCAGGGGTGGCACAAGAAATGACACAGCCTCACGAGTCATTCAGGGCTTGGGGCAAATGCTGGTGGCCAGCTATGCTCCATTTCTTTGGAAAAATGGAGCCAATAAACACTAACTGTCCTGCAAAGACTGCAACTTGTTTCTTAGGAGCAGAGCCGCCACTGAACGTGCACCAGCTGGTAGGAAAAGCTTTGCAGTTCAATAGCACCTTCTATCTGCAAGACTGCTAAAATAATAATAGTTGCTCGGCTCTCTCTAGTGGAACATAATAATGAAATGGAAAACAGATGATTTTTTTTTGCCTGCAGGACATGACAATAATTGATTTAGGACTATAATTTTTAATAGTAGGACTGTGGAAGTCCTAAAACTCCCTAGGAGCTGGGAGCATATTCCAATGGAAAGATGACTCACTGCTGCTCATTCTTATTCTACTTACTCCTCCTATTCACCAAACATCCTGTGCTGGCCATAGTTACAGAACAGATTTGAGGATATGGGGCTGCAGGAATCTTTGGTCTGAAGTGACATGACAAATCTTATATCTTTATGGTTTAACTTGTGTTGGATTCATTAGGAAACTGTTGTGTTGGAAGGAGGATAAGCAGTGGCCTTGTCATGTCAATGCCCACAGCCAAACACAAGGACCACGTATAAATGACAGCTGGTGGCATTTTCAGGATGTCTCTTGCCTCTGCAAGAAGGATTTCAGTGTACAAGGTGAAAACACTCAGAAAGGTAAAACCATCCTTGTGATCAGGGCCAGACACTCCTGCTCCTTTATTTCAAGCACTTGTATATTCTTTCCTCTAGCTCTACTGAATTTATAAATATTTGTAGTGGTTCAGATGTTGGAGTGGAATAAGATGATCTTACTTTAGAAGTGTTAAATGTATTTCCTCAGAAAACAGTTGTGACTCTGTGACAACAACATGTGACCCACTGATGGCTGCAATAACAAATCAAAGGCCTGGGAGGGGAGGCTGGAATGAGATGACTTTTAGGGACCCTTCCAACCCAAACCATCCTTGTGATGATTCTTTGTCTTGTACATATTCATTGAAAATTTGGGCTGAAGTCACACACCTCTACCTCAGCAGCTACTTTAGGCGACCCTATAGAAACACAAACTATTATCTCTACAGATGTTCCACAACTGGAAAATTATTTGATCCAACCTAACATGGGTTTTAATTAATTCAGCAAATATTGAATCCAATAACAACTGTTGCTTAGAAAGTAAATTCCATGGGGCAGGGTTAGACGGGATCTCTGTGTTGAGTATTACACAAAACATCTTGACACATCAATAGCAAACAGGCATCTAGAATGTCAGTTATTGAACACAGATAGAATTCAGCAATTTCTTTTTATCTGAGGATAAAATCCCACTGTAACGGCTGATTTTGACTAAACCACTTGCCTGCTCAAATCAAATATAGTATTTTGGAGATAAATTCTCAAACAGTTAAAAGTGAGGCCTGAGAATTGAGGTGCAGCTGAGTGATCCCGCTCATATGATCTGGAGAAGGAAAACTTTGATTTGTGTGACAATTTAATGATTTACAAGGTGAAGCACTCATGGGGTGGCAGGGCAGAAATCCAATTCTATTGGACCAGGAAAAAGCCAGGGAGGATTTGGGTGAATCAAAAGTGTTCTGTAAATCCAAGATATTAATAATACTGCTATGTGTTAATTTTATCCCAGGAATCATAGAATCATAAATTGCGTGGGTTGGAAGGTGATTTAAAATCATCTCATTCCATGCCCTGCCATGGCAGGGACACCTTCTAATGTCCCAGGTTGCTCCAAGCCCCATCCAACCTGGCCTTGGACACTTCCAGGGATAAGACATCCACAACAAATAGTTACATACTGAACATGAAGTTAAATGCAAATGGGAGAAATTCCTGATGCATGCCTAAAACATGGAGCTAGTCTCCCATGATTTCTTCCTTTTTCTTTAATTAATCCTGAAAATTAATTACTGCAAATGATTCAGTTAGTCAAAATAGAGGATATAAATAGATTTTTTTTTAAACAAGTTACATGAAACCATGATACAAAAGTTCACAGTAATTAGCCCCCTACTAACAGTTAAATAGAAATTAGAGTAAGCCTGTTTAGGTTCTTTTTCTTTTATCAAAATGATCTACACTTCTCAGATTTTTATCACACTGGACCGGTCAGCCATATGTATAATGCTGTCAAAAAATAAACCAGCATGATACATTGACATGAGGAGCAGAGACAGAAGGGGGATTTAACATTTCACCAGTGTAGAGAAGGAAGTCCAATTCCTGCTCCTAATTGCAAGGCAGGCTGGTGCAGGAATGCTCTCCAGCACAGCTCTCCTGCCCTGTCCAGGAAAACCATTCCCTGCCCAGCAGAGCCAGCTCAGCTCAGGAGATGTGGCCAAGCTGTCAGCACTGCTGCATCCATCAGGGACAGCTCATCTTCCCAGTCCCAATGTGCAGGCACTCTCTGCTCCCACACAAGGAATTACACAACTTTTGTTTCTTTAAAAAGGTTGGTGGGGAATTATGATGAGATCTGAGAGCACTGATAACAGGATTGCTGTTGGACAAAGCTGGCTGTTCGCTGTGCTCTCAGCAGTTCTCACAGCAGCAGAGGAAAACCACAAGTTTCTTTTCAAATCAAGCAGTCCATTACTATTTTACATGTCTGGTTTGATGACTGATCGACACTCAGAGAGGGATGCTGTAAAATATTCTGGATTAACGGGAGAAGTGGTTTGCAAGACAGAGGAGGGTTTTGAACAGATTAAATCCTGCCAATGCACCAATTCTGCAGGAAGTGTCTGAGCAGTACAGGAGGAAGGTGACAGGGAGCTCTTGCTCTCCCAAAGTGAGGGGCAACTGACTGCATCCAGACATTCAGGCAGAGCTGTGCAGCTCTTTCAGCTGCCAACCCTCCCTTCTCACCCTCCTTGCCCTTCAGACTGAGCAAAGTGCTCTTGCAGGGTCCCCCAAAGCACCTTTCCCTCTCCTGGAAGCCCCAGGAGCACCAGAACCTGGGGCTGGGTCCCTGGGGGTGACTCTTCAGCTGGACACCCATTCTGGGGTAACACGATCCACCTGAACTCAGGGAAACTAAAATAAACTGAAAAGGAGGTGACCAGCTTCTAGTAGCAGCATTTTTTTTTAATACCACTCCAGTTGGCAGGTTGGAGAGGGAATAACATCTTCCAGGAGTTCTGCTTTATTGGAGAACAACTGCATTATCCTGAAGGAGAGCTCCTGACAGGGCTGCAGCACTACTGCTCTACACAGGAAATAGCTTCATCCTGTCATAATCTCCCTCCAATTTTCCTCTGTATTTTGATGTATATTGTTCCAAAGATACAATTTTATTTTAAATGGAGTTTATTTCAGACTCTGAAGTGTCAAATTTAATTTCAAGAGTTTTTATTGTAAGACAAGATATTTTTTTGTTTTAGTGAGCAATTGTAGTAAATTGTAAATTGTAGTAAATAACCAACACTGAGTTTCTGCTCTGCAAATGTGTTTCCAAGGCAGATACAGATCAAGAATTGGCATTTATTCCCTCACTGTTACCCACACTTTAGATTTCTTCAAACACTTTTATTCACTATCACCTCTGGACCAGCATCATCAAAACGTAATCTTTGGAAAGATCATTCCTGTGGGGACTCTGCACTGCAGGAGTGCAGCTTTTCAGACTGCCTGTATCAGTTTTGGATGGAAACCTCTGCACTGTCACTTCAGAGAACTCAGTCCAGCAGGTGGTTTATGATGCCGAGAAAGCTGTACTGCAAAAAAAAAAAAAAAAAGGAATGCTGGATTTTGTTAGTAGAAACAAAGTTTAGTGTGGATCCTTGCCAAGGAAGATGAGGTTTACGAGTCCAATACTCCTGGTGCACATGAGACATTATATCAGTGGTGAGAAATTTATTGCAATCATCTTCTTATTTCCATTTCTGCCTCCTTTTTGGTGACATAATAGTATAAAAAGGAAAGGTCATACCTTGATGCCAAGATGATTCATAACTTTAATACCAGAAGGAACAATTGACCTACACAATCTTTGGCTAAAATGTATTTCTAGCAATGCTTTCAGTCTTGATCCGAAGCCAAACAAATAGAGAAATATCCACCACAAGGATACTGTAAGATGTTCAGAACCACCTGCCTGAGGAAGGAGGCTGATACCCAGAGGAAGGTCTCTGAGAAGCCAAGGCAGAGCTGACCGAGCTCTACATGGAATTCTCATGGGCTTCTCTGCAGGGTGGCTCTTGCTGCACTCACTGAAACTAGCCTGGAAGCAAAGTTATGATGGTTTCCCCAATGTACAGCACTGACAAAGCCATGGATACACAGAAGAGATGAAACCAAGACCCAGGACAGCACAGTGGCATTTGCTGCTTTGGGAAGGTGCTGCTGTGCAGCCCCTGGGGGAGTGAAGTGAAGTGAAACTCCTTCCACTGCTTTGCCTGCTCTCTTTGGCTCTGCACTAAGGCAGGCATGAGATGGCAACGGGAAAGCAGAAACAACGTGGGAGGGAGAAATCTGGGCCACCATTTCTATGTCTGAACTGCAGACTGGGCTCTGGGATGAGACCTGAGAGCAGGAAAGTGCCACAGCCCCAGCCCCAGCCCTGACTCCGGTGAGTTGGAAGCATTTGGACTCCATAGGAAGTTCTACCTACAGCAGGTTAATATTAACAGAGGACACTGAGCCAAGCTGTCAGAGAAACTACTGCTTTAAAAAACCAGGAACTGTGTCACAGCATGACAAACATATGCACAGATTGATTTTGGCTACAAACCAAGAAATCTGTACAACCAAAGAGCCCAGCTTTTAGTTGTAGCCATGAGGACACAACTAGGATACGACCTGCTCCTGCAACTGTCAGGCCAGCAAGGAAAAGCCAATGGCTCTTGAAATACTTCTGCTGGAAGAAAATTTTGGTACCAAGTATGACAAGACAAATGTTAAAAGAGAAATAGAAGCAATTGGAGATGTCAGCTGTATGCTTGGCAAAACAGGCTTGGGTGGGAATAAACCAGAGAAATCCAAAACAATGACAGGAATCTTGAAATGGGTGATTAACAAAAGCACAGACCAAGGTTCAGAAGTTTTTGCTGTGTCCAGAAGATCCCATGTGAAGAGGCAGATTGTCTCATAAGCCTGTGTCACCCCTTAAATCCAATTACATCTGGTAGAAACAAAAGCTGACAGACACAGCAGGTGTTATCAATGTGATTTTTGGGAAGCAGCCATCCATACATAGAGCATCACCAGGACCCAAATGGGCACCTTTGGCAACCTCAGCAAAGAACCTGGCTATTGAATTGGAAAGTGTTTTCCTAGCTCAGAACACAAAGGGTTGCTGAGGGCAACAGAGCATGGAGCCAGGTATTACTGAGCTGCTGCTCATGGCTCCCTTGGTGACCACAAACAGCACCTTAGACCATTCCACATCTTTTTCCAAAAGTGCCTCTCAAGTTTGCTTTCACTCCCCAAACCCCCAAGCCAGCTTCTCTCTTCTTTTCACTTTCTTCTCACACAGGAGCTAAATAAAATCCTGTGCAAGTTTTGAAAAGAGGTAATAAAGATAACATCCTGTGTTTAGATTAGAGAGTAAAAAGGGATGGAAGAGATGAATAATCAACCTCGAGGACATAAAATGCTAAAACAGCCTGGGATTTGGAATGAAAATTTAGTCTGGGTAGAGTTTGCTGTCAATTGACACTTGAGGAGGTCCTTGAGCATTCCCTAGAATTTGGTTGCAAGCTCTACCCAAAGTAATACTGCAGTTTGGTGGGGCAGTGTGTCTGCATGGTTTGTGTACAGCACAACCTTTTTGGTTTTGCACTGCAAACACCAACATTGTGCCACCTGCAGTGACACATCACCATGCCACCAGCCCCAACTTCACTGGTGTTTTCCTCTTTCATATAAAGACTTTCAAATTGTGCCTGCTAACTTCATGTGGATGATCACAGCTCTAATTTACACAAAGCTCCCCAGCTTCCCCAAGATGTGGTCACATTACAAACATAAAAGATTTCCAATTGTATTACCTTGATTTACATCAATGCCCATTTGCAGTTCTCCTAACTTTGTCTTTTTTTAATGTTTCCTTTTGTTTCCCTGCCCCACAGACTGCAGAGCACTCTCTGCACAGTGCCCACAGCTCATGGATGAGGAAATGCCACACAGAGGAATTCCTAACTTAGTCCCAGTCCTATGGGAATCCTGCAGAAGTGAAAGGAAGTGAAGCCTTTAAAACCAAATCCTGACTACCAAACTGGCCTCTTTTCCTCCCAGGAAGTCATTAAGCCCCTGCAAAATCTTGAACCTCTATCACAATGGCACTTGTAAAAGAGGATTTTAATGTTTAAACAGTGCTTGAGTTAAAAATATTTTGAACATGCCATTTACATTTTGGACAAAGTATATTGAATTTACCATGAAAATGTTCCTATAGAGGCAAGATAAAATAAATGAAAAGACAGCTCTCCTTGTATTTAATTTTTTTTTCTGTAGAACTAATATAGGATTAAAGAGGAAAACCTGGTAGCTGCAGGAACAAGTTTGAGCAATCACTTGTCACTTGCAGTTAGCACAAAAATGTATTATAACAAGATATTACTTGTAGAATTTCCTCTATAAATCTTTTATTCATTCCAAGGAATCCCAGGCCAGGCATTTGCCATACTGCATTGTCAAAAATAATGCCCAGCATAAATGGTGTGCGAAAGACCATGAACATCAGAGATAACAAGAGTACTAACACCTTATGGGCCTTAAAAACCCAGAAGTGGTATTTCTGGTCTCTCATTAAAACTGAAATAAAAATATTGTTAAAGAATGACTTTTATGCTTAACTATTAAATGCAGCATTGATTCTTTGCTTATGGTTTCCCCCCGCTTTTCTTCTTATAAATTGCTGAGTGAATGTAAACAAGAAAATAAATTTTTATGGTCCCATTCTGTTGCTGGGTAGGAGAATAACTGAGAGCTGAAACAACCTGGCAACCTAAATGAGCATCAGGAGTAAGAGAACACCTGTAAAACACCACTCAGAACTACGAGAAGGAAGAACAAAACTGGTTGAGAGGGAGGCACGGTGCAAGCCAGAGTGGTTCCATGGAGGTCAGGAAATACTGGGCAATTTTTGTGGGCGAAAGAGATACAGGCTCTGACCTGTATCCTGATAATTCCATCTGCATTTATCAAACCTGCTGAGCTTCTTTCTTGTGTTGAGCCAGCCAAGAGTTGTGGTTATATAACCTCACCAGCTTCTAAAACTGCCTTGTAGTTCAGATTTCACAGGTGAGAGATTTCTCTCTCAGAGCTTCCCTCTGCACCAGGGAGTTGCTCCTCATGGCAGGACTGCAGCCCTGGCTGAGTGAAGGATGTAGCCTGGCTGCTTTGGAGAGTGTGGACTCACACTGAGGGTGGACTTTCAGAGGCTCAGTGCAGAGCTGGGGCTGTGGCAGAGCAGAACTGACCTCGACTCTCAGCATTCATCCTCCCTGAACACCCACACCTTCACTGATGTGTTGCACCTCTTGGCTTTTCCTGAAGCTCACCCAGAAAACACAATTTGACAGCTGCTCCTTGCTACTGAGGACACTCTGCTGAGTCCTTCCTTTTTCAGATTTTCATATTCAAATCCTGATTTGGTTTTTGCAACAGTTTCTTCAGCTTTAGTTCTCCTTCTGCATTGTCTTTCTAGTGTGTTTGTCCTGCTGTACTCTTCCCTTCACTTTTCCCATAGGGAAAAGCCACTGCCAAATTCCCATTGGTTTCCATCTCTGAGCTGCTTTTTCTTCCAGATTCAGCTGATTTGGGAGTGAGAGGGCAGAGGGTGTGGGACAGCAGTGGGAAATGTGAGCTGGTGTAGCTGTGTCAGTAGGGTGACTGCAGGGAGATCAAGAGAGTCCCTAAGCAAGGCAAGTTTATAAAAGTTTATAATTTCTGCCAAAACTCCTGGCACATTTCTATCTCAAACAGGTAAGCAAGCTGTGGGTTCATCTCAGTCTTAGCGAGGTTCTCCTTTCTTTCCCCTCACTTCAATCTTTTTAGCAACTCTTTATTTTCTTCCAATTCATCCCTCAGATTTTTTTCTTTCCATTTCTCTTTCTCTTGACTTCCAGAGGCTCTGAGGGTAAGAAACATCTTTTCTCCCAGCTTGCTTACCACAAATAGATGGGGGAAAAAAAAAGCTTTCCCAGATTCTCTAATACATCTTTGCTTTCACAATGGAAACACAGGGCATGTTTCCTTCAGCTGTAGAAAATGGAGAGCAAAGCAGGAGTGGGGAAATACCAAATGGAAAGTGACCTCTGCACTTTGGTTTCTGCACTAGAAATTGTAGACTGAACCAGACTCTCTGATAACATTAAGCCTCAAGGAGACCTAAGGATCACAAAATGTCCTTAAATGTCATCAGATCTGGAAGGTGCTGTCCGGATTTTCTCAGCACGAAATTTGGAACTGCTGCAATAACTCATGCAAGTTCAAATGCCTGAGAGTCACACAACATCACCATATGTCCTAACACATAACAAAAAAAAAAAATCAAAAAATAACGTGCAAATGTTTGAAAGAATATTTCCTGTTAGGAGGGTTTTTATACCCCACTTAGAAAGGGTGCTGCTGTGTTTCTGAGAGTTACTGTCTCAGCTACAGAGCTCCCATGAAAGGGAAAATTATAACCATAAAGGGAAAATTATAACTGATCAAATTTTAAAGAAACTTCTAAAAATAGCTTGTCTAAAACCCATAATGTCACAATGATCAAGTCTAAGATCTCAGGTCCCCCCAGAGCTTAGAGCAAGATACATGCCATTAGGAAGTTTTGGCTTTTCCACTCATTTTTCCCTGGGACACAGACATTGCTTTTGACTCCATAGGCTTGAAAGGTAAAGAGCTGAAGCATCTTTGCAGCCCCAACTGGAATATCCCTAAACTCCCATCCACAAATGTCTGGGAAACAAGATTTACCACTAAGCAGAAATTTGTCTTCCATAAGATGTGGGTGTGTCCTTGCTTCCAGTTCCAGAAAACCAGGAATTTGGAGCAGTGGGTGGGCTGGAGAGACCCCTAGCAATGCTGGATTTGCAGACAACACAGGGGATTTGGTTAGAAGTGCAAGATAATTATGGTTTGTTATCCTGCATTTCAGTTATTGCAGCAGCATGAAACCATCCATCCAGGGGCTATCTGAGATGGAAGATGACCTCTAAAGTTAAGCAGACATTACTAATAACCATTTTTTTGGCCATTAAAATAATAAATCACTAGTGATAGGGACCTCATCTTTTGGAGTTAAGTCCTACAGTGCTCACTAAAAGATTAAAAAAACCCCCAAGCTCTTGATAGCCAGTGCAAGTTTTGCTTGGGCACAGTTTCTTCCAGTTACTAGGTATTTATCAGCAGCAGCAACACAATTTGTATTATACAGCCTGAGCTCACTGTTAAAATTTATACCAATCAGCAGAGTCATTAAGCCCTACATTTGCCTTCCCCTAATCCACTGTTAGATTAAATGGTTCAATTAATAATAAATATTAGCAGTTTATTAGATGAATAGTTACACCACTACATTAGTGTATGTGGTTGCAGAGAGACAGAAATGAAGCACCAGTTTCCCACTAAATCATTTTTATCCAGGCACTGTACCATATGTTGTTCTGCTGCACTCCTCTCTTCTTTACAAAAAACAAAGCCAAAACCTTCGGCTTCACCTGCCACTTCTCGTTATTCAGCCACAGCCCAAGGATCTCGATGGAAATGAGGAACCAGGCTGTGCTCTGAGCAAAGCCATTGAACTCAGCAGGCTGCAGGAGGGGAGCCAGCACAGGCTTTGACCCATTTATTTGAGAAAATTACCCCTGGACAACGAGCTAATCCTCCCCAATAAGCCTGGCTATGGGCAGGAGGAAGCACCAGATTAGTGAATTTGGTTTGCTGAAGGGACTGATCCTTAGCAGCTGGAGAGGCTGTGCTATCCCAGGCTGAAAAGCCTGGTGTGATAACCTGCCAAATTGTTGCATCTGTACATGATCTGTTTCCATCTACAAAACGGATTGCAAAATCTTCTAATTTTATAAGGCAGAGGAAGGATCAGCTAAGGGGGAAAGTTGGTTATGTTGTCCGGGAAACTCCTGTTAATATTCATGTGCTTTTTGTCAAATATCCATGGTTATAAACACACGGAGCAGTTTTCAAGCACGTGGCCTAACTGGTGCAAGAGTGGGAAGATGACAGTCAGGATGCTGGACTCTGTTTCTAGCCTCATCCCTGGCTTGACACTTGATTTCTTCCAGCTCTCCCAGCCATGACTAATGAAGCATCTTCTCATAGCTGTAAATTCATCCTTTCCAGACCTGACCTTTCCTCATAATTCTCGATTTCTTCTGCCTCCTCCCTGGGTTAATCCCATCCTGATTTGGGCCTCAGTTTCCCTCATCCATAAAAATAGGATAATGATGCATTTAATAAGGTGTCTTTGGATGGAAAACACTGTCAGGGGTGATTAAAGATATAACCAGGGAGTCACAAATACATTGGACCATAATTAGCTCAGGGATATTTGTGGAGGGGTCAAAAATGTGTTTTCATGTTCTTCTCTGCTTGTACTTGATGTCAAACAGCAAACCTTCAGGAAAATCAGGGAGGTTTGCAAAACTGCCTGAAAACCTCAAGCAGATCAAGCAGCTCTACTTGAACTGGCATTTCCCATAGGAAGGAAGAGTTTCCATCCTCTCCTGAAGTTTGAAACATCTTTGATTTGCATTAAGGGAGTGTGGTAGAAGGCCTCACCATCTTGGTATGACACTAGTTGAAAAGATCATGGTCTGCCCGAGTTCAGAGACAGTAGAAATGATTTAACTTAGGAAATGTGCACAACTAACTCCCATGAATGAGAGTAGCTGGGGGTGCACAACTACAGTCCCATGCACAGAGATGGGATAATTACAGTTGTACAGTAGTGGAGGTATTGCCAATACCCCATAATTTATTTACAGAAAGAGTATTTTCGCCTCTCTTTCCCCCCATTAAGTGCAGAGAAAATAAATGTTCATAGGAATTGGCAGTTTCTCTTTAGTTTGCATATTCCTCCTAAATATGAACATTATGTTGTTTACTCATCTGTTAATGACAGCTGATTATCAAACCATAAATATACATGTATCTAATGGTTTGTGAACATTAAACATTGGGATGCAATAAATGTGGCTGCATGCAGGAGCCCAGCACCCAACAATTCCCATTTAGCACTTCAGCCTCAGTCACAGTGTCTCAATCTGGGCACTGTCACTTCTCATGGATAAGAAAAGGAGAAGTGAATTTCCCAGCTCCTGTTCAGATACTTTGTTGCCACATGCAAACAGATTGGGGTTTATTTAGCCTTAGTCCTGGCTCTTCTGCTCCCTCTGCACAGAGGAGCTCCCACTTTGCAGGTTTGTTTTTCCTCTTTCTGATGCTAATTCCTTCCTTTTCCTTTACTGTTTGAAGCCAAAGCCCATGAAGAGTTTCCTTTTTATTTTCCATTCCCCCCTTTTCTGAAATCTTGCTGAAATTCCACTGCTGAAATTGCGTCCCCCTGTTATTCTGAACACGTGAACTTCTGCTTCGTTGAAGTCCTTCCTAATGTGTGATGTTGCAGAGGTAACTTAATTTTCTTTTGTGTCACCTCTCTTCCAGTTCCAGATTTACTCTTCTCTTCTTGTAGTCCTCCAATAATTCCTCTTTCTCCATGTGCCACAACTCACTCCCCACTGTGTACTAGCAAAGCTCTCTGAAAAACTCAATCTGGACCAGAAACAATGTTTTGGTTCTGAATTCTTGAGAAAGATTAAGGGAATTGTGTGGAGCTCTGGTGTTTCTGAGCTTGGGGAAAAACCCAAAGAAACAGGCAAGTCCTCCCTTAGAGCCAACATGCAAAAAGCTGAGCTGCCTCAGAATCAACTGCCCTCAGCTTCTGGCTCTGTTTGAGGTGAGAACAACCCAGAGCAGCTGTGGCTGCCCCTGGATCCCTGGCAGTGCCCAAGGCCAGGTTGGAGGGGGCTTGGAGCAGCCTGGGACAGTGGAAGCTGTCCCTGCCCATGGCAGGGGTGGCACTGGATAATCTTTAAGGTCCCTTCCAACCCAAACAATTCTACAATTCTGTGACTGACAGCATGTTCCCACTCCAAAGCCTCTGGGAACAGCAGGATTTCTTGTCCTGTGCATCTAAAGATAAAACCAACAGGTCCATGGTATGTCCTTAATGCTGCTGAATAGTCTTTTTAATTTTTGCACATGATTAGATCTTGGGATTTAAATTCAAAATTCAAACAAGAATTTTGCATCACAGCAGTATGTTCACAACTACACTGAGCATTATGACATTGCTTTGGGTGGAATCAGAATAGCTTGGTCAACTATATTTGGACAACTTCTAAAGAATATGGTGAGCATTTCTTATCTCACAAGTAGCTTTTGGAATTCCTCAAGATAGGATGAGGCATATGTGTAATTTTCAAGCCTGCAATTTTTATGCTGTTCCAAGTTACAGAAAACATTTAGCAATTTTGATCAAACAAAAGCACTGCTGTGATATAATTCCAGAAGCAACGTATGAAAAATTTCATTTGTCTCTTTAGCAATTATTGATGAAGGGAATAAAGCTGCAGGTGAACACAAAGGGCTGGCTGTTTGCATTCCTGCAGTGCCAGCATGCCAGATTGGAGAGCAAGCAAGTCATTTTGCCTGGAACTAAACCAGTGGAGCGCTGACAGATAGGTGTTTGTGCAGTGCAGCTCAGCAATGAAAATAAGCTGTTACTGCTCACACTGACCCCAGCTATTTGATTACTGTATGACACTTTTCTTCTTCAAGTGAGTCAGGAGGGTTTATTGAGGTGATATTGGTTCAATGCCCAGCGATGCTGAGCACCACAGGAGCTCAGGTGCCCTGTGAGATCTCTATTTGTGGGGCTGACTCCCAGGGAGGTGTTGGCCATCCTCTCCCATCTCGTTTTTATTGCCCAAGTTGAGAGAATTAAATAACAGTAGTTGGATGTTTTAAAAGAGCTGTAGAGTTTTATGGATGGTTAATAACAGAGGTGTGTCTAGAGGTTAAGAAGAGCCATAGCTCATGATTCCCCACAATTGCTGGCAGAGCTGGGCAGGAGAGCTGCTGGGGAGCAGTGGGAACAGCAGGAACTGGCAGGGACAGGGGCAGAGCCACGGCACAGCATGAGGACACTGATCCCAGCCAGCACTGCCTGCTCCTCCCACCCCAGTCAGGAAGGGGCTGCACAGCACACCACCCTGAGAGCCAAGGCAGCTCTCTGATCTCTGAGCAGTCTGATCTTTACAGATGCCCAGGGAGGGCAGGGAGTCATCCCCCAAACCCAGCAGGACACATTCCTGTGTCACCTGCTGCAGGTGACCCTGCCTAAGCAGAGGGGTTGTGAATGATCTTCAGAGGTCCCTCCCATTTCTAGCAATTCTGTGTGTCCTTCTCTCATCCACCACCAAAAGCTCCATCTGAGCATGATACTATAAAGGTCTTTGCTACCCCAGGCCAGTGGAATCAATACAGACTTGCTCCTGTTTTGCTGTAAAACAGCTCCTTCCTGGATGGTTTATTAGCATGAAAAAACCACCCAACAAGTATTGACAAATACACACTGTTTTGTTTTCAGAATTTTCTCCCAGAAATAAACATGGAAGCTTTCTGCTTTTCTCCAGAAATTAGCCAAGACAAATGTTGAAATCTTTCAGACGTGGAATTTCTACCTTGCATTCAGGTTGGCAGGAGATTACATTTCATTTGGCTTCAGGTAGAGGCCAGTTTGCTAATTAAATGGCAGACCTGCTTTACTAGAGATAAAAATAAAGCAAGCGCTACTGAGAAAGGGGGAATGGGGACCAAACAAAAGGAAAGGATAGGAAAGGGATGAAGTCAATAACAGATAAATCCCAGTCCCAACACAAGTACTAGAAAGACAATACTCTGTTGTGCACTGAAAGGCTGAGGTTTATTAGCTGTTGATTAAGTCTTGCGAGGAGCAGAAAGATAGTTGAGGAGAATGAAGCAAAATACAAGCAGTCACTTCTATTTTCTTGGCAAATTTGATCTTCTCTATTAGGATTATCAAAGAGCTTATTCCCTGGATGTGGGCAGCGAGGCAGATTTC
Source organism: Anthoscopus minutus (assembly GCA_013399455.1). Lineage (NCBI taxonomy): Eukaryota > Metazoa > Chordata > Aves > Passeriformes > Paridae > Anthoscopus > Anthoscopus minutus. The sequence continues at coordinate 931,519 of VWYI01032849.1, forward strand.
CAATGCCTTTCAATTGCTTTTCTGGCTGAGGCTGGCTATTCTAATGCAACATGACGGGTAGCCACAAACATAATCCGTAGGACCCAGTGGTGCTCAAATGCAGATGCTACTCACAGAGTCAAAAGAGAAGAGCACTCCTCCAAGTTTCCTCAAACTGGGACACTCAGATCCAGATTTTGTGCAACACGGTAGCTCAAAGCTCAGTATTGCTGCATTGACAATTTTGGTCATGGGCAGTTTTTCAGGCATTTGAAAAACAATCAGTTTCCAAATAGCAAAAGATTACATATTTTTGCACAACTGATTTTACTTCCCAGGGTGGAGATTTAGGAATCCCCATATTGGATCAGACTGTTGGTTAATTCAATCTGCTATACCTATTCCGGCTGCAGCTAATAAATGATCCTTCAGAGGAAGAAAACACAGAGAAAACAAACCCACTATAATCCATCTAGTTAATTGAACAGTGCTGTACATGGGGAGAAAAATTCCTTCCTGATGTCCACAGGTGATGAGCGTATGCCCTGAAGCATGAGATACGATTACTCTTATCATTATCTTAGCTTGCATAGCAACAAATGTAATTAGCAGTCATAAAATTATCCTGCTGTTTGGGATTATCTGGTTTTTTTAAAGCAACAGAGCCAAGTGTGTCTCTGAGGTAACTTCATTGGAATAGGATGAATTTGGCCCGTAAAGTCTAAAATGTATCCGTAGGTAAAAACAATAGGAAATACAAAAGGCAAGAATTGAAAATCCTTGGCTGTGGCCCCCTACGGCTGCTGTTTCTCACATATTTGGGCTGTTTCTTAGGAGGTTTTATTCAAACTTCATGTTGGTGAGATAAGAGGAGAAACAAACTGCTGAGACTTGTGACAATAAGCAAGAGAAGAATAAGATTTCAAGCAGAAACTAAATAAATACCATGAAGCAACATGTTGTGGCAATTGAAAGGCAAACTCATTCCCACCTCTCACTGCATGCTGGCAGCTCTGAAGAGCAGGAGTCACAAGAAGTGCAATAGCAAGATGGATGCATGGCCAGAGGAGTGTTGGGACTGCTAGGTGAGATGAAATATAAACAATTAGACAAGTATTAAGCTAACAAATAAATCACCCCCAGTATCCACTCACAAATGGAGATTCCCTTGCAGAAGCCAGGGTAAGAGGACTTGAGCTCTAGGATGTTGAAGGTCCCTTCCTACCCAAACCATTCTGTTGGTGGTTCTGATGATTCACCTCATGGACAGTGGCTTTTCTGAGGTGCTAATTTTTATTGCATAGTCTGTAAGAGCTCTGGCTTCAGCTGGGGCTGTTCCTGTGGGTAGGATAAAGAGTTCAGCATTATTTAACTGTGGGTAGATATCCAGAAGGTGTTCCCCACTGAAAAACAGGCAGAAGCTCCTGGGAGCTGCCATTAAACTTTGGTTTAGGGCAAGACCCTCCTGCTGAGTGCTCTCTGCTGGGGCTCCCACTGTCAATGGCAGCCAGTGTCCACTCTGGCTATCCTGCTTTCCACAGGGGCCCCAACACCTGCCTTGCACAGCCCAGGCTTCACCTGCAGCCCCTGGGAACTCCTTCCCTCCTGCAGCAGAGCAATACAGCATGGCTGTAATTCTCTCAACAAACAAACAGCATGTAAAACTTTATAAGCCACTTGGCCTCGCCACTGGAAGTATTGTAAGAATTGATAGAGCATCCAAACGACAGACTGACAGACATAAACCAGGGGAGCACTTTTATGACTCCTTAGAGGATTCATACTTATTTGTCAAGGTTAACTGCATCTTTGAGGCAAGGCAGTTTTGTTGTCATTAAACATCTTTCACTGCTGTGTCCTTCTGCTCAATGAAGATGCCCTCCAAAGATGGAAGGTAATTTATGCTGTGACTTTCTTGTTCTCATCATGAGCCCCATGGTGTGCCTTTAAAAGCACCAACTCCCAGTCAAGTGAGTCCAGGAGAACCTCAGCATCTGTTTTAACATTGAAGTGACTCGACATCACAGCTAGGGATAAAATGTGGCCTGGGTCAATACTAAATGGCCTAAAAACAGAAGGTCAAATGCAAGTGCCTGTCTTTAGTGCTGTCTCATTTTTAGATGGGGTTTGGAAGCCATGATTTCAGATTTGGGAGCATGTGGAATATGCAAATCATAGGTTTTGGCTATAAGGCACTTGGCTGCCCATGCTGGACTGAATCTGCTGGTGTGAAGAAGCACCTGGCTCTGGAGAGCTCTGCAACACATCCAGGGTGCCAAAGCCACAACTGCTCAGATTGGCTCTTCTGCCCAGTGCTAGAGCTGGTCACTCATCCTGCCTGTCCCTGCTGTCCCTCCCTCACAGGGGGGACATTGTAGCACTGGGCCTGACTCTGCATCTTGCCCAGAGGTGTTGAACAACCCCTTGGACTCCTCTGTCCCCTCACATTTTGGGCACCCAAACGTCATTGCTGTCATTGCTGTTGCCCACCAGAAGAACCAAACACGACTTTTAGTGCCACCTGCTTCCCATGTGACAAGGACCCTGCAAACCTCCATGCAAAATATTTCATTTCTAAGTCACAGCCTTCTAACTGAGCAGCAAACGCTTGTTGCACAAACTGTACCGACAATTTTTGATGGATAGAAAATACAATATTTAGTCAGACTGCTGTAAGTTAAAACACAGCAGACAGTAAAAGGATGAAATTATACCCCAACAGACTTTTAAATGAGAAAATAGTCTGTGTTGGGGAACATTATTCATTTAAATAGCAGAAAGCTTATAATTTCAACGAGGCCACAATTTCCATAAAAAGCCTGCATTTGGGATTTTGTTTCCCTTTTCCCTCTTACAGATTGCAGTTAAAATGAATGAACCTTTCTGCTTACAGAGTAATTCTTTTTTATTTTACTTTGCCTTTTTCATGTCAATTACAGAACACTTTGTTAAAATGATTACATAATTTTTTGCAGAAGCTCGATATTGCAGGCTGGTGGAGATAAACCCACTTAAATGTGACCAATGTACTCTCAAATTCCTGCCCTGAGCAGTTTCTCATCTCAACATCACTCACACCATATTCCAAAACCCCTGCACAGAATCAGTGTAAATGTCAGTGACAAAAAAGCATCTTTCTGTGCTGAGGGAGGTACCACGTGAACTCTGTTTTTAGGCAGCGAGTCAGAGGTCACTTGCTGCTAAAAACTCTGTATCCTCAGTCCTCATCTCATCACTTGGTTCCTGTCTCGTGATAAGGTTACACTGAATGGTGCTGGCATCCTTCAAGGTTACTGTTCCAGAAAATATTTGCAAATAATTTGACATGCTGTCAGCTAGCAGGCAGCAGTGAACTCATATAATTCAACATACTAATGTGGGTTTTCACGCCTAAAGCTATAAATAAGCTTGATATTCAAAAGTTTCTGTAATGTTTATTTAATAGCAATATTTTATAAATAAATCTTGATTATTCCATTGCATTGTAGTAGAGATTTTCTTCCAATATAAGAGTTGCTTCTAACCCCAGGCCTCTTTTTCTGACCCTTCCCTGCCACCCACATCTCCATTAGAGAATTAAAACACTTCCTTCTCAAAACCTTTATCAGACACTGGGGAATTATGGCCAGGGCAGCTCCTGCTTTACCTCCTCCTCCTCCTCTCTTTCCCTCTACTTTGCCCAGATCACTGATTACTCCCCTGGAAGTTTTGCCTGATTGATGGCTGCACAGGGATACCTGAGGGAACTTTTGGAAGTCCAGCTGGGGAAACTCTTCATGTTGGGCATATCCCACTTGGAATTACTGAGTCAGCGTGCATGAGGAATAAAGGAAATGGCAACAGCTCCAGCTGGAGCAGGGGCTTTGGATCCCACCAGCCAAACTTCAGGTGTCCCTCCTGCTTCCACAGCTGCTTTTTAGGTTGCCCTCCCTCTTCCTGTGCCAAAGAGCACCATACAGCAGATGACACAGGAGATCAGGTGCTTTTCACAAACTCTGCCCCTGCATGTCACCAACTGTATCAGCTTCCACCTTTGTGGCTGAGAAGAAATGCAAAGCCCACCAAAACCCATTTGAAAGGGGTTCAAGGTATGGCATCAAAGCCCACCAAAACCCATTTGAAAGGGGTTCAAGGTATGGCATCAAAGCCCACCAAAACCCATTTGAAAGGGGTTCAAGGTATGGCATCAAGCACTGGTCAAGTCTTTTAGGTCCTGGGAAAGCTGACCCTTTCCCATATAGCAGCTACTGCAGATTTGTTCCTATTGTTTCCATCAAAAAACAATTAATGAAAGCTTTTCAAATCAAATTAAGCCTTCAATTGAAAAATGACCCTCATGAAGCTGCATCCCATGTGGATCATGGCACTCCTGTGACATAGTGCTGATAACACCAAGGTTGTAGGTTTGATCTCTTACAGTCCATTCACTTAAAAGTTGGACTGGATGTTCCCAGTCGGACCCTTCCAACTTCGAATATTCAGTGGTTCTACGATTTTGTTTTTTGGAAGACCTTAATTTTCAGCACAGTGTCCACAAGTCAATAAAATAATCCTTCAATAAAATAATCCTTCACCTGGGGAACCCAATAATGCCTGATAACAAATCATGAGACTCAAGCAGGGCCCAACACATACATGCACACACATGCAATGCATCACAGAAACCTGGAATCAGAGAATATCCTGAGCTGGAAGGGACCCACATCCAGTCCAAGTCCTGGCCCTGCACAGACACCCCAACAATCTCACCTGGACATCTCTGGGAGCGCTGTCCAAACACTCCTGGAGCTCCAGCAGCCTCAGGGCCACACCCATTCCTTGGGGAGCCTGGGCAGTGCCCAGCACCCTTTGAGGGAAGAACCTTTCCCTGATATCCAACCTGAAACTGCCCTGACACAGCTCCAGGCCATTCCCTGTATCCTGTCACTGCTTTAGAAGGGAACAGCTTGTCAGGCATCAGGCTCTGAGCACAGATGGTTCATTGCTGTGGTGAGGGTGCAGAAAGGATTTCTCTGCCCCGCATTACTAAGCAGAAATTCAGTTCCAAGATGCCATGGCTAACAGAGAAGGGTAGAAGCACCTCCCCACATCTGGGCTTGGATTCCGGAGAGAAAGCAGAAATATCTACAGCTAAAGACTGATGGTTCTGCACAGGGTCATGGACCCACTCACAAGATTCTGCCTGCCAGACTGGAGATTCAGGAGAAGGTCACTGTAATTCAAGTGTCAAGGAAACCAATGGCCAAAAAAATTGGTGTGACATCAATATTTCATAACAATACCACCCCTGAGGTTCAGAGACTTCTGCACCATGAAGGACTGGACCTCGAAGGAGCAAAAACTCATTTTCCTCCAACAGCAGAAAGGGAAGTGAGAACTCTCATCAATGAAACAACTTCTTTGTGCTGCACTCTGTGCAAATATTTGGATTACTAAAACAAATTTATGAAGCAATTACTTTTAATGCTATATGAGGAAATTAAGTACTCATTGATTCATGATTTATAATCTAAAGCTAAAAGATCATGAAAAAGTAAATATAACTTAATTAAACGTCCTTTGGCTTTGCTACTGTTGCAGATCCAACTCATAAAGTAAGTAAAACAAACCATTTTTATAACATAAACGGGTATTGGCTCTTCTAGTTCAGAAGACAAATAATTTACTGGTTAAATACACTCAGCAAAGTTTAGCCATGTGAAAGATTTTTCCAGTGGCCTCTGGGTCTTAAAGAAAGGATAAAAACTGACTGGGATGGATTCAAGGAATTCATTGTGCTGTGAATGACAGGAGCATTTGCTATGAAAAGAGGAAAACAAAAGGCTATTTCCGTTCTTTTCATACTGGGAAAAATATTTTAATATATTCATGGGATAGAATATATTGTGAAAGGAACGTGCCTTTATGGTCTCTCCACTGGCAACGCACTTGTGATTATTCACTCCTGACACTGAGCCCATTAACCTGGGGAAATTTAATCTAATGCTATAGTAATGTTGCTATTTTTCCACTCTGAAGTGTAAATAATTTGAAAAAAAAAACGCACCCAGGTTTTTAGAGAATTAAACATCCCAAGTGATGTATTCAGTTGGTTAAGTAGTCAGTTTGACTCTTCCTTTGTACTCCAGAAGCAAAAGGGTTGAGTTTAGAAAAAGAATGACAAACAAAACACCACTAAATAAATCATGGAAGTCTGTCCATTGTAACAACATATTTCAGCAAGAGAAACTTGCCAAATACTCTGGGTTGGATCTCTGCCTTTCAGTCTGACTGGCTGTTGCACGTCCATACTGTAGGAGGACATTCCAGACTGATGCTCCTTGAACTCGACATGTTTTGAGTGAAGGATGAGATGTTTGGATGTCTCTGCCTTCCCTGAAGAGTCTTTCCATGTCCTTTGATTCCAGGTACAGCACAGCAGATTTAGAAGGCAGGACCAGTCCCAAGAAGTTGCATGGAGCTGTTTCAGGGGAGGTTTAGGTTAGATTTCAGGAAAAGGCTCTACTCCCAGAGGGTGCTGGGCACTGAGCAGACTCCTCAGGGAATGGTGACAGCCCCAAAGCTACCAGAGCTCCAGGAGTTTGGACATCACTCCCAGGGATGCCCAGGGTGGGATTATTGGGGTGTCTGGGCAGGTCCAGGAGCTGGACTGATGATCCTTGTGGCTCCCTTCCAACTCAGGATATTCTATGAATCCCTAAGTGCTGGAACAGTCGTAAACCCAACACTGGGGACAAATGCAGTGTGCTTTTCATTTCTTGAAATGAATATGGGAAGGAAGAGAGGTACAAAACACACTCTCCCCACCCAGGCCTCTTGAGCTCAGCTACACAGCAGAACTTCAATCTCCCCACTGGATTTAGGGGGTCCTGCAGCGTGAGGCCATTCATCATCTCCATCTTCACTGATGAAGGTGAGGCCATCACCCTCCATCTGCCCAGGTGGTGAAAGGTCTGCAGAAGGGCAGTACCCTGTGTGAAGAAGGGCTGGAGGATGTGGCTGTCCCTACACAGTTTGATCCAGCAGGTAACAAATACCTGGCCATGTGAAAGCATTCAAGTCAGTAACTTGGCATGCCATGTAACCCTGCATGGAATTACACTGGGTCCTTTGTGGAGGAAGGAAGCTGAGGTGGCTCCAGCCTTTGGATCCCCAAACCCAAAGGACATGTGTCTTCTAGACCCCAGGGTGGAGAAGTTGCTGAGTATGGAGATGTACACACAAAATCCAACCCCAAGACTTCTGGAGTGCCACAAGAGACCTAGCCATTCCTGACAGGGGGAAAGGTGGCCAGGCCTGTCCTGCTGGGAGGACACAACAGCTCTCTGCCCTTTAATAGCAGTACACTTTGTGTGTCAACTAAACATGCAAACCCAGCATAAATAAAACCATTATAATATTCAGATTCCCAAGAAAGGGATTTCTCCCCAAAAATCCATCAGAGAATTAATTAGTAAATAAAAGGGTGGCTGCATGCAGTAGTCAAGTGGAGCTGGGACCAGGCGAGCAGTGACAATAACTCGTCAGGAAACATCGGCTCTGCTGTGGAAAGAGACATCACAAACACACAACATATCCAAGGGACCTTGGAGCAGAGGGAGCATCTGTCTTTTTAAAACCTCATTACTGTAGACTCCGAGTGCTGCAGCTCACAAACCACAAATTACATCAGGTGCGTAAGTTACCATCCATCAGCTGGTCTGTGTGCACAGGAAACACATTCCAGTTAACATCACCCTCTCTGGTTTTACCCTCACCTGCAGCAACACACTGCCTTGCAAAGGACACAGATGGAGAGAGCCTACACAGGCAGGCACCCCAGGCTCATGGATGTGCCAGGGAAATGTCCCTTTGCTGTTATCCTGAGCTATCCTCAGGCTGCACGTTCTTGACAGAGAACCCTTGACTAAGGACCCTACATATCCACAGGTTCTTTCTTGTCTTTGATGGAGAAAGATTTGGGCCACCACAAATTTTCCAATTTAGGCAACTCCAGAAGAGATATTAAGGGATTTTTCATAACACATCACTGTGTTATGAAAAATAAGGCAATTAGTCTCTTCTAATAATTCAGAGGAAACATGAAAAGCCAAATTTTTCAAGCAATGTAATTTTTAAACATTTATGGTTTTTAAACAGTAAATTAGCTTCCAACTTAAAAAGCAAGATTACAGTGTACCCAGGGAAGCATTTAGCATCTTTACTTAATATATAAAGCATCTAACACAGGAAAAAAATCTGGCTGCAATGATATCTATAAAGCTGATGTGAAATGGCTGCACTGGCAGTGACTGTATTTACCTGGCAATTTTAAACACAGATTTTTACACATGGGTCTGTTGATTGTCTGACATGTTTTGCTTCAGGACTCACAGCTCCTATGTCTTCTCTGTGAGAATTCTTACCATGGATGTTAACATCTTGTAGCTTTTCATAGGGTCGTTACATCACAGGATGGTTTGGGTTGAAAGGGACCTTAAATCCCATCCCATTCCATCCCTGGATAGGGACACCTTCCACAGTCCTGTCCAGCCTGGCCTTGGACACTCCCAGGGATCCAGGGGCAGCCACAGCTGCTCTGGGCACCCTGTGCCTCACCTCCCTCAATGTCTAGAAATTTTTTCTATTGTCTATTCCCCCTTGTCCTGTCATGACATAGTCTTGTAAATTGTCTCTCTCCAAACAGTTCTCCATGACTTAAATCAAAATATAATGGAAGGCACTGAGAGCCTTTCATGGGCTTTTGTGTCTAGAAGTAGAGACACATGGTAGAGAATTTAATAGTAGTTCCTTTCCTTTTTCTAACTAGAAGAAGATTTAGGTTTCAATATATACAGTCTCCACTGTACATTCAATATTTTAACCCACCTCCCTTAGCCTCAGAGAATTAATATTTTCTTTAAAAGGAAGATTTCTAAGAGAATGACACTACATCTGGAACAGTAGAAAGGGACCCCAAACTGCATTTACATTAAATTTGGAGAATATACAACCTCTTTCCTGCAGCTTGACCAAAACATTGTTAATCTCAGCTATTTGTTTCTGTTTGCTCTCATTTTGACAAAAATCAAATATTAAATTATTTGATAATTACTTAAACTAATATAGTGTTTCCTGTACCAGAAAAATCCAATATTCAAAGGCTCTGTTCCCTGTTTGTTTTCCATGTTGCCATCCTATATCAGTCATTCCTCTATCTTGACGTACAATACCTGTCACTTATCAAATCTCTTCCTATTGTCTCTCCCTCACACCTTCCTGCTGCAACATTTCCATTAAAGCAACTACTTAACTTTGTGTGAGTGGTACGGGGATGCTGCAGTGCCATGCTCATTTGCATTATGCTGTTTGAAAAGTGGTTCCTGTGAAAATTATCATGTCACAAACGGGAGGAGCCTGGCTCAAGGTGAACAATGCACAGCACAAGTGAATCTGTTCCTGAAGCCTCTCTCTGTTGCTGCTGAAAGGTCACACACAAAAGCTCAGAATGTGAGGAAGAGAAAGGTGAAGTGCACTGTATCATAAAATGACCCCAAACAACAAGAAGATAATGCTATATGTATAATAAAACAATAATATCTTAAAGTCCTCCAGAGATAAATGCAAGCTATTTTCCTTTATCTGACAGTTACACACAAAAACAAAAGCAATAACCAAGATGAGTGATAAAACAGATTGACAACCTGTTGTGAAGTGTATTTGGAGATAACCACGAGTGGGACTGAACACAGGCAGCTAAGACAAAGGGACAAATCACACCAAATTAGAGGAGGAAAGAACCATAATGGAGGAATACCCTGCAGTGCCATTGATCTCCTTGGACATGCAAGCCCAGAACTTGCTGGGTGGATGAGTGAGGTCTGCTGGAGCAGATCTGCTCCCTGTGATGCTACACAGGTGCTCTAAGGGACAGTGGAAAAAGTCCAGCTTCCACCCATTACTTCATTCTTATGCAGTTTAGTGACCAGCCCATCCTTTTCATCCACTCCAGAATGTACACTATGTTTAAATGCCTTCTATTTTTAAAAATCAACATGTTTCCCCAAAGAAAGATGGATTCTCCAGAAGTGGATTAATCGAATCAAAGCCAATCAAATGCAATGAACAGAAGGAGCACAGCATTAATTCACAATTATGCTATGACTGCCCTATAGGATGTGTGTGTGAATCCCACAAACCAACAGTTCAGGGGAGCCTGGGATGGAGGAGGGAGTCCACACTGTCTGGCTGCCAGGACCACCAACTCCAAAATACTGTCTAGGGAAGTCAGGCACCAAAGGCTGCATTAATACCTGCACCTTAGGAGGACAGAAAAACAAATCCCTGCCTTAGAGACACAGATGCCACTCCAGTATCTCCAACACGGCACAGATTCTTCATGACATTTTATTTTCTTGGTTTTTTGTGGGAAGTTTGGCCCAAAGTTGTTGCAAGTCCTCTCAGTGACCCAAGAGAGACATACATCCCTCATCTTCTGCACACAAGTTGCTGGCTTTGGGATAGGGAGAACCTCTCCTCCACACCACTGCTGAGGGAATAGCAGCCTGTGTACTGTTTCTAAATGAAGCCCACAAAGTTTGGTGTAATTAGCAACCAAGATTTACACATTTGCAGCTGAACTGAGGCCAGCTGTGGTTCAGCAGCAGCAGCATGAGCTGCAGGGGATCCATCACTGCCTGCAGTGGAGAAAGAGATCGAACACACCACTCAGTAATACTTACATGTTGAGTTGAGAACACCTCACCACAGAGTTTGTGTGTTTGTTTTCGAGAAGCAGAATTTCCCCTGATGCCAGAACCTACTCCCTGTAGGGAAGGAGCAGAGCTCCAGAGAAACTTGCAGGAAAGGCCTTTATAAGCAACAGTCTGTTCTGGACAGCATCTGAGTCCAGTGCTAAAGCTGAGTGGGATTTAATTCCACAGGAAGATCAGGTTGGAAGGGAATTTGTGGCAGAGTATGTAGCCATCCTGAGGAAGCTATCAGGACCTGTGACCTTGAGCTCAGTCTAGAGGGCTCTTTGTGGGACCACTTTGCCTGCAGGCAGCACGAGAAAAGTGTTCAGCCAGCCTGCCTACAGAGGGAATGTGACAGAGCAATCAGTGCTGGAGAGATTGATTTCGAGTGAAAGAGCAGTGAAGGACGCTTGTGTTAATAAAGCAGGGCTGGGAAGGTAGGGAGACATCATGTGCACCACTGGATGGGCTGTTTCCCTCTGAAACTTTCAGGTGGTCTTCTATCTATCTCATCCATGGAACTGGGTACAGCTGGATAGAGCTGTGTATGAGCCCAGCTTCATGACAAGGAGCAAGGGAGGGAAACCCATGCTTGGACTATTGGGGATGTGCACTCCTCTGTGAGTGGGAAATGTGAGAATTTCCCAAGTCAGTGTGGAATTGGGAAGTGCTCTCAGTGCCAGGAATTCCACTGCAGCACAGGTGAGAGAAATGGATGGAGCACTGCCTGCTGTGCCCACCACACTGGACCAACAGGAACAGTGCTGTGCCAGCAGCAAATCCGCTGAGGGATCAGCTGCACTCTGGGAAAATGACTGAGGGCATTGGGAAGGGCTGATCACCCAAAGAGCTCAGCTCCCAGCTTATCTGATACCACCTGCATCCCAGGGGGCTCTAGCAGAGTGGAAGTTCCATGGATAAGTTGTGTCTGACACTGGATATGGCACCTCAAACACCTCCCCCTGTTCTGTTCCCTGGGACAGAAGAGGTTTCACTTCAGGCAGAGGCTCTGCTGCTGGTGACTCCCAGAGCCCAGGCCTTCCCAGCACACACCTTTGATCTGTGACAGCAGTGGGCACAAGGCCCTGTTCCCCTGGAATGAGCCAAAGCAGCTGAGATGAAGTTCATGCTGCTTTCGTGCCAATTTTATTGCAGCAGTGGGAGTACAGACAACACCTGACTCAGCAAAAGCCCTATGCAAGAATCTATCAAAAATTCTCAGATAAATCTGAACTCTGAGAGGCAGCTTGTTTTGAATCAGCACTTTGTATCACTTGCCTGTGGCATTTTGGATCCAATACCAAGAGTCTTAGTGCCAGATTTACTGTATTGATAAACCACAACCTGAGCTTCTGTTCAACAGGGCAAAACCAAGAGGGAAAGGCTTTATTTCAAGCTTCTATGAAATATTTAGAGATGAGAAAGAACATTTGGATGGGAGAGAAGAGCAAAACAAAAGGAAAGAAATGAGGAGGCTGATGGCATCTTCTAAAGCCTCTGAGTATTAACTAAGATGTGATTTCTGAATAATTCAGTGCTGTAGTGACCAGCAGCAGAGCTACAGCTCTGAAGCCAAAACAACAAGATTTCATTACACCCTAATAACATGTAGTATTTAGGCTGCAATATTCATCAGATCAATACTTGTATTTCTATCAGGACACTGTACATTTGTTTTGTTACCCCTCTGGTACCTCCAGAGAGTCTGTTGTTTTACACAAATAGAGGCAGCCCAGTGACTCTGGTATTATAATGAATTTTTTCTGAAAGAGACATACAACACTCAGAAAATTGCAAACTACACTTCTAGTCAGCATGGTTTCTAGCATTTTTAATAAATGTTTGAAAGAAACAAACCACAGAAAGCCAACAATTGTATTTATCCCCTGCCTGCAAGGATCTGCCTACTCTTCAGATAACCAGTTCCTTCAAATTACTAATACATAGTTTTAAGAGCAAGAAAGGCTCCCAGTACCTGCAATTCAACAGTTGGAAATCAGCTGTAATTTGCATTAGAAATAAAGCCAGTTGTGCCCTATTGCTTGGACATGGCAAGCTGCAAAATAAGATACACTAAGTGCTTACCCAGGCTTATGGCACAGTGCTCCTGTGGCATCCAGCACTCCAATTAAAAGTGTGTCAGCACTTCTTACAAAACTCCATTTTTGAGAGTTTTCTACCAACTGCTTAACTTCATGTAGCATAAATGTTCACAGTCCAGCAGCAAAGATATTATGTGCAAATTGCCCCTGCTGTGTAGGAAATAAGCCCAGAGAACCAGAAGCTGAAAAATACATTAAAATGTGCAATACCTGTGTTATTTATATACCCCTAGTCTCATCTATACATCTTGCAGCAGGTTCTCTGTGATGTGGAGCATGTAGGGGCCACAGAGACCAATGTGGATCCCATGCAACTGCTACATGTGGCCTGAGCTGATGCTGGATCACAGAATCATAAAATTCCATAATTATTTGGGTTAAAGTAACCTCAAATCTCATTGTGTTCCACCCCCTGCCATGGGCAGAGACACCTTCCATTATCCCAGGCTGATCCAAGCCCTGTCCAACCTGGCCTTGGACACTGCCAGGGCTGGGCAATAAAGGAGTACAAATGCCTCTGCACCCTTCAGCAGCAGGAGAGCAGCAGCACCTGGGACCCCCAAACCCTCTAAGAAGCTTTAAAGGGGCTGAATTTCCTGCTCATTCTCCCCCTCTGCTACCATGCAGAGAAAAACTCTGTGCAAGGATCCAGGTAAACTCTTCAGACCAAGACAGAGTTTCTATAGATTTTGGGCTGTGGCACATTAAGCCATTTAGGAGGCAGATGGAGAACATTTTTATCTTTGTGCTTCTCTATTTAATCAGAAAAATTTGACCATAAATAAAAAGTTTGTAAAAATAGTTTGTGAGACTGCAAAAGAAAAGAAAAAAATTAAACCAAAACAGACTCGAATAAATAATTTAGGTCCAAAATGTAACCTACTGTGTTGGTCTTTATTTCATGTGATGGTCAGTGTGCTCATTATTCAAATAGATTTCCTTTTTCCTTTTATTATTCTCTTTGTGTCTGATGAATTTTCTCAAAAAAAAAACATTGCCTACTGGTTCAAACAGAAAATATGATTTAAACATCTTTTTCTTTGCTCTCTCACAGCAGTGATTCAACCCACTGAACACTGGTGGGATCACATATGGCGCAGATGCTCTGCAAAGTTAAAACGCTACCAGGTCATCAATCTGAGCAGCTCCAGTAATCTGAGTTATGTTTCGTTTGGTAATCAACAGCAAGATGTGAAATCCTTCTCCCTCTCGTGCCACACGCTGTTGGCTGCCCATCAGCTGTGCTGTGACTTCACCCAGCTGAGGCAAAGCCAGCAGAACACAGGCAAGAGGGAAGCAGGATGTTCACCAGGTGAGCGTGTGGAATCCCTGAAGGTGGGAGACATTTCTTCCACCGGAGCAGGTGAGATGTCAGATTTTAACTGTTCCCACTCAAAGCAGACTGTGTTACTGGTGAATGTGTGGCAGCAGCACTTATTCCCCCCACTGCCTAAATCTCTTTGTCTAAAGCAGCTACAGCTGTGTCATGGAATAACACTCTAATCCTTTCCTACAAAATTATTATTCACATTATGAACTGCAGCACGTGGCTGTCCCTCAGAATCCTGGAAACATCCAACTGTTCATAAAGACAGGGTTAATATGCTTCTCACTGCCCTGTGGCAGGCAAGCTCATGGGAGAAAGCAGTAACTGCTCTGTGATGGAGGTGACCCAGCCAATGCCCTTTCAAGTGTTACTGTTTTAACCTGTGAAGTCTGACTGTTGCCATGTCTAATTTTTCCCCAAACTTGCCATGTTTTACTAAAATGAGAGCAGGAGTTCCTGTCTCAGGGCTGGGAATGGGAACATCTGGATTCCAGGGCTGTACCTGTGTCTGCCCTCCGGGTCACTGGGACAGTCCCTTCCCATGATCTCATCAACTGGAAGATTTGGGAGGAAAGAGTCCTCCTGCAAAGACCTGGGAAGATGAAGGCAGAGGCTGCTTCAGGGATATCATTACTGTTATTCTGCCAGTCAGTTGCAATTAGGAATGATTAGTTCTGCCTGGTGCAAATGACTCTGGAACAGGAGGCCACTGATGTACATCAAACATCCCAATTCAGTGCCTTATCATCACAGGAATCTTCTCACAGGCATCAGAGGGCTTGGGACATACCCAGTCACAGGCTCCTCATCTTTGTGCAGATATATGTGTTTTATTACTCAAGACTAGGAAAAGTTCAATGTTTATTTAAGGCACAAAAGAGATCTCATTATCACTCTGTTTTATAACACAGTATCCATAATGCTTCTCTTTATGGCTCATCCTCTGCAATGAACTGGTTTGCAAATGAGAAACAGACATTCAGGGGTTTTGGGTACAAATGACAATCCTGACTCATTGATTCTCAGCTGAGCTCAAGCCTTTTCCGTGGGTTTTGCAGAGCTGTGCAGAATTGGATTAAAACCTTTTCACTTGAAGAAGTGCTGCTGATGGTCACTGTGACTTCAGCTGCCAAAGGGGCACCTTTGGGTATTTAAGAACCTTCCTGGCTCCGTTATGTATAAAACCAGGCCCATTTCAGAGGTGCAGTGTACCACAGAAGTGCAGTCCATTTTATTTGAAATTGCAATTGGTGCAAAAAGAAGGCTTCTAACACCTTTTGGCATAGCTGTTGATGCTGTTATTTATTAAATATGATGCTTTCCTGCTACTAAAATCTAGTGTTTTCAGCTGAAGTATAAAAACTCCTAAATTCTCTTTATGCTAATTTATTTATACGAGCTGTGTATGCATTAGCCCTGCAATGAGACTATTAGTAACACACCAACTAGGCTATCTCTACTTTGAATGTTTAAATATTCAGTTCCAAATGATGCTCAAAGATTTAAAGCTCAAAACATATTTGGTGCTTTTCATCATAAAACTCTTTTGCACTGATGATTTTACAGAGCTTTGCTTGTATGCAGGCACTTAGTGGAAGACCAATTGCACAACCTTTTTCCCCTTACAAGCATTCCCGAGGCTAAATAAGACTTTACTAGCAACAACAACACCCATCAGTTATCTATGCTGTAGTGTAAACAATGAAATTCTTATTATGTACTCAGAATTCACAGAGCCATTTCCATGGTAACTCTGTTTTCATGTCATATCTTTAATGAATAGGTAATGAAAGAAATGCTGCATTTACAACTTCATTACTAGTAAAAAAAAATACAGCAGTAAATTTGAATTATAGTAGCTGTCATTTTTAGAACATGCTGAAGATCATGAAGGAATTTCAAGCCTGTCATTCTGAAGTGACAAAGTAAACACAAGCAGAAAAATATACCAGGCACAGGTTTTAATTCCACTCTTCAGTTTGTTCTGCTATTCATAATTTCCTGATACAGAGTAAAAGCTTAAATAATGAGACAAGGTCATGGGGGGATGATGGGGCAGGCACAGCTGGAGACAAGTTGTGCACTTGTGAACACGTGTACCAGCGCTAGTGAATTTTAACGACTGGATCCATCATATTTTAATTACATAAATCACTGAAGTGCTGACTTCTATAGGTATTACTTTCTGGAGAGATACAAAATGCATCACGGGCTGGAGATGATGTTTACCTGTGGGAAAGGAGTGGAAAGTGATTTTGACTGGTGTGATAGACAGGGAGGGAGATAATGGGAGCCAGGCAGGTAGAGCCAAGCAGAGGAGGATTGCAGCACAGCCCCCCCTCGATACTGTAAGCACTCCACCGAGTTACAACACCGAGTAAATCAATGTGCCCATCCAGCAGGAGCTGCGGCTCGGCAGGCTGGGGATGCAGGTCTGGCTCACGGGAACACGGCACTATTGGAATGCGAGACACGGAGCCAAGGAACTTCCAGCGTTTAACATTTCTGCAGGCTTAGAGGCTGAACCTTCCCACTGCCCCTCATCAGCAAGTGCAGACTGCAGCACGTTTGAGAAAGGTGCTGAAATCCTCCTTCTTGTGAGTGTAAATGGTGCCCCAGGCAGGAGTGAGTGCCAGATATGTCTGAGCCACACTGACATCTTCCTCCCATCACAGGAGAGCAACCCAGCGTCACAACTTCACCAAAAGTCCCTCATATATCCCTTACTAAATCTCCCTGCCCTTATTTCATGCGTGAATATTCGGGAATCTCTGTCTATTAAAAGGTTCAGAGCCTGCAGAGCAAAGAAGAACCCCCAGGAAATGCCTGAATCTGGATTGGAACACAGTGGCCTTGACTGACTCATGGACACTGGGGTTGGTCTGGGCACAATAAATACACACAAAGCCCAAACGAGGATTATGGATCAGCAGTCCCAAGTGCAGCCTAACAGCATGGGGAGGCAGGCAGGCGAATTGGTGCTCTGCCACTAAAAGTTTTCTTTTATTCCAATCCAGATAATTTAAAATTAAATCTTCCCAATGGGGGCAGAATAAGCAAGTGTATTAAACACTGGTGCTGTTTGGGAGCTGCTGGGAAGGTGGTGTGTGTGTTTGGGATGTGTGTTTGTCTGCAAAGAAGATTTGTTAGTTCTTGAAAGCGGTGATTTGGGAGAAACTGCCATTGTTACAAAGTCGTTATAGGCAGAGGCCAGAGATGTTGCAGAGATTAAACTTGTTACAGCAATGTTTTATAGCCCACCTGACCAAACCCGAACAACTGGACTGTGAAATGACTGAGCAAATAAAAAAAAGCAGTAAAAATGCTGCAGTGATAGAAATGGAAGATTTTTAACTACCAGAGCATAGACTGGAGTCCATTAAGCACTTGAAATAAGGCTGGAGGTGTGTGAGAATGTGTGGCTCACTGGATTTGTTTTTTAAGAACTCATTAAATGCCCAGCAGCCATAACCTGGGTACTAAGTAACAGGGAATAAATACATCTGCCCCAACACCACTAAACTGGGCATTATTAAAAGTTGGACATGAAGGACTGTATGCATGAACTGCATGAAAACAACTCCCTCTCCTGAGTGTGCATCACACAGGAACATTTCTGGGCACCATCTCCAGGCCCCTTCTCCCTAACTATTGTACACATGGAGCAGAGTCCCTTTTAGCATCTTCCTGTTGGGAACTGGTGTCCTGGGATAGGCCATAACACAGGGGATGAAGGTGGAGATGGAGGACACCAACAGGTAGGGAGATGCCTAGACAAATGTGAAGGAAATTTTTCATTTAATTATTTTTGAATCTTTTTCACTCCTTACATAAACATTTCATACCTACTGTAGATGTTTCTTATCTCAGGATTTCCCAGAAAAAGGAGAGAGAACTATACTGAGTTACTGGGATCATTTTAGGGCAATAGGGTGACTAATGGGGATTTAAGGAGTCAGGAGCTGTTCCTGCAAGACTGGTGCCAAGAATCTCGTCCCAGTGTAGGACCAGTCTTCCACCTCATCACCTCCAATACCCTGGAAAACCCTTCCCTGCTAAATTTTCAGTTCTGCCTTGCAAACAACTGCTTTTACATGATTGAATTCCCAGTGACTCATCATTACAGATTTGTGGAACTCAGGAAAACTGTTGACGCTTCACCTTTAGATTATTCTACCTTTTTTAGCCAATTTGTAAATTAAAATTGACTTGATATAAACTGTCGATCTAATTTAAATCCCTAATCTCGACTGAGATCTGTGGAACAGAGCTATTGTCACCTGGAAAGTAGGGAAACATTTGGAGGTTTTAGAGGTGGAAATATTTTCTACATCTGTGAGATATGCAATGCTCTCAGCATGTGTTACTGCTTCCCTGTGATGTCTGGCAAATGTTGCAGGCACCTCTCCTAACTGAGGCTCCAAAGCAAGGAAAGAAAAGAGAAAATTGGGAGGTTTTGAGGGCAGACCATAAGCTGTGTTAGCGTGGGACCAGGACCTGACCTCTCTTGGGATGTGCAGGAATGGCTGCATTTCCAGCACTGCAGCCTTTGGAATGGTCTGAATGCAAAGGGTATTTTTGAGGGTTGAGGAAAAGCCCTGGAAGATGCACATTCCCTATAATACCCTAATGTGGGTGGCCTTGCTGCCTCCTCTCTGGTTTTGGGATCAAATGCCCAGTCCTGTAATCAGTCACCTCATACTGATACCCCTGAGATCCTGGGAAAGGTTCCCATTCATTCCCTACATGTTCCTGCAGCACTGCCAGCAAGTGATGGGTTTTTGCAGCACAGGAAGGGGTCAAAATCCAGTATTCAGCAAGAAATGGGAACATTGGGATGGACTGAAGCTGTTACGTCGCTGCTTAACACCAAATATTCTGATAAAGCAACATCTTACAAACCCTTATATTTTTCCCTCCTGCTTTTCTTGCTGGAAGGTCCATTGGGACTCTGAGGGCTAGAAATTCAATTGAGATCAGAAAATTTATAGAAGTTGATTTACACCCATTTGGTTTTGTGTCGATGGTGTCTATGAGTTCTTTTTCCCTTGCTTGCATGCATTCCCTCAGCCTTTATCAGTCAATGATCAGATCTTTTCTCAGCATTTATTTTGCTGGCCTGAATAATCCAGGCTCTTGTATGCTCAGGAGCTGGCTCAGTCACACCTGGCACTCCAGCAGATGCAGCAGGATGGCCTCACACAGGAACTTATCACCAGAACTACTCCAAATACCTTCCTGGCATCACATCAAGGCTCAAAAATCCTCTGGGATTGCTGAGCATGGCTCAGTTGTTCTTCCACAAATGTACTCCTAACTTGTGAGCCTCAGCTTATCCCAGAAATCATCCCTGCCTGTCCCAAAGGGCAGATGCTCCATCTTACCCTTTTCTGCTATTCCAGTCCCAAATTCCATGTAGGCAGCACAGCAAGTTCTTGTCCTGATTATGTTTTTAATTTTGTGCTATCTCCAAACTCAGTTAGCATGGTCCTCCTCCCCAGGGCCATTCCCTGGAATCCTGCACAAAATAGTGTCAGGAGCAGTCTTTGGGGAATGCTCCAGGTAACCTCCTCCTAACACGATGCCTTTCCTGTTAATGCAATCTGTTTTCATTTCCACCTGTGGCTCACTCCTTATCAACCTTTTGGGTTTTCTACTAATCTCCACTGCCTCCACATTCCCTGATAATTTCCCATGTGGTGCTATATCAAATGCTTCACTGAAGTCCATAAAGATGAGACCTAGTGCATTTTCTTCGTCAAGAAAATCAGTTATCCTATCACAGAAAGAGATCAGGCTAGAGTGACATGTGAAAGCACTGGACAAAAAAGAAGTATGCTATTCTATTTTCCATTTATCCTCTTCTACAAATTATTTAATTGAAGTTTTACATACTGGTTTTCCTCCAAATATCATCTGAAGCTTGTACAGTGTTGAGATCAGAAAATGAGGCTTTGGCTGTTGAGAGCATTGTCCATCCCATTCCTGTGTCCATCTGGACAGATGTAATAACCCCTTCCTAACCTCAGCCCACGGACCACCTTGAATCCTGTTTCTACTTGAGATCAGGTAAGTTCTTACAGTCTGATTCCCCATGCCACACAGCCTCTGTCCCACACTTTTCTTGAAAACCAAGACACAGATATGTGGGGTCATTTTTGGGGTCATACCTTGACTATTTCTACACAACCCTTTCTGCACAGTCCTCATTTCTTGTGACTCGATGATGCTTCCGAGTCCCTTCCAACTCAGGACTATTCTGTGAGCATGTGATTCTGTCTTCTTACCCCTGGAAAGCCTTGGTATCTTTTATAATTTTCTCTGCAAAGTCTATTCTGGCAGAGATTTTTTCACTTAGTTTATCCTTACAGTTCAAGCACCTAACTGTATTTCTAGGACCTAACATTTATAAAAAACCCCAAGTTATGCAGCCTCTGCCTGTGCTTCTGTTCCCTTCTACAAAGCAGCTCAGTTCATTCATTCCTAAAACCATCTGCCTCATCTGATAAGCCCCTGGCACCTACAAGGGGGAGCTGAATTGGCCTCTGTGCCTGCTGACACACGACTAAACAGGAATAAGGGGTGCAGGAAGAGGACCACAGCCCTCACACAGGTTCTGCTGCTTGCCCGAGGTCTCAGGGACTTTCCCTACCATTTTAAGACAGTTTTAGTGCTATTTTTGAAGTGGATCCACCAAGTCGGCTTATAATTTATTTGGGTTTTATGCAAGTTCTGAACAGCTCTTCCCGAAATCCAGTGTATTGATGAAGCTCACAAGGCTGTTCTGTAAAATAAAGCGGTATTTGCACTCTAAGTTTCAATACAGGGATGAAGTAGCATTAGGAAAAGAAAGGGAAGGACAAAAAGAATTAGCTCATCCACCCAAACAGTGTAATACTACAGCAAACACAGATCTGTCACTGCTGAGAACAAAATAATGAAGAGTAGCCAGAATTGCACAACTACAAGAGATTTCATTCTCTAATTGTCAAAAAGCATTAAAGATCAACTATTTATTGTGTAGGAGAAGGAGGGAGAACAGACTTCAGTGCCTCCCTTCACCAGAGGTTGTCCCTAATTGACATGCATGGATTGCAACCAGAGGTTACTGAGCGAAATTTGTTTGCATTTATTAATCAAAAGGAGTCAAAGGCACACAAAGATATCATCAAGGCTCCCTTGTGCTTGGGGAGGCTGACAGCTAAAATTCTTGATGAAGTGTTTGCAGAATGTTTGCAATCTGTTCACAGCCTTTTTACTTTGCAGGTGCAAACCTTTCTATCTGTTACATCAAAGAAACAATTGAAAATTAAACATAGTAAACATCTCCGTACAGGTTTTAATCTCCCATTTCTACAGGACAAAGGGAGTGTTATAATTAATTTCAAAGCAATGTTTGAGTTCTTTCAATATTCATTTGGGCACATTAGCATGTCATTAGCTATGTTTTAAACACTGATGCTTATTTCCTTCTCCCACACACCTTTCTTTTAGCCCTTTTGTTAAAAAAAAAATAAAATGAAATAAACAAATGGGAAAGTTGTACTTCCTGAGAGATGTCTTTAATGCTAAGGCATCCATGCATAGATAATTATCTTGCTCAATGAAATAGATTGGGGGAATAATGTATGGCTTTTGAGGTAAAGCAGAGGCAGCAGAAAATAGATGAAGAGAAATAATTCTTTTCAGTGATGTTAAGAACGTGCAGGGGCAAAGACACTCTCACTGAGTTTTGCTATCATGCCTCGTGAATAATGTATTTTATTATATCCATTGTGGTTATCTTTTAATATGTTAATAACACTTCTAACACTCTTTCCCCCCTTGTTCTTTTATGTAGTTTTAAAACTCTTTCTTTTATTAAGATGTAACAAATGGAGATGCAATCAATAGATACTTATTATGTTGGTAACTAACTAGTAAAAGGATTTTCTTGTAAGTTTAATTTTAAACACAGATCTGTTTGAACAATGTCTACAGGGTAATTTCAGCCATCTATCTGCAGCATTTCCTGTAGCATTTCCGAGCTAACTCCTAATAACATCCTCCCCCTTAGGTATATTAATTTTATACATCCTGAACAGGAGATTGAACAGTCCTTAAACAGCCACACAAGGTCACTGACACTAACAAAAATAGAACCTTTCATTGTGCTTTTATCAAGTCATGCTGGCGTTTATATTAGCCTGTGTGGGCCTGAACAGCACGGATATTTGCTGGAGTTTAATATACAATTGTTTTCAAGAACCATTCAGCTCAATTTGTATTGAAAATATTACTCGGGAAACAATGAGCCTTTCAGATGTTTTGGCTGTCTTTCAGCTAAAGCTGTAATTTCAGTGTTTGGAGGGAGGTATGAAAAGCACCATAAATGTACCCAGGCTGACAATCACAAGGGAAGGGTAGCAAAGCCCACACTGCCCAATCCAGCAAGGATCACTGATGTGCTTCTGCTGCTCCTCTCAGCCATCGGCAACACCGCCCTGAAGTCCCTGTGCTGAGGATCCCCTGCTGACCCATCCAGCCCCTGATGGGCAATGGAACACCCTGCACAAATCTGTTCCCTGGCCGTGCTCCAGCCTGCTACAGGGGCTGCCTTTCCTCCAGTGAACAATGTGGTGGCAATTCCTTTGAGCTGTCATGCCAAGCTGGCAGGAAACACTCCCACACACCTCCTCACCAATCTCCCTGGACCAAGAACCAGCCTGGGCTTTGAAACTCCACAGAAACACAGAATGATTTGGGTTGGAAAGGACCTTTAAAGGTCATCTCATCTCACCCCCTGCCATGGGAAGGGACACCTTCCACTACCCCAGGTTGCTCCAAGCTCTGTCCAACCTGGCCTTGGACACTTCTCATGGAAGATGTCCCTGCCCATTGCAAGGAATTGGAAATGGCTGATCTTTAGGTTCCCTTCCAACCCAGGCTATTTCATGATTCTACAATTCCATAAGGTTCCCCCTGGAACCTTCTCCTCTCCAGGTGATTACAACTGGACATGGCACAGCAAGAGCACTTGAATGGGGACCTGAAAGCAGTACAGGGTAGTCAGTTGGCAAATTTCCCTGGGGTAGTCAAGAAAGAGGTGGATATTTCATAATTACTTAATTACTGAACATCTTCACTCTCATCTCAGGCTTTTCAGCAAGAACAAGGAAATGCACACGAAAATGCTAATTAAGCCTGGATGGAACAAGAGGAGGGATTCAGTTGTCATCTGAACTATAAGAATATTGAACTCTCTGAGCCTTCCTGTGCGGCTCACAGGGAGGAAGGAGGGAATAAATGTTTAACAAGACAAAAACACCTTGCTGAGTATCTGTGAGTTTCGTTAAATACTCTTAAGTATTCCCAATCTTACTGACACACATGTAGGATAATTAAATGAGTGGATGGTCCCCTAACAGTCATCTTCTTATTACCAAGAATTTTACTGCAAATAAAAGCATTTGGAAGTACAATGAGGACCAGCTGACTGAATACTGGGCACAGCCCCCTACACTGGTTGATCTGAAATTTTGCTGCAGTAAATTTTTCAGTCTCTGGTTCTACCTAAAACCTTGCTGAGTTTGCTCATCTTCAGGAACGTCCAAAAACAAGGACAACTGACCGTGCAGGCAAAGCTTTGAGATGGCTCTTATTTTTACCTGAATTGTTCTGCCCAGTCCTCTGAATGGGATCACCCAAGTGCTCAGAACACCCTCAGGAGCTCACAGACCTGGGCTGTCCCCTGCAGCAGCCTAACCCTGTGCAGCTGCACACAAATGAGACCAGAATTGGTCCCTTTCCTCCTTCCAGCATCCCAGGTGCAAGTTAAGTCTCATGGTGATCCAGACTTGTCCTGATCAAACAACAGCTTGCTCCAAACGTGGTACGTGTTGTCAGCACAGGGAATGCCCATTCAATGACTTCTCCATGAAAACATCACCTCCAGCACCCAGGTCTGCATGGGGCTCCTTGGCAGAGATGTGCTTGTGAAGGGCAATATTCAACAGAAAGCACCCAGAAGGGTGAGAGTCTGAGTGAACATAAATATTGATATTTGTGCACACACATTATCTTACAGAATTGGATTTTTCCACTCAGGGCCAGCACGCATTTCACAGATCTATTGGTTTCTCCTAATGTTATAGACCTTAATTACAAAACCTCAATTTTCATGCATTCTATTAATTTTCATATTGAGTAGAAGCAAATGAAATTGTCTTGTTTCTTTTATTTTTTGCACTCAATGCTGTGATGAAATTAAATTAAATATGACAAACTTCTGAAACAAACATTTAGACCCTTCAAAACAAGAGGACGACTCCAGGTCAGTGTATTAATTGTGTGAGGATGCTCAAAGCTATCTTCACAAATGTTTCACATGGCCATACTGACCCCTAATCCAAGCTATAGGTTGTGATAAGAATCTTCCATTTTAATTTACAAGAAGAGAGGAAGAAACAAAACAAGCACCAGAAACAAACAAAACAAGTGATTTGCTTTGCAAATCACTGAAGGAGGAAGTACTTCTGGAGGGTCCTTGAGACCCATGCCCACCTCCCCTGCCTGCGACCCTCCCATGGCTGCTGCTTGCCCAGATTGGTTTTGGAGCTGGGATCAAGATCTCAGATTTATTGTCAGTTCTGGCACTGTCTTCTCCTGTAAAACTGAATGCAACTTGCAATGTGAAGTTTTTACATCAGTCGTGCTCTCTTCCTACAATTTACTGCAAAGGCCATGTTCTAAAATTTCCAACCTCTTTCATATTTTCTGCTCCTTCCTTCTTTTTCCTGGTTTTCCACTGGACACAACATGAGCCTGACTGTCCCTACTCCAGTTTACACTACCACTGTTGCTGGTGCCTCCCCAGCATCCCTGTGCCTGGCAGCTCCTCCCACCAAACAGCCAAATTTGGACAATGCAGCTAATTATCTGCTTTGTTCTCTCCAAAAAGGCTCCATTCCAGCCTGTTATTCCTTCTGTTTCAGCAGTCTCCAATGATTTTGATTCCTCGTCTGAAGAGTAATAAAATAGCTTCTTATCAAGGCATTAAAAAATAATATACCTAGACATGGTTATTTAAGTTTGAAAAGTCAGGAGGGCAAAAATAATTATTTTTTCAAAAGGAGCAGAACAAAGTCTCTTTACACAGACACAAGAGAAACATGGGCTACTCCAGCAGGAAAATACCATCAAGACTGAATTTATAGAGACCACAGGTTTGTAACTGCAATTAAACTATGAAAAAGAACATTTGATAATAACAAAACTCAGAGAGACTGTGCAGCAATTAAACCCAATCTACTGAGAGGTGAGTCTACAGGACTGCAGTAACATGGCACAAAGTTTATGAGACATCAGTCTAATTAGCCTAAGCTGTGCAGACAACCCCATCTGAATGCAAACCATTCCCAGTTGCTACTTCCTCGATCCCAAAGGCACCCCCAGAGCCCAAGGACACTGGAGAACAAATTCCTTGGGTTTTGGCAGATTTACAGCAGCCAAAGGAAGGGAAATGATGGAGAACTCAAAGCCAATTTGCTTCTGATGCTAATATAAAGCAGGGACAGTGTCTCTGAAGGCATCAGTGGGTGAGAACCACCCTTACAGTAAAGATTTTCTTCCTAATATAAATCTACAATAGATACACTACTTCTGCTTAAAGGCATTTCCTCTTGTCCCATCACTCACCACCCATGTCCCTGTCAAAAATCCTTCTCCAGCTGTCATGGTTTTGTCCTTTTTTCATTTTTGAGAAGATACTCTAGGAGATTCTGGGAGGAAGCTGAAACCAGGAAAAGTTTGGAAAAAATACCTACCACTTAGATAAATCTTTTCAAAGACAAACAAATCCTCAAGTCCAATATTTATAAGCAGAGAGTTAAATTTTTGGAGCTTCATATTGTCACCAGCCCCAGAGGAGCAGAGGGTTCCTCACTCCCAAGTGTGTCCACCACTGTTTTTCCAAGGAGCTGCTAAGCCAAGGGGCTGGTCATGATGGGCTGTTATTCACAGCAGAGCAATTGCCACATAAACCCATAGTGGGACTGCACTGTTTGTTTGTTAAGTGTTTCTTTGTTAAGTACTCTGACATCCAGGGTGAGGAAGGACATGAATAAATAACAATAAAATGCATATGGAAGGGAGCACAATGAGAGAAGTTTTCAGTTTATTTCTGTGAGTCAATAACAATTCTATTAGGTGTAATTTTTAGTCTTTAGTCTAGATACAGTTATTTGTTAGTAGGAGAACAAGGAAGGACTTTTTGAACCATAATACAACAATGCTGTCACGTTGTTGTGGCATTAATCAGATGATCTAATTTTATGTGTAGTCCAAGCATGAACAAATCTTTTTTAAAGGTATCGACTTTATTGATTCTAAGACATATTGTAGCTCTTGGGACAAAGACAGAGGAAAGTTCTACACAGATGTGCAGCAAAGAAATGGGTGTAATTACCAACCCCTTGTGTTTACAATGCATGTTGGCTGCACTGGTGCTCCAGGTGAAGTCAGGAGCTCTCCCACTGAATTCCACAGAAGCAGCTTAGAGCTGGGTAAGGGCATTGCTCCAGAAATGCTGATCACTCTGCCTGTTAGAGAAAGAAATGACCAGGCACAGAGCACTTAAATGGGGAAGTTCTGGCTTTGGTTCCTGAGATTATCCGAGACTGCAGGAGTCACCCAGGATCAGTTGCTCAATGTGGATTTGAATTCCCATGTGTGGCCATGTGGTATATACAGTGTGCTTTTGCTTCTCCTTTAATTTCTAGACCATTAGCTTCTTCAGCCAATCATTTTCCCTTACTATTGACTGTAAGATGTCTCACACTGGGACTCCAGACTATCTGATGTGTCCAGGCATTATTGCAAATGACAGCTAAAACATAACAAAGTGATCATTCCCTAAAGATTTATTCAAAAAGTTCTCTTAAATGTATGCAAAAATAGTCTGAGTCTAAAAGGATAGGTCAGGACAAAGGTTATTCCCCACTTTTCTACAGATGGTGAAGAGAAGCCAAAGAAGAGAACTATTTCATAAAGTTAATAAATTGAGTGCCACAGTAAAAATACCCAAAGTCTCTCAGTTTCTGCATATTGATTCTTCTTGTTGAGCTCAAATACCCTGGGTGGGAGAGTTGGCAGCAGAAGGGATAAGGGAAGAGCACAGACTTTCTGAGACGTCTTTTCAGCCTCCCAAGCTCTTCCAGTTTTGACCCCAAAAATGCATCTCAGATGATTTTCGTTCTTATTTCAGTGAGAAAACTGATTGGAAAAAACGGTTAAAGAAGTTAACTGCGTTTTTATTTGTTTGTTCAGCTGGCAAATACATTTATCACTCTCTTCCTGTGGTGCTGCCAGCAGGACAAACCAGCACTCAGCCACAGGATTGTCTCTCCAGACAAATTGGCTTTCCTCCCTCAAATGCTCCCCTCCATACCTGACGCCAAAACTCTCTCATCTCATAAATATTAGGAAGGCTTCATGGAACAACCAGTGAGGATGATAACAGAATGAACTTCAGGAGCAACATGATGAGTATTATAGAGAGAAATCTCCTTAACTTTATTAAAGGAAATCACTTGCAATAGATTTAAGCATAATCCTTCTTGATGTTTTTTAATATTGGTAGGAACTACTAAGTGCATATTTTAGGTTCCCAGGAAGACTTTAATGGACTTCCTTTGCCTACAGTGCCCTGAAACAGTTCCTGCTGTGGATCCCCTGTGGTGTCTCCAAATAAACTGCTCTGTTCTGCCCATGCTACAAGATACCACAAGATGATAAATCACATTGGTAATTGTTTTGTTATTTACAAGTGGGTTTTGTTGTGTATTTTTTTTAAATTAAAAACTACACAGATTTAAATATAATCCTACAAACAAAAAGGTCTAAACTTCTCAGGATTCACTTAGAAAAAAACATTACTTCCTGGGAGACTTCAAGGACTGTTCCAAATCACAGTACTGGCAAATAGTGACGGGACAAGGGGGAATGGCTTTAAACTGAAAGAGAGTAGGTTTAGATGGGATATTGGGATGAAATTGCTCCTTGTGAGGGTGGGGAGGCCCTGGCACAGGGTGCCCAGAGATGCTGTGGCTGCCCCTGGATCCCTGGAAGTGTCCAAGGCCAGGCTGGACAGGGCTTGGGGCAACCTGGGGTAGGGGAAGGTGTCCCTGCCATGGCAGGGGGTGAAATGAAACATTCTTTAAGGTTCTTTCCAATCCAAACTTTTCTATCATTCTGTGATAATACAAATGGCACCTTTTCCATCTCCTCAGGCTTTCTCATAGACCACTGGGTTTTAAGACTCATTTCACTTTCAGCCTACAGACACAAACCTCATTTCCCTAAGGCATCATAATCTTCTCTGTGTTTTTTCTTATCCCCATATGCCAAGGACAGACAGTGAGGGTAGGGGGAGGATGGAGTCTCCTGCTGCCTCTCTTGGAAAGCTCTGCTACCACACAGATTTCCTTTACACTCTGCCTCAGGTCTCCATGCTGGGGTTTGAAAGGCCCATTGTGTTCATGCACCCACAACCAGGGACCATTTTTCAGTCCTTCTTGTGGCAGAGGAGTCTGTGCAATAACACCTGTGGTGTTTTGGAGAAACTCCTGGAAAGGACTGGCTTGAGGCGTACACCAAGCAGGATGAGAGGGAGGCACGGCATCACAGAGGAAGGCATTGTGTGTAACCTGCCTGGCAGAGCAACAGAACAACTGGGGTGTAATAAGATTATTACAGGGAGAAGTTATTCTGTTGAGATAAGGAAGAATTTTAATGACTTTGGTAGAAGGTATCAAGCCATCATTAGCCAATCAGCCCGACTCCCCGAGCTGGCTGATTTTGCAGACGTGGGATTGCTTTGCTTAGAGGCTCCTGGACAGCTCCATGATACTGTGTGGCTGAAAGGGGAGATAAATCTCTCAATCTCTTTTTTTAATTTCAATACAATTGCTTTATTACGGCATTATGTGAGGAATATGCATGGTACTTCCCAAGGGTTTTGCTTTTCCCAATAGCAAATGTCTCACTCAGTGTTTGGGCAGAGCAGTTCTCTGCTAAATTGCTCACAATGCAAGCTATTATAGAATAGAGGGACCCTGTGGGTATGATTGAAATTTATATGCACAGAACAATCAAGAATGCCAAGTGCACTGGATAAACTGTAGGTAGGTGGCAGAAAGCAGATAAGCAGCCTAGGAGGTTTAAGTTACAGGATCTTAAGCTGTAGAAAGATTCATTCTATAATTTACATTACAACCAGTTTCATTTGTAGAATGAATAATGGAAAGCTCCTACAGATAAGTATTTGAGGTCCAATCCTGGGAGGTGTTGAGCACTCAGCTCCCACTGAAGTCAGTGTTCCAGGCTTTTCCCAGAGTGTGTCTGTGCAGCTTGGGGGAGGTAACTTGTTGGTTAACAGCCACTGCAGATCCTTGAGCAGGGAAGCAGGGCTTTCACAGCACAGCTCCTGCTCTCCCCATCTAACTTCAGCCTATTTGAAAGAACTCTGCATCTTAAGGATATAAATCACCTCATGAAAAAGTACAGACTGAATGATTTATTTACTTTAAAGACACCAATCAAAACATTAAGTGTTACTACAGGAAACTATCCATTTTCCTTTGGCTGAGTAGTCAGTCAAGGATTTATGCATATTTGTATTCATACATAAATTCCTCTGTTCAAATCTAACTAACTCCAAACCAGTAAATTTCCAGCCTTCCCTTCTTTCCATGATCTCAGACCTTCACAGGACAACAGCACTGAAAAAGTGATGTACCACAGGTAACATCAGACCTGCCTGGCAGCTCCAGCCCCCTCTGCCCCATCTCCTGTGACCAGAGGGATGTCAATGCACATTTCTCAATGGGTCTCAAGGGCTGTGCATGGCATGAGGTCCAATCCACTTAAAAAAATTATTCTGATTCATTGCATTTGTGGGGTTTTTTTAGCAAGTTAAACTGACAAAGTTCTATTTTCCTACAGCTTCAATATTTTCCTAATGACTTCACTGTCTCAAAAGCAACTCCAACTAAAAGAAAGCATTCAAAATTTTATCCTTACTAAATATGAAAGAAGGTGTGCATTGAGTTGGAAGAATGCCCTCAAGGTGCAGTAATTTTATTTAGAGTTGAATTCTGATTTATACGAACCACCAATTTGGAGGCAATCAGTTTGCAGTTTGCAGCTATGGGTTTGATCCTGACCTACACCCACATGTTGTTAAATAAAGCAAGAAATATCCATAAGCAAGGCATGAGAAATTTAATGTGCTCTTGATAAATAATTATTAATTTAATTATGTCATTTGGATGAAACATTGGCATTTCTTTCCAGTGTGCATTAGCATCTTAAAAAGCTGCTCAAGAGGTACCAAAACTCCTGCAGCACGGCACATTACGCATCCTGTATTTAACATTTACCCAGGTACATTCAGGGGAAAAAAATCCCCATTCCCTATAAATCACAGAGCTGAAATGACTCTCTCCCATCTGCCCCATGGAAAGGGGGCTGTATCTGAGGCACTCTGGAGGGGTGGGAGGCACAAGGGCCCACAGAAAACTTGTGCTGGGCAGAACAAAGGCGCTGGAGCTGCAGTGGGGAGTGAGCGGCAGCCGCAGCGCCGGGAGAGCGCGAGCACAGAGCACAGTCCATAAAGCCACAATGAATGGTAATGACAGGCAATAAAATACCCTTTTAAAAATCCAGTAAAGGATAAAGACTGTAGGCTGCAGCACTGACTGGCAGTGCTGTGGCTGCAAAACATCAGCAGATTAGCATAAAGCATGGCAAGAAAGTACAACTAAAAATTATTCAGTCATACCAAATGCTTGCAGGGAATCTAGGCCAAGCAAGCAATCAAAATCAAATAGAAACAAGGTATATGTAATCCCACAGTAAAAAGATTGAGCAACTGTACATTGCCAAGACATTTTAATACTCCTTTAGCCCACAGTTTTTGAAAACCATTAATAGAGCTATAAAAAGTGAGGAAAGCTGCACAATGCAGTTCAGACCAACACGGGGGTGTAATTCTACACCGATGTAGCACCAGTGTTAATATAATCTCTCTCATGTTACACAAGAAGCCCAGCAAGAGCATCATAAAATGCAATATGTGTTTTCTCTATAAGCTTAAGTGTCCTTTAGCATAATTATTCCTGATGCTTCAGTTATGGGAAGGAACGCTACCGATCTAAGCAGCAAGAAGATATTTATTTGTCCTTAAGGTGCAATTACATTCTGAAAAATGGCTCTTTTTAAATTCAATGATCTACTCCTTTTGCTTGTTAGGGGTCACACACTGCTAAGACCAAAGTCCTTGGCATTAGGTGTCTGCTCCTTAAAAAGCTCAAGTTCCATACACAGAGGTTTGTTTAGCCCTCTTGCTTTTTCTCTGGGTTGTTTTTTTCAGCTCCTGCAGCTCTAGGAGAGTGAGCGATATCTGTTGTGGCACATGGAAAATCATCAGATCATAATTTAAATTCCAAACACTAAATCTTTGCGCTGAGGATGCTCAAGGCAAAAAGACCACTGAGTGGCTTTCTCTGCTGAATTCACAGAGTTACCAGTTAAGGAAAAAACCCCCCCCCAAAAAAAAACAAAACAAAAACCAAATAAAAACCAAAAAACCCAAAGCAAAACAAAACCAACATTTAATCTAAATTTTAATTTCAGCAGATTTGAAGTCATCAAGATTTGTTCCATGGAATCTCTCTGAGGAGAGCCAAGTCTTCCCACGCAGGCTCTGCAAATGTGGCCCAGCTCCCTTGGGACACATCTCCTGCCTGCCAGGCAGCACCACTGCTCAGGGGTGACAGTGCTCCCTCCTTGGGAACAGTCACCAACCTTACCAAAACTACAAGTTTTAGTAAAAAACTCTCTTCTGCATGGCTGGGAGCCTTGGGAAGGAAGCCCCAGGCTCTACAGACAGAGAGGGACAGACAAGGGAAAGAGCCCCTTTATTTGATTCTTCCCTCAGGTGTTGACTTGCCCAATGGAGGAGTCTGGGATGAGGGGTGTCAGCATTCCATGGTCCAAGTGTTGCAAATTCTACTACCTTAAATCACATTTTCCAGTCAAACATAGTTTATATCACAACACAATGATGAGGTGAGCATTCCCTGGCATTAAAATCAACTCCTCATCTGGGGAGCCCTAAGCCTCATGGATAAAGAAAGGGAAGACTTTTAAGGAGTAAACTTATTTTATTGTAGCTGAAAAGAGATAGGACTTTTCCCTTCTGGATCATGTTCTTTTTATACCACAAAGATCCTCTGGTGTGTAAAATCCATGACTATAACAAATACACAGCAAGA
Source organism: Anthoscopus minutus (assembly GCA_013399455.1). Classification (NCBI taxonomy): domain Eukaryota; kingdom Metazoa; phylum Chordata; class Aves; order Passeriformes; family Paridae; genus Anthoscopus; species Anthoscopus minutus. The sequence goes on from VWYI01032849.1 coordinate 963,974, forward strand.
GCTGCTTTTATTAAATGATTAAATGTTTCAGTGTCTCCCCTGAAACTGTGTGCTTCAGCAAGAGGATTTTGGAGGAACATATGCAAATGGAAACAGTATTAAAATAATTCCTTAGTCTCCTGCAACCGCATGCAGTGATTTAATACTATTAAATAGCAAACCCTTTTTTCATCTCAATATTTATCTTCAGTTTTTCTCAAGGAAAAAAAATAAAAGGTGCTTGTACTTGGTTCTCTGATTTTATACAACTGAGTAACAATTATTGTGCACTAAGCAAAGAAACTTTTACCCCCCAGCTAAAGCCAAAGTCCCTGCAGAAAGCATGAATCTGGTCCAAGGAGCTGTGGGCAGGGGAAGATGGAGGCAGAGTTCTCTTGGTGGGTCTCCAACTGCCCCATGGCTTGGCCTTGTGGAAAAGACCTGTACTTTTTGGGATTGTGGAGCTCTGCGAAGCGCAAAGAAGACTTCACCACAGTGCTGGGGGGTTGCAAAGCCCTCTCAGCAGCTTTTGCTGCTCATTCCTTGAGTCTGAGCACAAGCTGAACAGAGCCCAAAGCCAAACTCGCCCTACCAGGCTGACACCCAAGAGTGAGCCTGGCGCTCCAAACCTCTGCATCGGTGCCTCTCCCCCTGGATATTCTTATCCACCAGGACAGCTATGGGCACCCCAAAATGCCTTTCCCTCTGGCTGGCAAGGGGTTCAGAATAAACACGGGCACGGCAAAAAATCCACGTGCTCCTTAACCTAGTTTTGAGAAGCAACTCGGCACCGCCTTCAAAAAACCTTCCTTGGCAGCCACAGCTATTCCCAAAGGCTGGGTACCGCCAGGAGAAAAGAGTTTTTCACAGCAAACCAGGAGTGAGAGCGGTCAAAGGAAGGCATCCAGGCTGTTAGGTTTGAATGGCACGTGGATAATAGGCAGGAGAGCAAGCAGGGAACTCTGCCTCCTTCCCTGACACCGACTGTTCGCGTTTGTGCAGCACTTCAGCGCTGCACTTAGTTCATGCTTTACCTTAAAGTGCCGCGTTTTAACTGGAGAGGAAACGTGCAGCAGCTTTCATGCCCCTGCTGTGTAATAACTGTGGGCAAGTGCAGCCTTTGAAATGGCAGCCTCTGAAAGCAAGGAATGTTGGGTTGTATGGAAAGGCCTTCTGGCACAGAGGACTGACGATTAGGAGGGAATAGCAGAGAATCAAAAGAGGGAACTAAGTCGCTCTTGTCAGGCGTCCCCCTTTCTTACCTCTTGCAATATGGACATGCAACTGTGTCTAGGAACGAAGTCTGGGATGGGGAATGCTGGTCACAAAAGGAAGTTTTAATAATGTAAGCCCTGGGCACAAGATAAAAACTTGTAATTTGATGGGTTTTGCATGCACATGGAGTTGTGGCCATGGTTATGAACACATTTACACAATTTCCAAGAAAACAAAGAAGTTGGGAACTGAAAAAAGAACCCTCTCCTTTTGACCATTCAAGGTCTATGAATGAAGTGAGGAATTTCCACTCTACCTTATTCATTAAAATAGAAACTGCCATCACTTTAATGAGCAGCCTGAGGGTGGACAAAGTGCCTTGAATAGCTACGCACCATAGAGAACTTGGCATCCTTGCTGAAACATAATGTGGGATTGCAATTGTGGGATTTTTCCAGTGAATACGAAGTGATCAAAGATAACACTGCCCCAAAAAGAATTAAAACAGTGCAACATTGCATCAAGTTACAGCCAATGTCAATCATTACATGCCTGAGTGCACAGGATCTTTTAAATAATGTTATAGACATGCTGTGGCATTCAAAATATTCACTGAATTTCAAATTAAAATGCAGAAGCATGTTCCCCACTCATCTGACCAGAATAGAGAACTCGAGGCACATCTTTCCAAATATTGCTCTAATGCCACATCGTTTACCGTCAGCTGGAGGACAGGCTAATTTTATGCAGAACTGGATGATGGGAGGACTGTCACATTAAATGGATTCCCAAAAGTTACCTTCCCCTTTGGTTCTGGGAAATGAGAAATTAGTAAAGACGGAGTAACAAAAGATTAGGGAAGGAGACGACTAATTGCAGACTGATCACCTTTCCTACTGTGAAAGAAAAAACCCTTGGCACAATGCAGGACTTGAACTCATCATTGTGTAGAGGAGAGCTTCTGGCATGGAATTCCAGCCTGAGCTGCTTGCTGGAAAAAAATGTTGCTTTATTTACATGCTAAAGGGAACCACCTCCTCGCTTTGGGCTGCAGATAAGCAGCCATGGTGGGGAAGAAAAAGAAAGGGAACAGTACACCATTCTGGAAAAGGAGAGGGTGGGAGGGAGTGGAGTAAAGACACATCAAAGGAAATATTTATAATATGCCACTGCAGAGGGGGAGACTGCAGAAGTCTTTTGCAAACATAACAGGGAGCTCAAAGTAATTTCAATTTCTAAAAAGGTCAGTGAGGAAATAGCAGAGAAAAACTTTACTTCAAGCCCAGAAATAGCAATAGAAAAATTTGAGCATTTAACCTCAAAACCTCTATGAAAACAGCATTAAAATTCAGTCTTCAGGTGGAAAGAAAAAAACACACCTTCAGTGAAGTCTATAGAAACCAACTGGGAACATGATAATCTATGTGCTGTACAAGTGCAATTAAGTGGAGGATGGAGTAAGCAAATTTAGATCCCACAAAAACATGATCAACAGAAGTGAAGGGAACAAGTACACATCACCCACTACCGTGTTCTTTTTTTGCACCAAATGATCCAATTTGGCTCTAATTTTCAACACTGCAAGCTCCTGGATTTGCACAAAGCTCAGATTAGCCCAGGATCTGGCTCAGAAGCTGAGAGAAATTATCTAAATCTCAAATAACCTCACGTCAGTAAAAGCCAGGCTCTCATGCGAGAGCCCTCGGCAAGTTCTGACAGCCAGGAGCTGTCCTGGGGATCCCACTGATTCCAAGAACATTCTGCATTCCCCTGAGCATGGGATCATCACCTTTTCTCTTTAACACCCATCCTGCTTTCAAATCTATGAGTAATATGCAGCCTAATTTTGCTAAATGAATTGTAATTACAGTAATTCATGCCTGTAGCTCTTGCCCTTTTGTGGGAGGTTTTTGCTGTGAGAGCCATTGTATCATCTTCTCTTTGGAGTACAGTTTTAGAACTGATCTCATGGAGCTCTGATAGATCAGCTCATGTGTTATGCCTCTGTTTGGGTAAGGGGTTTAATTATGTAATTTCATCATTTATTTTTCTGTGAATAAAATCGCATTTCGTTGCATTGCATTTCATTCATTCACTGACAGCTCAAGCTCTAGAACGTGTCTGAATTTGCTCTTTGGTTTAATTGTTTATATGACAAGGTTCATAACACTTCATGAAAGGAAAAGTATACCATAGACTTACAGGATTTAATTTAAGGTAAAAGCTTAATTTAACATTCTTATAAATAAGAAATGGAGCAGTAGGAACAAAAAGGTTTTAAATGAGCAAACTGTAGAACTGCTTATTTGAAGTGCTGAGAAGTGTGATCTAATGAGCTGAGCACTAGACAGAGAGTCAGAAACCTTCAATAGATATTCCAGATTAGATCCAGCTTGAGACTGTTGTCTCAAGCAAGTTATCAATCTCATCTGAGGTTTTCAGTTCTCTGCCTGGCAGCGCTTAAAAGATCCAAATTTGTTATGGTTTTTTGTCATTTAATGTTATGCCCCATTTCACATCAGCACTATTCTCAGCCTCAAAAGAACAGAAAATATAATGGGTTCGATCTTCAGCTGCCATTTTCACCCAAGCACAGCCTAAGCACAACTCAGTTCTCGGGTTCCCAGGTCTGGGATCATCTTGTTTGTACATTCAGCCCTCATGGACAGAAGAACTACCTCATCCATGCAGGGCAATGGCACACTGGAGCTAAGCTGTGCCAGGTCTATCCCCTGCACCAAGGCTTTCCATTCACAGACAGCCATTTAGGGACAAGTCCCAAAAAGCCCCAAATGCTTTGAATGAATATACATGACCATCTTCCCAGTCACCACTGGAAATCTCAGCTGGGCAGTGACTGATGTACACGAAGAACCATGGGGAAATAACAAAATTCAGAATGGAGGAACACAGTAAGCAGAGCACAAGCAAGAACAAAATGAAGATGAGGTTGTTAATGTGAAGATCAGCAGCTTTCAGGATCCATGTGCCAGCCTGCATCTCTCTCCACTCAGTTTGAGGTTTCTTGCACTGGTAGGGGTTTGGTGGGAGTTGGAAGACAGGGCCTCCAAAAGATGCTGCCAAGTGGCTGCTTGGCAATGCCTTGCTGCTGTGGGGCAGAAGGTCTGCCTGTCCCACTGCTGTGCCAATTTCAGCAGGGAATGAGGGCTGTGATCTTCAGCCACCCCAGATGCTGCAGCTCCCAAACCTCAGCCTACGTGGACCTCTTCCCCACCACAGCCCTGTCAGCACCTGCTCTGTAGGTTGCCAACCCTCCTGCTAAAGGGATAACAAGCAGATTCGATGATCAAATCACCAGATCAATGATAAAAAGAACAAGAAAAAACCCTCCAACAACGAAATCAGAGAAAACACACATTTCCCCTATAAATTCAGAAAGAAAGACTAAAATTCATTTTCTAAGATCCACAAAACTGAAGATGCCCAGCTGTGTGCAAAGGATTTCTAAGAAGGTTCCCTGACCACTACCTGTGAGGATGGAAGAGTGCCTCTGAAGCAGCTGGAGGGTGATGGAGCCTAAAGCTTTTCCTTTTGCTCTTCCTTTGGGAGAGTAAACACAGACTTACGCAGTCAGAAGTTATTTTTAAATTTCCTTATTCTGTATTAAGAAGACTAAACCGAACACTACAAACAAAGCAACACGAGTTCTTTTATTTCCAATAAACAATGGGATTTATATTTAAGTGCGTATATGAATCCTACACCTCAGGTCACAATTTAATCTCTCTTTAATTTAATGCCCAATTTAATCTCAATACGACAGCTAACAATTAAGAGAATGCATGTGGAGCCACTTAGTGTTTGATTGTATCAGCCATGTATTGATGGCGGATACGGGACTGTTTTCCCGTAGATCATAAAACTTCAGAGCAAAAGATTGCACAGTTCAGAGAAATGTCTCATGTTCTCAGCAGCTTTCAGGATTAGGACTTTAATGAGCCATGACTGGCTCATACCCATGCATGTGTTGCAAAACTCCTGTAGTTTTAATAATCTACTTAATTAGCTAAATGTTCCATAGTGGACATTTTCAAAGCAGTACTTCAGGTATGACACACACTCTTCTATACTTAAATTTTAGTCCAAAGAAACTGAGTTTGTAATAAAACCTTTGTACAAAGTGATCTTCCATAAGCTTTGTTCTTTTATGCCATACTCTAAGCATTGGTTCTACCCAAACATCACTGAGCACCATCCAGCCTTGGGTAGAATGTGGGAACAGCCTCCTGGGCTCAGACCTCCAGTCCATCATTTCCATGCTCCACTTCCTTCTCACAGCTGTTCTGCCTAGAGAACAGAAGGCTTTGGGGAGACCTTATAATGGCCTTCCAATACCTAAAGGGAGCTTGCAAAGAACTTGGAGAGGGACTTCGGACAAGGGCATAGAGTGACAGGGCAAGAGGAATTACTTTAGGCTGAAGGAGAGTAGGTTTAGATTAGATATTAGGAAGAAATTCTTCCCTGTGAGGGTGGTTAGGCCCTGGCACTGGTTGACCAGAGAGGTTGTGGACTCCACACCCCTGGAAGTGTCCAAGGCCACTTGCACACAGCTTAGAACCTGGGATAGTGGAAGGTGTCCCTGCCTAAGGCAGAGGAGTGAAATGAGATGGGCTTTAAGGTTCCTTCCAACCAAACTATTGTGGTTCTGTGAAATGCACCATTTCCAACAGTACAGGATAATGCAACAGATAAGGAAAAACTTCTCACCCAGGTCATGCATTGTAGAGATGCAAAAATCCCACTTTGTACAAAAGCAAGGCCGTGCTGTGCTCTGTGTTAGCCATGTTCACAGATTTCTATCAGTTTAAGTGTTTCATAGATTTAAAGCCATGCACATGCCTTACACAACATACTGCTGCAGGATTATTTCTAACACACAACTTTGCCTAGACCTTATTTGTCATGTTCCAGCATTCCTCAGTACAAACCTTAACACTAAAATAAAATTACCCTGCATTTTAAAAAATCACACCCCAAGTGATTTTATATAGTAAACTATTTATTTTAAAACAAGATTAAATATTTGGCCTTGTTGAAATATTTTCTCTTAGCAGAGAGCACTCAGATGGAAAATTTCATACATTTCAACTGATTTTTTGCCTGAATGGTTTTCACATATTTTTCGAAAACCTAGTTGTGTCAAATGATTTATTCTCCTCTAACAATACGGTACAAGCAGCTCGGAAGATGCAAGTGCTGAAATGGTTGACGGCAGTTGGCCAATTAAATGCTCTCCAGCGTTCTGATTTCTCTTTTTTTTTTGTGCTTCGCACATACTAATCCTTTTCTTAATGTATTGAGGTTCTATCCAGCAGAAAGAATGAGCTAACTGCAAGGCATGCCACATGAGGAGTGTGGAAATGGACGGCGACACGCTCGTATCCAGGGCAGGTTTAGCCAAGTGTGAAGCAGAAAACACATCACGGGAGGAGCAAACACCGAGGGAAGGGAAGGGAAGGGAAGGGAAGGGAATCCCTGTTCCAGGATGCAGGGGCAGGTGCTGCCTGGCTCAGGAACTGTGGGAGGGCTCCAGGCATCCTGGGAAAGGCAATCTGGGCTGCTGTCCCCAGGCGTGGGGATACAGGCCCTGGGACACTGGAGGAGGTGATAACGGTGCTGCCTGTGCCAGGCAGCTTCAAACAGCACAGCTCAGCTCGTTCCAGGCTCCTCAGGCTGATTCCGGTGCCTCACAGATCCCCATGAGTTTTTGGGTACCATGAACACACAAACCTCTTGTTCAGAAACATTGTTCTGCCCCACTGAAGGAAAAAAAAAACCCACTCTAAAATGTGATGAACTGTTCTTCTCTCTTTTATTACAAAGTGGTAAGAAAGATGGGGCTTCAGATACTGTATACAACTTGGGAGAAGTGACACAGATGTACAGTACCTGAGCAGTGGCAGCAGCAGAATTTTGTTGACTGAAAGACTACATTCTGTCAACAGAAAGGAAAGAAAATCTAGTTTTATTTTCAATGGATTTTTTTTCAAAACTTCAGATTTGTTTTACCGAAATGAAATCACCTTTTCAAGTTTTCAGAAAGCTTTCCATTGAATCACATTCTGCTTTCCCTGCAGTCTTTTCTTCAGCTTTACTGATTATCAAGTAACTCCTAAAATGTTTCTTATGGTTTTGCGGAGAAAAACCCTCTAAAATATCAATTTTAAAAACCTAAACTTGTATTTCAGAACCTTCCCAACTGCTGTCCTACTCAAATTCCTCATTAGGGAAGAGACACAAACACTTGTCTAGTGCAGTGAAGACACCAGATATCTGAAGGCCAATGAGGAAGACAAAATGCTTTGAAAAATTCTGAAGTGATTTACAGCCCAGACCAAATTTATTTATTGCAGATTACTTCGTCTAATCCTTCTCCTGCTGAAGTTATCTCTGCCTCCTGCACTGGGCGTCAATGACAGAAGTATTACCACTACACATCAAAACATTGCTGTAATTTCTCACACATCTATACCAGTCACAACAGGTTGCAGTGATTTTTGCAGATAAAAACCTGCAAGAAAACGGTTGTTTTTTTCTTGTTAGCCAGCTGGAGTTAAAACAAGTAACAGCCAGAATGAGCAGATACTCCTGGCAGTTTCAATGAGAGGCTTTTCATTCCAAGTCACAAGAGTAGGGGTCATCTCCTCTGAGGCCAGGACATTTGAATGCCTCCCTCTGGGTTACACCATTACAAGGAAGTGAGTTTGTCTATTTAGAACTCTAGAAAAATAAATAAATTGAGTCAGCAAACAGGTTTTTCAAGGTAGGAATTTTGAAAATTACATTTAAGGGAAAGTCTGAATTGCAGCTAGTCTGTGTAAAAATGAAGAGATACTTATTAGCATTTAATGATTACAACTTGAAATGAATTATAAAACAATGTCACTTCCTCACTCTGCTGTTGACATGAGTGCTGATGCTCCTACAGGGCATGGCTTTGGCCATCTCCAGGGGCTCTGTTCATTCCCACAGAGAGCTGGAGGGTGGGCTGAGTGAAAGCCTTGCTGGGATTCTCTCCTTCCACAATCCCATCCCATCTCCAAAGAGAACCAACATTCCCAGTGTCGCTGATGGACTCAGAGCACTTCACCAGCTTTTAGCCTCGTCCTTCTCTGAGCTGTGACTCCTAAAATAATTTTCTTCTACCTGGAGAAGAGAAAGCTCCAGGGAGACCTTAGTGAAGCTTTTCAGTACTTATAGGGGCCTAGAAGAAAGGTGGGGACAACTTCTTGGCAGGGCTTGTTGTGACAGGACAAGGGAGAATAGTTTTAAACTGAAGGAGGGTTGATTTTGATTAGATCAAGTTTTTTTCAGGGTGGCAAAGCACCAGCACAGGGTGCTCAGAAAGGTGGTGGATGCTCCATTCCTGAAAACACCCGAGGTCAGATTGAATGGGGCTCTGAGCAACCTGCTCTAGTGGAAGGTATCTCTGCTTATTGCAGGGGGATTGGAGTACCTGAGCTTTAAAGGTCCCTTCCAACCCAAACCATTCTATGAAAAATGGGAATAACCACTTTAGCACTGCAGTCTGAGTGAGGGCAGCACTGAGAGAAAACCAGGAAATCTCTGCTGGGAGGAAATGCTGCCAAGAGCAAGGAGGACAAGCTCTGTGCTCAGGGGTCTAAATAAGAGATGGGTATACAGTTTCTGAAAATAGATTTTCAATACATTTCACTAATTTTCTCCTGCTTTTGAACTGTTCACTGTCACCTCCAGTGCATTCATCACTTGAGCTGCCAGACCAACTTGAGCTTGCTAGACCAACACATAGTCCCTACTTGTGGGTACAGATTTATTAGGATTCCAACTTTGAGCAGCATGATACGTGCTACTAAATAAAGGAGTGATTACAAATACAAGCCTTGGGTATCAAGCATCATACTGTCCTCCTTTGTGAAAACAATTCAGCCAAAATTACATATATGGAAAAAATCAGAGTTAGTCAGGATGATTTATTAATTGTACATAAAATGCCTGAAGGCAGATTGGGAATGGAATTCAGATGGATGGACACAGAGGAGGATTAAGCCAATAATGGCAAGGCACAGTGCAACTTCTTAGTCACAAATGCTCTCATCACATGAAATTATTTTCACAGATGATATTTATACCACAGCAGGAAGTGCCCTACAGCTCCTCTCTTAAACATTACAGAAACTGAAATGCTGGTGTGATAAAACTTTTATGCTTACCAGAGACTTTCTGCAAGTCTCTTTCATATCAAAATTTGACAACCAAGTACTTTATTCCTAAGTCTGACAGGTGCTCAAGTTATTTAATTGAGAAACTTGCTCTTTGTTTAAATTCTGCCACATAAGGACTAGATGGGACCCTTTCCATATTAAAAAGGAAGACAAGAAAGAAGCTAAAAAAGTGTGGAAAACTGCATGAGAGACCACTCTTACTACCTGAAACAAATATTGGGGTTTCTTCTGAGTGATTTAAAACTTTCTGTCATAGGATTGAATTTAGCCTATGATTTATAAATACTGGGCAGAAGTGTTCTGGCTTGCCCATTAACTGGCCATGGTGATATTTCTTGCCTTTTCCCTGCATTGGCCACTGCCAGAGATAGGCTGTTGCAATAAAGAGGCCATGCTCTGGTCCATTAAGGAAAGCCAAGAAAATGCTCTCTCTCAAAGGGGAAGGACAGAGAGGAGGAGTAAGGATTGGCAGGAGAGCCAGGAGTGGCTTGGTAAATATTTTTAATTTGCAAATAGCAAGAGATCCCAATCCCATTCCCAAATGCACAAGTGGCTCTGGAATTCCTGTGTTGAGGAAATCCTACATTAAAGCCCCTCACCCCTCTCAGCTGAGGTTTACACTGACCTGTGAGTCCCAAAGGGCCAATGCAGCACAGCCAATTCCTGTTCCAAAGAACTTTTCTGCCAACAGGAATAAGGCAAGACCAAAGAGGAGTTTCACATCAGTAATTAAACCTGAAAGGAAATCCACACTCTTTGATCCTCCCAGGTGCACGTGCTGTGCTGTTTCCTTGCAATTCCCCTGTTTTGGTGAGGCAGAGGTGGGAGAAAAGCTACAGATGCTGTCAGACAAAGAGCTGGTCCCCGTTACTGTTGCAGATGGTGGAAGCAGAATCCTCTTTCTTTTCACACTATCAATGAAGCAATGTTGCCAAACCCACATCAGCTTCTCAGTCAAACATTTCATTTCTTAGCAGTCTGTGTGAAGTTTGAGAGCTACAGTATGTTCTGCCAGCGGCCTCCAGAAAGCTGCTTTGCATTGTTTTGCTTAAATGGCTACAAAAGTGCTGTCAAAGAGACACTGTCAACTGCAGCTTTTGTGTTTATGTCGTTTTTTACTTAAAAAAAGAAAGAAAAAAGAAAAAAAAGAAAACAAAACCTTGTGGAGTTGAAAGAACAGATTTCTGCTTGTTTTATCAGTCCTTTTTACATTCCTTTGGCAGACATTAGATTTTCCTCTCTGCTATTCATGGTGCAAGCATATTCAATATTGAATAGACCTTTTTGACAGTTTTTGAACCTGTTCCATAAGATTCCAAATGCACTGATTCATGGGGATTTGTAAAGTTCCACAACATTTAAAAAGAGTCTATCCTAACTCAAGAATTGTTTTACATCAGGATACTTTTTGGCTCTCAGAGCCAGAAGGAAACACTTTCACAACAGATTTGTCTGCCTTGTGCACTGAGAGGGATACAACAGCAAATGCTTACTGCCTAGAAGTCAAGAAATCTAATTATCAAATATTATAAAGGCTCTGCTTTTGTCTTCCAAAACATAAACGCGGGTAAAATTATGGTCTTGGAAAGAATAGGCCACTGATTCTCATATTTTAATGAGTATCAGTGAGAAATAACCACTGGACACATTCAAACACAAACTAAATTTCACTACTATGGTTGTAGATTTTTTATTTGCTGCACACTATCATATTTTGAGTTTCTCAGCAGCCTGGGTGTATTTTTTTCCTCGAGTATCCCCTCCATTCCCCTAATGCTGCTCCTCTAACAACCAACACCATGGCAGCAATAATGATTAAAGTGTAGAACTGCTCCTGTTTTCTTACTTCAGGGGTATTTCCAGCCTGATCCTCACTCTGGAAAAGCAGATGTGAATCTGTGTAAATTAATAAATTACAATAGTGATGATTACAGTAATGTGTTATGAGCTATTCTCAGCTGCTCCCAGGCACATGGAGTGGTGGTTACATTTTCTATTCCATGGCCAGTATAAAGGAAATAAATAAAACAGTGCTTCTCAATTTGTTGTCCACAGATTCACTGGAGTAAATCCCACATAAAACAGTGAAGTCTACGGTCACTGAGTGCAAATTCAATACACAAGAGCCCACATGTTCCAGTGGAAATTTTTTTGGTAGCCCACAAACATAAAAAGGATGAAAACCACTGAGGACTGAAGCACATACAAACAGAGCATTAGATCTCTCACATATGTTCTCCTGGGGAAAAGCTCCCACAGAAAGCACCAGGAATTAAATCTATAGAAATGTAATACAGCTCTATGGAATTTCCTCTGAAGGCCTACAGAATTTAGTACAGCAGGGAGTCCTTTTCAGAGCCCTTTTTTTTCAGACAACTCACAGAAGGATATAATTCTAATGAATGGGATTTTAAAAAAAAGTAATAGATCGACAATAATCTTCTATTAAATTATTTCCCATAGACGTATTGACAGCAATAGCTATTAACATTATTTTATAAAACTGGAGAGATATATTGATTAGTGGAGCCATTCTGTCCTGACACAGAGAACTCAGGCAATTTATGTTGCTATTCATTTAGTCAAAAGGGTTTGTTCTTTTCCTTTTTTTTTTTAAACATCTGGAGTCCCATGAATAATTACTTTAATTAAAATAAGACACTATTTTATCTGCTCTCTTTGACAAGAACTTTGCCTTGTGCTACCTGGCAAATCCCCTACTACCACCATGTAAATACTTCTCATGGATTTTTTTGTGATTTAAGATGCAATTTTCCCTGGGGGTTCCCAGCTCTTGGACTTTGCCTGAGCATCCCCAGGTCAGGCAGGGAGGAGCAGCCAGTACAGGAGAGCTGGGCTGGCTCAGTGATGGATGGACAAGGGATTGGATCCACAGCAGTGACAAGCCTTGGGACAGCAGAGCTCCTTGCACAGTGAGTGAGGCAGGGGCAGCCAAGCTGTAAAAGCAGAGGGAATCATAGAAATACAGAATCATTTAGGTTGGAAGAGCCCTGTAAGACCATTGAGTCCAACTGTGCCAGCACTGCCAAGGCCACCATTGAGTCATGTCCCCAAGTGCCACATCCACGTGGATTTTAAATCCCTCCAGGAATGGGGACTCCAGCACTGCCCTGGGCAGCTGTGCCAGGGCTGAACAAACCTTTGGGTGAAGCAATTTTTCCCAATATCCAACCTAAACCTCCCTATGGCACAGCTTGAGGCCATTTCCTCTTGGCCTGTCCCTTGTTCCCAGGTAGAAGAGCCCGACCCCACCTGGCTGCCCTGTCCTGTCAGCTTTGCTTGTCCTAAGGAGTGGGTGACAAAGGAAAGGGGGAGATGAGGACACAGGCTTTGGAAATTCCTCCTGTCCCAGCTTTCTCCCCTTCCATATACAAAGGGAAGGAAAATAAATGTAACAAAACCAGCCTTACATGTCTTGTAGTGCAGGGGTTTGTGAACTGATTAAAATATCCTGCAGAAAATTTGGGTTTGACGATTTTCTCTAGATCCTCATTAGTTTTATCATAGATTCATCTCTAATCTTTCCTGCAGTGAGGTGGCAGAGTTGGATTTGCAAGGATTTACCAGACAAAAGCAAAAAGTCAAGGAAGGAAGAGCTTTTTTTTCCTTTGAAGATGCAATTATGTGGAAATATTTTTTTTACATTTTATTTCTTGTTGTCTCCTCAAGTGCCCTTCATTTTGTCTTATTTTACCTCATTTACCTGAATATTGGCTAAATAGAGGGAAGCAAAATACTGAATTCTATCAAATTTGGGGAGTCAAACTCACAGAAGCCTGATTTTTTTTTCCCCAAAGAAAAATGTGCTCTCCATGCTAAATCCTAGCCCCACTGAAGTCAGTGGCAAAATTCCTAATGCCTTACTCCCCTTGGAGCAGGATTTGGCCCGGCAGGGATGGACAGTAGCTAAGCCCACCACCTCCCACCCCTGGAGATCTTCCCAAGGCAGCAGTAATCAAAATAATTCATTTGCAGTTCTAAGCCTTTGATGCATGACTGCTGAGAAAGAAGATTTGTGAAAGCTGTGACAAACTTACACCTCAGCTTTCAGAAAAGGAGAAAAAAATCTGTTACTGGAAAATTTGCCAATTTTTTCCCTCTAGCCCTTAATGCACAGCAATCCATTTGACCATATAATTATTACTTAAAGGAAAGGAGTTGGTAAAAGAAGCGTAATTTATGAGGGTGAACAAGGAAATAGATGAGATATATGGAAGAAATATTAGAAGAAAAATACAAAAATAAGAAAAACAATACTGTATAATGCTGTCAGACCTAAATCAAACTCAGAAAGGAAAAATGAGATGCTCATGTTCACAGATTATGCCACCATCAGTTTTTGCTGGAGAAGGAAGAACCTTGGCAATCAAGATTATCTGATAATTACCTTTCTTAATGCATTAAATTCACTCAGCTTCACCTTCAGGCACTAGCTGAAGAAAATAATGACACACATCCTCATGGTTAATGGTTAAACCCTATTTTCAAGAAATCTATTACATGTGGTGTCACCCAGAAAGCCATACAATAAAGCATCTTTAAAGAAGCACTGATAGAAAAGGATGAGGTTGGGAAACATAAATAGCAGTTGTTTGCATCAAAACATTTAAACGTGCAGGCCTTAGTAATACTAATGAAAGTTTGATTGTCTTTGTTAATTAGCTCCCCGCCCCCCTTTGTCAGCTGCAGAACAAACCTTCTTTGCCAGCATCTCAGGATGCATTAGACATCATTAAACATAATTTTTAAATGAACATTTCATTTAAAAGAGATTAATTTTCAAAGTACGGCGGTGCTTGAAAACTAATCTGTACAATTATACAGCTGCTGAAGAATACCTCCACCTCCTAATTCCCCAGTATTTATGGACAGATCAGTCCACATGCTGCTGCTAATGAGGTTTGGAGAGCCTATTTGATAATCTACTGGCTCACAAAGGGACTTTGTCAAACAGCCAACCCCTTTCCCATAGCATGTGCAAAGTAGCCCTGGGCCAGCAGAGAGCCAAACACATCTACCAAAGTCACACAAGCTCTGGAAACAAGAAATGTAACCTGAATCTGCTTTTCATCCTTTCCTGCACATGAGGACATGTCCCTCACAGGCAGCATCTCCAAGATGAAGTCCTGGAGGGATGACCCTCATCTCAGAGCACCAGATGTCAATCCAGCACATTCCCCATGGTGCACACCCCCTCCACAGCACACTCCTTTTTCATACCCTATCCTCTGCTAGTTCCAAAGGAGTGATGGAATTTCACCTCAAAATACTTTGCAGGGAATTGTTGGGTTGTTCTGGGTGTTTGAATTAGTCACACCAGACACCATCAGGAAGTCAAATCTTCTATTGTTCATTGCCATCGTCATGGGATCAGCATGGGAGAAGAAAAACAGACCAGAGCAGCTTTGCAAATGCAGAATGAAACATCATTTTTATGTGAAATATGGTTTGTCTTACAGAAACTGGCCAATTTTTTTCTTATGAATAATTTGTTGCTGAAGAAATGATCATTTCTACTTGAGAACAAGTGAGGTGTCTGTCTGCAGCATACAGAAATTATGTGCTTCCAGAAAAACCTGGGAAACGGTTCTTCCCAACTGGATGCCCTTTATCTCACAGTGGGTTTCTTTTAAAGTGTAAACTAAAATTTTCTGAGACAATTAGACCAAGAAATCTTAGGTAATTCTGCTAAAATGGTTGGTGGACTCTGTCGTGTCTCCAGCTGCTCCACTGAAACACAGAGAAGGAAACCTATCAGTCACATCATGGAACTGCTTTAATGGGGCATAATGAAAAGGAATTTGTTACAGGATTTGGGAAAAGAAATTAGAGCTCACAAGGACAGCTGATTTTCTCCCATGCCAATAAAACTCTGGTGACTCCCACAGGACTCCTGCCTGTCATGGCCCTTAATTTAAACCAACTTCAGCAATGTGTTTACTCCAAGACAGAAATGTAATAACTTTGCTGAAGTCTCAGGAGTTGATGAGACTTCAGCATTATCTTTGGGCACAATAAATACTAAAATGGAAGTTGAATTGGTTTTCACTTGCTATCATTTGGAAGTGTTCTTGTTATTTTTTTTCTATATGGAGTGCTTAATTAGAAATACAGGTGCATTCGCTGAGCTATATTTCACTGCTCAACTTAAAAAGCCATTTTTAAACCACTGATACAAAGCAAAGCAAACACTTACTGTTTAATTTGTTTTACTAAAAGTAATTTTAAATTGGCCATTTTTTTAATTAATTGATTTTAATTATACAGTGCAACTATTTATCTATTAAGTGAGTCCCATAAAATGAATATGAGAAAGAAATAAAGGTGTCACTACAAGGGATGAAATGGGCAGCTTCTACGTCAGTTACTAATGATTGGCCATTTAAAATAAGATTTCCCCTTCTGTTGTATGACATTATTTTTGATTTTTTTTGTACAGAATAAACATTAAAGCACTTCATGTATGACTCAGAGTGCAATTTTATCCTACCAAAGTCAAGACCACAATGTACTTTCCCAGGACCAACACCTACACAGCCTGCAGTGCCTGGTACAGTGGAGGAGAGCAGCACTGACAGAGCCCTGTCCCAGAGATTTTGTGTTGCACTTGGCAGAGCACAGCTGTTTATCAGTGATGCTGTGCAGCACTGGTCAGGGAATGCCTCAGCAGCTTTCCTCCAGCTCTTATGGGTCGTACTGGAGACCAAAAGCCATTCCTATCACCCACTGCCTGCACCTGATGATCACATCTTATCTGCAGATATCATGGCATTATTCCTCTCCTGTGCAGGACTCATGGAAAATGCTGTTAAGTCAGTCCTTCAGCTCTGCCAGGTAAAAAAGCCACATTCAAACCCTGATTCTGTGCACGTTGGTTCCTTGAGCAGATTCCCTGGAGTTTACTGCAGGAGAAATGCAGCCCAGATTTGGTCATTAAATTTAGATTCTTCTCGCTCATCTTATTCACACAGTCAAAAAAGGTATTTGTATCACTTTGCTTTTCAATGGATGGAATAAAATTAGCTGCATAACAAGTGTCCTTGATTATGAATTACATAAAGCAATGCATTTATTTGGAATTCCTAATACACAAAAGAATTAAAGACAGTGAATGAGAAAATAGAAGAAAGGATTCCATTTTCCATACATAGTAAGATCATATTCCTAAAATAGCTGGAGCAGTCTGAAAATGTTATTCTAAGGGACATATCCTGACAGTCCCTCTGACAGATGCACCTTAATTGTTGACTGACTGAGATTTTAGGTACCTGCACCAGGGTCAGAGAGCAAGGCCAGGCAGGTTCATCTCATGGAACTGCTCAATCTTTAATGCAATAAATGGAAACCCTGCAGAACCACAAGAACCCACTCTGTCCCATGTCTGCATTCCCATTCTCCTAACAGCTATATCCAAAATGTAACTGTGCCTCTAGGCAGAAATCCAATCCACACAAGTTCAATGTAAGGATGGTCATGCTCAAGGTGAGACCAGAGGTTCATCTCTGTTCTAGAGTGGCCAGATGAGTGTTCCAGTAAATATTTGGAAACAAAGGATTTTTTGAGTTGGTTTTATTGATTTATTAATCCCTCACTGGACTTCATTCCATGAGAAAAAGCATTTCTGTCTCTTTGAGGCTATAGGAAGCAAAATGAACCTTCAGGTTCCATTCTCCACCTTAGATCCAGATGTCAGAATGAGAATCATTCGGGTTGGAAAAGTCCTTTAAGATCAAGTCCAACAGTCAACCCAGCACCACCACCATGGTCACCACTAAACCATATCCTTAAGAGACATATCCACACCTTTTTTAAACACTTCCAGGGATGCTGACTCCACCAATTCCTCTTCCAGGTTTTCTAGGTCTCTTCAGCTCAATCAGTGCTCAACCATCTGATTAGCAACAGTAAGTCTCTGCTTTTGCAGCCCAGTCTAGGGACAAAAGAGGTGGTGGCCCTGTGAGGTAGGCATTGAGGGCAGTCAAACAGACCCCACAAGAGAAAACCCTCTCCAGGAGATGCTCAGGAGAGGACTCTGTCTTTGGTCCAGCACTGCAGGTGGGCATCACAGCTCACCAGCTCAGACAAAATCTCCTCCCTACTGAACAGCACACACCAGCAGGGCACGTGGAATCCCTCACATTTTGGTGCCCATGCCCTACAATCTGTGACCATTTTAAATGACACCATCAAAGGCTACCAAAAAAAACCAAATTAAAAACAAAGGACCCAGTTCTGGCTCTATGGTTAAGGACCCCAATCAATTCCAAATGATGTAAGGAATTATCAAATTAATTTAAGTTCCTCCCAGGTCAGATAGTCCTGGGCAGCCAACTGGACTGGGTTCAGTCTGAGACCCTGGGCAGAATGGATTCCAGCCAATATTAATAATTGCCTTACTAATTGAGGTTCTTTGTTTAGAATCTACAAATTATAATTCAAGGTCAGAGGCATCTGCCATTCCCTTTCACAAAAGATTAAAGCACCTGGATGACAGTATTACTATTTTTCAGCATAACAGTTTTGAAATCTTGAAGTTGGTAACATGCTTATTTCACACAGTTTGGTGTTTTCCTTGCTTTCTTTAATCCTTTGGAAATGACTGGAACCATGAATACCCTCTGGGTGACCACCTTTGACCAAAGGGAATCATTGCTCAGCAATACAACCAATTTTATCTGCATTAAAAAGAAGAAAGAGAACTCCACGCCACCATTTTTCCACTTGATTTGTGCAATAATGTGAAAGCCCAGACCAACTCAGAATTATGCAAAATACCAGGACATGAAGCATCTAATTACATTCTGACTTACTGCTTTCTAACACCCTAAGTCAAAGTAGGTGAACTATGAAGAACATGAAATAATTGCAATCACTATCACATAAAATGCACTGTATATGATTTTACAGTGGTTTTGGGCTAAATCTATCTTTAGCTTAGCCTCATGGTACAAAGTCCCATTTGTGCTAATAATTCCAAACCCCAGTTCAGGGGAGTGTAACAGACCTTGATGAAAGCCAAATTTGGGGGGTGACTGGAGCATTTAATTCCCCTGGTGCATGAGAAATTCCTCTGATGAAGGAATCTTGGATATTATTCCATCGATGTTACCTCTGGGAGAGCCTCATGGAAGTGGCGGAAATGGAATCAACCTCTCAAGATCTGGGCCTTGCACAGCTGAATTTCCATGATTATATGTCAATATAGAGAACTTTAATTGCTTATATCCATGCAACATTTTATGAGATCTACTGCAAGCCTGTAGCTATGAGATCTGTTATGAGCCTGCAGTTCAACCCATTTGCTCTTCAAATCAGCTTCTTAAATAAATTTTTAAGAAAATCCTCAGCTCAGCTTTTTTATCCTTTATTTATGCTTTGTTTAAAATTAACAGAGTTGATAAGACTGAACGAGGTTGCTTTGCACCTCTCAGAAGATGTGTGCACATTAAACATATTGGCAATATTTATTTATTCTGCCATCTGTCCCACCAGCTCCACATTCTCAACAGTTTGGCCTAGAGAGGGCCAAAAATCACCTGAGCATCATAAACCGAGTCCCTGGCTGTCAGTGTAACACATTGAGCCCACAGCTGCTGTCCTGCTGCCTCATTTAATGAGGTTCCTAAAGTATGTGGACAAGTATTCGGGCTCTTGGTTGCCATGGCGATGGAGCGGGCGCTCGGAGCGGGTGTCAGCAGCATCCCGATCAATGGGAATCAGCTCACGGCCCATCAGCCCTGCAGATGCGCCCGGCCGGCTCTGCCCGTACAGACACGGCTCTGCCCGCCTGGGCACGGCTCTGCCCGCACAGACACGGCTCTGCCCGCACAGACACGGCTCTGCCCGCACAGACACGGCTCTGCCCGCACAGACACGGCTCTGCCCGCACAGACACGGCTCTGCCCGCACAGACACGGCTCTGCCCGCACAGACACGGCTCTGCCCGCACAGACACGGCTCTGCCCGCACAGACACGGCTCTGCCCGCACAGACACGGCTCTGCCCGCACAGACACGGCTCTGCCCGCACAGACACGGCTCTGCCCGCACAGACACGGCTCTGCCCGCACAGACACGGCTCTGCCCGCACAGACACGGCTCTGCCCGCACAGACACGGCTCTGCCCGCACAGACACGGCTCTGCCCGCACAGACACGGCTCTGCCCGCACAGACACGGCTCTGCCCGCACAGACACGGCTCTGCCCGCACAGACACGGCTCTGCCCGCACAGACACGGCTCTGCCCGCACAGACACGGCTCTGCCCGCACAGACACGGCTCTGCCCGCACAGACACGGCTCTGCCCGCACAGACACGGCTCTGCCCGCACAGACACGGCTCTGCCCGCACAGACACGGCTCTGCCCGCACAGACACGGCTCTGCCCGCACAGCCCGGCCGGGCTCAGGACACGGGACCTCTCCGAGGAGGAGCGCTCTGCACGGAGATAAACACGTTGTTGTTTGCTCTGTCTGTTCTCTCACTGTTTTGAAAACACCATCACTTCCCTCGGATTCCACGAGAAACCTAGAATCGTGGCATCACAGATTATACAGAGTTGAAAGGGACCCATTAAGACCTGCACATCCAACTCCTGGCCCTGTGCAGAACACCCCAACAATCCCCCCTGTGCCTGAGAGCATCGTCCAAACTTGGTCCATACTACATTCCCCAGAGGAAAAGGATTTGCCCATGGTTGACTTCAACATCTCTGAATTTCCCATCACTTTTCACAGCGTTTATTACAAGAGAGCAGCACCTACATTTCTGAGGCCAAATGCTTTTATAGTGAGTCAATTCACCTGTTTTCAGAAGACAAACATTGATGTGAAATCTGTGATTTGTGTAGAAGTTTCCTCACCCAGAAGGAACTGAAAACCAGAGCAGCAATCCAGTGACAGGGAGAAAACACGTCATGCCAGATAATTCAGGTCAGATTCCCACACACTTCCACCACTGCAGACATGGATAGAATTTTTTCCCACAGATGTTCAAAGGTAAAATGTTTTAAGTGTATTTTTCCTTCTGTCCAGAAGCATGAAAGGGGTAATTTAGCTATTTATCTGGAACTCAAACCTGAATGAAAAGTTGTCTCAGACACTCATCACACCCCAAAAAACCCAACAATTACACATATTTTAATGGTCCAAATCTCAATTTACCACCTTAGAGCCTTGTAAAATTATTCTTCAGGTCCAAAGGAAGCTGTTTCTTGCCCCTTTCCCAGCCCTTCTGACAGGAGCATTCAGCCATTATCTCTCAGCCTGGAATATTAAAGCCCAAACAGCACCATATCAGAGGGATTAGTCGCACATGTTTACATTGCATTGGCCATTCAACCTCGCTTGTCCTCAGATGGATCTTAACAATGAAGCAAACAGCTACACTGTGTAATGACCAAAGTGGGGAATCAAGGCCTCTGAACAAAGACAGGGAATTAGAGGGTTTGGAGTTTCGGTGAAAGCAGCAAAAGATGCCATCAAAGTTGGTACAAACTGACATTTAAGAAAGTATCATGTCAAGTCTCAAAAAATGCTGCAAGTATTTTGTAAGGGTAGGTGGAAAAGCACAAGACCATAATGACAAAAACTCAATCCCTCTGGGATCATCTTAGAAAACAGGATCCACATCTCAAACAAAGAAATTCCCCAATGAACTCAGTCTTCTCCATATGAAAAAGCATCAATAATCAGACCTATTCTTGACATGACATTTTGTCACTCATCAAATCCTCTGTGTCCAGAGAGGGAAACAAATTCCAAAGGAATTCACCTGGGGAGTAGGAATTTCCTTCTGTAAGAACTAATACCATCATTTCTGAGCAGATGTTTTACAGCTTATGCTGCTCACTGAAACAGAGCTGAGCCCTCAGGAACTGAGCTGCACCAGTGCTGCAGAGAGGACAGCATGGTCCGTGTCACTCCCTGGTTTGTCACTCATCGAGGCTGGTTCCAGTGCAAACCCAGCAAACACAGCCCACAGAATTTTATTTACAGCTGGAGATTTATTTTATGCCATTGACCACAGCAACAGGTTTTATCAGGGATGTCTTACACACTGGATTTCCTCATCAAAATGGTGCCTTCTTCAAAGAGAGAATGTTGTTTTCTAAACTCCCACGTTCAATTTTCCTGTGGCAGCGACAGTGGCCAAGGGACATCTACAACTTGCAGTATTGCCTCAGCTCAAGGAATTTGCGACTTGGTCACAATCCAAGATATGCTGATCTTCAGAACAAAATCCACGGCTCTGCTGCTGCTCACTGCCAGTCCTTGTCAGTCCTACCAGTCATGGGAAGAGGAAATTAAAAGCAAAGGCACATCCAAAGTCTCTCCAGTGAGGAGTGAAGTGTTTCAGCACTGCATCACAACGGCACGCTTCAGCTTGGCAGACTTGTCCTTGGCAAGAAGCTACTTCTGCCATGGCATTTCATCTCATTCTTTTCAGTCAAATTAGGAATTATGGCATCTTTGTGATATCTTTGGTTTCCTTTGAGTCGTTGTAATGGATAAAGTTGGAAAAGAGAATCTACAGTTCACTTGGAAATGGTGCTGAGGGCTGGTAATATCTTTCCCTGTAACTTAGTAGTCAATCATGAAATGCTACAGTTCATGCAAAACATCCTCCCAATGTTTGCACAGGAGCTGGCCCCACCAACTAAATCCAAGACTAGAAGATCAATAGAAATCTCTCCACCTAACCAGATATTCAGACTCTTTTGATTGGCAAACCTATCAAAACTGTGTTTGCTTTACCTGAGCCCTTGTGTGGTATCTTCAAGATGGGCAATCCTCATTTAAACAAGCAATAAAACAAGTGGCACTGACAATTTCCTGTCACTGCAAAGGCAAAACATCTGTTTTACTGAACTCAGAGGAACTTAGCTCGTGGTTCAGAACACACCTGAAGGAAAAGGTTGCGCATTCCTAGCAAAAACTGACTCAGTTGCCCAAGGGCAGGAAAATGAACTATTGCTGTGTTATCTGAGACATTCACTTTACTACATGAGCAAACAGACAGGTGGAAAAGCACTATGGACTGATCTGCTCATTGATTTCCATATAGCATGAGTCTTTCCTCCCACAAGGAACATCTCACCAGGCTTCAACTTCTCAGACTGACCAGCCCAGAGCATCCACTGGCAGAGAAGCAGAAATGTCCTGTAACAGAGCACTGGGATGAACAAGTTAATCAAAGCCATCCCTGAAAAGTAAGGATGGTGTCTCCACTGACACCACCAGATAACTGCCTTAAAACTTGGTAGTGTGATCCTACTCACTTATTTCTGCAGTCATGATTTCCACACAAAGCATTTCTCTGAAGATAACTCGTCCAGAAAACTCTGCCTTGGGATTTTTTATTTGGTCTTTCTGTTTAATCAAATATACAGAAACTTTAAAAGAAAAAGTTTTTAATTCTTTGAGATTGAGGTTGTTCTTACAATATAAAGACTCCAGATTTGTAGTAGTATATGAGAGCTCTGTTCCATCTTCTGCACAAAGACAGAATTCAGGCTTCTCTCCCAACTTGGATATTAAAAGTTAACTTCAAATCCCTTCACGAAACAGATGTTTATTCTGGGGGTTTTTATGTACAGTTTTTGGCATAGTGTGATTTGGTTTATATTTACTCTTCCCCACCATAGCTATAATTTCCCCTTTCAGGATAGTGAAGTGTTCTCTAATTGGCTTTTATTTTGCTTCATATACTCTTTGCACCTCATAACAGAGCTTTGAAGAGCTCCCACTCTGGTGAGAGAATTCCTACAGAGGCTGTGCTTGCTGTAAAATACGATGACATTAGTTAAGCGATACGATTCTCCGAACACATATCCCTGACATCAGCCTCCAGGAGTCTGTATTACAGGGAAGCAGCAGTCCATAATAAGTCCATATACAACAGGGAGTGATGTGATCAGAGCATGTCCTACTGAAACACTTGTTCTTATGAAGTCCATGAATATTGCTTTTAAGTGTAAAAAAAGTAATCTATTCTGGAAAGACACTTATGAACAGAAAGGGGGAAAGAATACTCTCTGATCTCTTGAGCCGAGCTCTCTAGACATCAATGACTATGCACTCATTTATAATCTCCACTAATTTACTGACTGCCCTAGAGACACACTTTGATCTTTGGGAAGATCTACTGTATCTCTCTACTTTGCAACAGGCAATAAAAACTGTAACCCTTATAAAAAAGTAGTCTAAATAATGTAGTCATAGCATCTAGCCCCCAATTCATCAAGGAAGATGCCACTTTGCACTCTACATTCTTGGCATAAATATTCATCACCAGCATGGGAAGGCTTGGCTGTGCACAACAAGTTTTGTAGTAGATGTCCTTTCTCTGCAAGTACATGTGCTGTGTGAAAGTCTGTATAATTAATGTCAAGGATCACTGCTACATTTTAAGCTGAGGATGAGAAGCAAATGCAGTTTGCTTCCCAAAGCTGACTGGTCGGTTGGTCACACTGCTGTCATTAGAGCTGTGGTTATTCAGGTTTTTAATCTACAGTGTTGGCTACACATGGCAGCACCTCATGACCTGGCAGCACAGGGATATGTTCTGCAGGAGGCTTTGCAGGAGAGGGAAAGCACTTGGAAACTTCAGCCCAGGTGCTTTTTGGAGCTGTGCTGGCAGAAGGAGCCAGGTACCACAGGAGAGGTGAGGAGCAGCACTGCTGCAATGAAACACTCCTGCTCCTCCCCATGCAGCTCTAGAGCTCCAGCAGCAGCACCTTCTCCTTTCTCTGTGATTCACTCCAAATGTCCTCCTGCAGACCCAGGCTCAGCTCTCTCCTTCTCTCACTTGTCCTTTGGTCTCTCCCCTTTCGTAGGTGCTCAGCCCCACTCTCACGTGGAGCACCACACAGTCACAGAGCTGACACATTGTTTGGTGCTACAGTGCCACTCCCCCTGCCTGTGTGCCACCGCCTTTCCTCCACATCCCTACAGCTTAGCTTAGCCATTAAAGTCCAGCCCAGCGTCCAGCAATCACCAGGAAGCACTTCTACAGAAAAGCCCCATCATGCACCTGCTACTCAGTGCAGCACCAAGATATTCCTCTGAAAGAAGCAGAAATATTCCTCTGAAACCTTTGCTCTCACCAGTGGAAGTGGGATGCTCTGCACTTCTGCAAAAAACTAGTTCGGAAAACCCAACTAAAACTCAGAAAAAAGTAAGGTATTTTTTAATATTTTGGTCTAAATAATGAATAAGGCTCCCAAGCAAACACTCAGGATTAGCCAAGATTACGAATGTTTCAAGACTGCAAAACAATAAAAATCACAGCCAAATTTAACAGCATTATTTAGCATATGGCACAGATAAAGGAAGAAAAACAAAATAATTCAAAGAGCTAAAAGTTCCCCATTATAGCTTCTGAATCTGTAGATCAGAACAATTTCTTCATAATGGCAGAAAGCAAATCCAGCTATTGGGGCTACAGGAAATCCCATAGGAGGCATTTTTCTTAATTGTGTATCTAAATTTCATTTTGCTGGAATAAAATGGATTAAATGTTTTCTGCAGTTATAGGAGCAAGGAAGAAAGCACCACCAAGAATCCCAGATCTCCTGTGCATTCATTTTCTGTCACTCAGGGCAATTCTGGAAGAGACATCCAGAGCAGGGCCAATGACAGCACATTTGTGCCAGCCTGGCTTTGTCATGTCAGGAACAGCTTCCCATCCTGGAGTACTTGTCTGGGAATCATGCTCTTAAACAGCTCAGTGCATCCACACAATCTCTTGGTGGGATGCTTCCAACCATACCTGGGGCTGAAATGGAGAGTGAAATGCCCACCTGCAAGCCAGTCAAAACCAAAGGAAAAAGCAGATTTGCCACTGACTTTGCTGAGGTCCCTGCAACAATACAGGTGTCCCCCAGGAGTGGATTTTTTTCTTATGAGCAAGCACCTCCTCAGTGTCAGCAATGAAATAACAGCACCAGATGCCTCCAGACCTGTCCACACTTGTTGATCCATGGATGCAAGAGACAGCACACACACAGCATGGGAAATGACAGAATCCACATCTGGATGCCAAAAAGCATTTACTGCAGCAGTTGCTCTGGGAACTGTCTTCCCCACAGATGAGCCAGATACACACGGCTGGAAATACTACCATGGGATAGGCAGATCCAACAGCAGGTTAAAAGTTAACAAAAAGAGAAGAAACACAGCAGTATTTGGATAAAGAGAATTAAATACACCTCCTGTCCCTGAACAGATCCAAGTCCTGAGGGAGTAAAACAGAGAGAACTGAATTTTCACATGCAACAAAAGCCAAGAGGAGACAGCACAGAGAGAGACCTCAGCACAGAGCCCACTGCTCACCTCGTGCTTGGCTGCAGGGAATGGGGAAACTCTGGCACAAGTGAGGTTAAAAGAATAGCTCCCAAAGCCACAAAGGAGAGGAAACAGGAATGCTGCTTCTGGTGCAAAGGACAGATACAAAGTCTGGTGTGACCTCTCCATGGGCTTTCTGCTTTCTTTGAAGTGCCTGTAACCAAAATTAATGACCAACCAGGCGAAGCTAATCACTCATGGTGGTTTCAATACATGAGCTGTTCATATGTTCAGTACAGTTTTACCTCATGTTTATTCTGAACCTTTCATCCAAAGAATGCAAATGTTCTTTGCAAAACTGAAACATGAAAATGAGACCCAAACCTCTAAGTTTACTAGAATGAATGATTAATATCACCCAGAAGCCACTCCTAAACCAAACACCAACACACAGAGTTCTTTTCTCAAACAGAAGAGAAGATGCCCTGTAAAGTCTCTTCACAGCAACAGAGAAGGAGGAACCCCAGCATGATCAGTTAACAAGGAGAGAATATGCAGGAGGGCAACATTTTGTTTTCACTATAAGAGGAATGTGTATAAGCTCCAGGAGAGGCACTGGAGATATTATTGCTGCATTCCTCAGTTTAATGAGATATTTCTGTCCCAAAATGACACCCATGGCCATTGAGTAGACATCCTGGCCATCACAGGTGTGTATCAGTTTTCCTGGAGGCACAGCAGTATGGAACCTTCGTATCCTGGAAAGAGAGGCACAGGTTTTGGCCAGACCCCAAACGAGCCATGGCTGAGAAGAGCAAGACAGAAGGAAAAGGGCAGAGGGTGTGTTTGAAACACAGAACTGGGGTAGGAAGGGGAGCAAGGACCTGGAGAGTCTGTGTGGCTTTCTGCTGACCATGGGATGGCAAAGGAAAAGATCTGTTGCTGTTGGGCAGACTCCCTGTCCCTATTCCTGGTGGCCATACCTGCCATGCTTTCCCTCCAGGATGATGGTTTGCTCAGCAGCAGGACCTGCTCTGGCCATGCAGGGGTTCTGCTGAGCACTGGGAAAGGGCCACAGCCATTTCACTTCATCTCCTCCTCCAGGCAACTGCCTCATCTGCCTGAGCCTGGAGAGGAACCGAACTCAAATGTTATTGTCAAGATGCCATAAAAACATTTATTCAATCTCAAAATACTCGTCAGTCTGATCAGTCTGACACACATTAGATGTTCCACGGCTTTAGCTGCCCAAGTAGAAAGCCAGACAAATGATGGTCAAGTAAATGAAGTACTATGGATTGAACTAATGAAACATAGGAGAAGTTTGTCCTGTAATCTGCCAAGGATAAATGAGCTATTTTTTTGCATTCAGGCCACATCTTTGCCAACCATTCTTTCTGGAAAGGCTGAATCTCTGTAACTAAGGGTGAAAGAGCTGAAATTAACTCATGATATATAAGATTTATAGAAGTATGTATATAACAAGGTGGCTTTCCAGTAAGATGCTTAGACTGAAATATATACTAATCTTTTTATTTTTCTAAATAGTCTTATTTTTTTTAGGGGGAAAACATAGAAGTGTAGAACAAAGCCAACCCTGTTCATGTCCTGGAGGGAGCTTACACATGGGAGAGCACAGCTCACTTCACTCTTCTGCAGCTCCATGGCCACTCTGGCCTCACTTTTCTACCCAAGGCCATTCCTTTTCCCAAAGTATTTCAATGCTGTTGGGACCTCTTTCTTAGCTTTCCAAAAACTACTCAAACACTGTTCAGAGGCATATTTTAAAAGTTTCAGTTTTTTGGTTTTCATTGTATTAAATTTGTATTTTCCCTTCTATTCTATTTCTGCCTTGCTGCACTATTTTGGAATTTCAAACATCTCCAGTGTGAAAATGGAAACTCCACTCTAACTGGAAGAGAAGAATCAAATGCCATTTGCTGGAACAGGTTTCACACCAAAAAGGGAGCATGGAACATGCTTCTTCTTCATAATTATCATGGAATGTGTGCATAAGGAATTTGACAAATCAACAAAAATACGAACAAAAAGATATGTGTGTTAATGAAATATCATGTATTTGGAATTCATACAGAGATCAAGAGAGCTCACATGAAGAACACACAGCAAACTCCAGCTGCAATCATGGCACAATTTTAGCAGAAATGGCCCCATTACTGAACAAAATGTCATGGTATAAAGTGATAATATATTGAATTAAGAAAACTTTCTGGAAAATGATACTAGAGGGTCTTCTCCTAAATGGATGGTCATGTTTAATTAGGTTTAAGAGCAAATATGGCAAGGGATCTTCACACAACAGAGCAGACTGCTGTTAATGTTGGCTGCTTCCTGAATTTTCAATGAGGTCTCTACTATAAAAACCATTTTGCCATTGCAAACATCAAGGAAAAATTGCCTTCTTGATCAAAGAATGCCCCCTTTTGGAACATCCCAATCCAAAAGAACACAGGTACCGGATCAAGGTGGTTCTGAACATCACATTCATGGATTTTGTCTTTTTTTCTTGTTGGAGGAGCATGCAGTGCAGGTTAAAACCAGAGTTCACTCATGAACTGTTACAAAGGCAGATCAATGTTAACCATTCCTGTGTAGCCTCTGCCAGTCCATGGCTGCACCAAACCACTTGTTTGTGCCATCTGCCTTTCCTGACTAATTTTGCAATTCCTATCTAACTATACTGACTTTTCAGCGTGGCATTGAGCTTCATTTCCAAAGCAGAGGCCAGGACAAGGTAATGACCCAAAAATGATACTATTTTAAGCTCATGGTGGGCCAACCAATCCCTTCCACCCATGGAGGGAAGGGTTTTGCCCCTCAGCCCTGCAGGGACACAACGCTTGAAAGCTGCAGCACTCGTAGCAGTTCTGCCCCACTCAGGATCACTGAAGGTAGGTGGCAGCCCCAATTTCCTCTTCTCTCCCATTCCACTTTCCATTGCTGAAGAGATGGCAGCTTCCTTCTAGTCCAGGACAAGATCTTTCCCTGCAGATGAAGTGCTCAAAAGAGAGGAGCACAGCAAGGGAAGTGCTGGCAATCGCCTCTGGCCTTTATGAGGGTGAAAGTGACTGACAGATCAGCCAGGACTAAATCTCTGAAGAAAAATCTCAGGGCTCTGACCTTTAAACAATACCAAATCCCTCAGGAAAAAAAAATCTAAATTAAATACTTAAACTTTTGAGGAGCTCTTTAGACCATTTCAGATTCAGGGCTCCACTTTTAAAGAAGTTTTTTCAGTGCTATTTTGTTTCTTTTGGGGAAATAAGAAACTAGGCACTACTTTTAGACAGACAAGAATAGGAAAGCAATATGGGCCCATCCTAACAGCTGGAAAAATTATGCCTAGAATTAACCAATATAAAAGGACAGCATAAAGCAGGGCTATTCTTTTTGATTTAGTTTTTTGGGGGTTTTTTTGGGTTTTTTTTTAAATGCCACAAATAGAGCTTTCATTACAGCCCAACATTCCACCTCAAGCAATGGATGTGCAACTACATCCTTTTAAAAGCATTGCATTTTAAGGAACATAAGAACATACTAACAATGGAATTAAGTAACTGGCACTATTTGTTAGCCCTGATTTTTGAATTCCCATTGGCTTTTCTTATTTTCTCTCCCTCCCCTCCACAGAACAAGATAATTAGACAGAAGCAAATAAGATGTACAGAGCAAGAAAACAGAAGAGCCTGACATGTGTAGTGCATGCTGTCAGCCATATGGCATTCTATATATATTGTTACAGATGAAAATTGTACCACACACTGCGCTGCACATTAACACTGGAATGGTATACAGTAATTCATGGGCAGAAACTGATACTATCTGCTGTGTTGGCTAATAGATTTTTGAAGTTTTCTCCATAGCATTTTATTTTAAATGACAGTGTTTTCTATTAATGGGTGGGCACTGTCAGTTTGTTGACCCCGGTCGGGGAGGACGTCTTTTTGTTCCGATGGCAGCCATCATTTCTGTGAAGTGATGCATGTAAAATGCCAGGAAATGCAATTCACCTCACACGCGGCTGTCACTCAATCTGACATCTACATGTTGGAGTATTTTCTCCAAGTTTTCTCCATGTGACCTGCAAGTTAAAGATCAGGGAGGTTACCTTCATCCAGCCCATCCATGTGTCAATCATCCCCACCTAAAAATGAAAGTTACAAATAAACTGTAGCTCTATTTATACTGTGCTGCCTGTCCCATCTTTTCCACGTCAATCTCGCCGTCTCTCATTACAGCTACATCATGCTGCCACCCTTCCTGCTTTGTGTAGCCCAGATTAAATGTCTTTGTTTTAATGCCTCTGTCCTTCTGGGCATGTAAAGCCCTTAATGCCTTGGCTCTCTTTTTTACCCTGTAGAACTTTGAAAGGAAACTTAGAAACATAGTAGTGGTCTTTTTAAATCAATGCATGCCTACAAATCAAACAAGAACTCCCTTCTCCATGCAGGCACACAAGGGAAGTAAATACAACCCTGAAGCTGATGTGTCTCGAAGAGAAGAGGGTTAGATGGGATACTGGGAAGGAATTGTTCCCTGTGAGGCTGGGCTGGCCCTGGCACAGGTGCCCAGAGCAGCTGTGGCTGTCCCTGGATCCCTGGAAGTGTCCAAGGCCAGGGCTTGGAGCAGCCTGGGATAGTGGAGGTTGTCCCTGTCATGGCAGGTGGTG
Organism: Anthoscopus minutus; assembly: GCA_013399455.1. Classification (NCBI taxonomy): domain Eukaryota; kingdom Metazoa; phylum Chordata; class Aves; order Passeriformes; family Paridae; genus Anthoscopus; species Anthoscopus minutus. The sequence continues at coordinate 994,388 of VWYI01032849.1, forward strand.
GATTGAGAAGAGTTTTAAGGTTCCTTCCCACTCAAACCATTTTGTGATTCTATGATTTCATTCTTTCAGTGTCTGCTGCTGGAGCATGCTGAGAGAAATACCAAAGGCAGAACCATGGACCTGACTGTGTTTTCTAAAGTCCTTGGAGTATCACTATTACTACCCAGTAGAGATTAGGGGTTTTATGTGCGCTGAAAGTTCACATGAAAAGAACGACACCAAGGAAAAGAAGATTTACCAAAACCAAAAAATATTACTGCAAATCACCTCTCCCAGTATTCAAACTTCTTCCTGTATTTAGAAAAATGCTTTATAAAATCCTCACCTCTTCCTAATTAACAGAGGCAACCCTGTTCCCCAGCCCCTGAACACTGAAGAATAAGCTGGAATCTGCCCAAGAAATCTTGAATTGCTTCAGCTAGAATAAAACTTCATGGGAAGACAAGAGGACTCTCCTTCAAATGCAATGGCTTGGGATCAAGCTTCTTGTACTATCCAAGGAGATAAACTCATCTGAAATACCCACAAAAACACAGAGGGAAGATTTGGGAACAGCTTCCTCTCAATTACCAAGCAGGACCATACAATTCCTTATTTTACTTATGTTTTCTTGCTAAAAACCTAGTCTGGGTTTCAAGCATTTTATTTGTTTCACTGTTAAATCCCAGTTCCCTTCGGGAGGTTAAGGTGAATCAGGGCAAGGTAGACAAATTCAGAGCCTCATCTCCATGCAGGTACCAAATTTACTCACAACAGTCTTCAAACGTGGTACATGGGGGTTTCAAACCTTGGCCATATTCAGGAAATCCAGAGGTGCAAGAATATTTTCTGCCTGTCTTCAAAGGAGTGTATTTCCAAGCACCATCCTTTTGGAAGTGCCTTATCAGGCAGGCAAAAATAGCTACTGCAGTGCAAAGAGCAGAAAATGAAGCAAATTACCTCCATATTTTTGGCTGGAAATGTTATACCAGGTAGTCCCTCTCACAGTCCTTCTCTTCTGCTCCATCAATATTTGAGTGCTGCCTACAAAGAGGAACTGGCTTCACAGAAAATGTGCATGACAAATACATGGAAATGCCCCCATATATCCAAATACATCTTTAAATATCTCAGCAGTTGGTGAGAATGCACCAGTGGTGGGGAATGCAAATCCTAGGCAGAAGAGGGGGTTGAACATAGGTCAGCTTCATGCTTTCATGCTAGACAAGCATCCGACTCTTGAACGTAGCCAGGCTGGGATCACCACTTCCCTGGTTTCTCCTTTGCTTTCAAAGATTTCATTTGAAAAGTGGAAGTAAAGAAAAAAAAAAAACAAAAGGAAAAAAAAATGGTTTGATCAAATGTTGTTTTCCTCCATAGTTTTAGTCTGGCTGCCAAATTTGGGCTGGGGGAGGAGGTCACCCAGCCAGAAGCACAATATGCTCAGTCTGCTGTGCCTTCCAGTGGATCTGCTCCCTTGGGCCTGCCAGATGGAGCTGCACACCCTCCACTAAAGCCCCTCAGCCATATGCCAGGACTCACCCATGGCTGTGCACAGCTCCAGCTCAGCTCTTAAAAACAACCAATGGAAATATTTTGATCCTTTGTCTCAGAGCACCCATAAGGAAGTTCTTCTAACCTGCCCTGAACTCCAGAGCAAGAAACAGTGCCCAGACTTCTCCTCCTCCTCCAGCTTGTTGTGTTTTGCATGAAGCTGAAACCTGTAGGAGTTCACCAGGATTTCATCCCATCAGCGATGTGGCACAGTTACCCCACTGATTCCCACTTCTCCAGCCATGCCAGATGACACAGTCCTTCCTAAATGACACGGCCACGCTGCAGCAATAAACCACCTAGACCAGGCCCTGGTCATCCCCACTTTGTCCAGGGGCCTATGGCTTGTGAAACATCCCAAGAACCAGCTGTCCTGGAGGGCTTCCAGCTATCATGAGGAACTTTCTGGACTAAGGAGGCAAAAGGTCCTCTGTGCTTCAGCTTGTTGCTCTTGAGAGAAAATCTCCTTCTCTGGCCTAAAAAATGTGACAAATTCCTTCTGTTTTCTGACACGGCTAAGCAGTGAGGATGGTGTTTTCATAAGATGTTTTGTAGGAACTGGGACTGTATTAAATGACATTTTACAGCTATTTTGACTGCATGGTTGTTTACATTTCAGACTTTCAAACCTCCAAGAAACAGACTATATTTCCCATTTAATCAAAGAATGGCCTCTGGATTTTTTGATTTAGGAGATCCAGCATGCCCTAGCATCATGTTTTCTGCCCACACTCACTGACCACAGCTTGTGCTCCCCTCTGTTCACAGGAGGACTTGGGCAGAAATCCCCCTAAGACAGTAAAATACCTTCATCATTTTCTTGTGTCTCAGCTGGAGCACAGAGGAATGGACTGAGACACAGGAGGAGTAAAATATTGCAGTGAACTTTTAAACTAAAATAGCAATAGTAAGTTAGATAATTAAATGGGAAACCAGATCCAAATGTCAAATAAGGAGGGGGACATCAAAGAGAAACAGCAATCTCTGATAAAGATCAAGAGAGAAAACTAAAATTTTTATGGCATATGCTGACAAAGGGCTGAAGTAAAATGTAACAAAGTAACTTGGTTTAGCAGTATTTCTACAGATTGTCTGAACTACACTGCTACAGAGATCAAAGGATAGAGCTGGAAACAAAATACCAAAAGAAATGACACACTACCCTTCTACCTCCTCCCCCTCCCACCGACCGACCTCCCTTTTAAATTCATATTTCAAACCCAGGACTCAGAGGCTGGAAATTTGTAAGAGTTTCTGGAAAGGTCACTCCATCAACTGAGCAAGTGGGAAGTTTTTATTTGAAATTTCTTTGTAGTATGCTGTTATTTTCTGTCCCCATTAGAAAGGTGTTCCAAAGGCAGGTCCAGGCAGTCTCCAGCTCAGATCTCCTCTCAGCTGAGCACCAGATTTTCCCCAGGATGCTCAGCTCTCCTGTGCCTTTCTGTGTGGGACTCAGTCACATGGCTCCCAGCAGATGGGTTTGCTGCAGTTTTTTCCCCAACAATGCTCCCATTGTTGTTATTGAAACTCCTCCTCCTGCTTGAGCCCAGTCCTCATTATGTGCAGATTAATCTCCTGGTTCTGATGACTGTGCTTCTCTATCAACACTCGCTATTTGTGGGCACCCTCGAAAAAGAGAATAATTTCTTATTTTTGGTTTGCTTTGTTGACTTGCTTATCACTTCATCATACACTCCAGCTAAATATATTTGTCAATTGAGGCTTTTTGAGCATTTTGTAAATAAAACAGCCATCTGTAATTTATTTAAAGTTTCTTTGCAGTAATCTCAAATGCAGGGACCCCGCCAATTATTTTTTTGTTCCTGTTTTTCAATTACTTAAAATTAAAAACGAAATTTCATGAGGAAAAAAACCATACTTTTTTCCATTTTACTTGAAAGCCAGCTCTCAAGATAGCTGCTTTTCTGTATTATCAGGAAACTGGGAGATAAAGATTATCTCTGACTACATTCTCCTCCTACATGAGAACAAAGACTCTTTTAATAAATGAAACTCAGATTTTTCCTGCTCAATGGAAAAGGATTGCACTCAAAAATAAGACAGCCAGGTGAAAGATGGAGTAGATGTTACCTGCAGGACTAAACTAGATCAAATGACCCTTTCTGGCTTAAATCTAGGAAAAAGATTTGGTGGATGTAGCAGATGGATCCTCCACCTGCTGCAAACGTGTGATAGTTAATAGGAAATTGAAAGTCCATTGGAGGCCAAGGTTGGACAGGAGGCACAAACGCTGACAGATAAAGTGGTCTAGCCAGTTTAAAATACCTACACAAAATTACTCCTCAGGCACTTCTTGAAAGCTGGAAGAGAAAAAAAAAACCCTCCTGCACCATCAAAAGTGTGCAAAATGCTGCAGAGCCTCCAGGGCACTCTTGTTTTCCATTGGGTCCCCGTGTTTCTGTGGGAGTTGGCAAATACCAATTCCCATCTCCAGCCCCACAGGAGCACGGCAGCTACAAGGCAAAGACAGATCACAGAGCCCTAGCAGCAGGAAGAGGATGTTTATTGCTCTCCAAAGCACCTCCCCTTGTACAAAAGATGGATTCTATATAACCCTGGCTAGTATTTAAAAACTCAGGAGAAAGGGATTGCTCAGGATCACAACTCATGATGACACTTTAGAAAATGGACATGTGCGAAAGGACAAGCAATGAGCCAGGACTGGTGGAGACTCACCCTAATATTCATCTATTCAATCTTTGTTAGCAGATACCACCAGAAATGAAGTGCATCCTAACTCCTTTTCATCCTTCAGCTTGCATGTTTGCCATGAAGAAAGTTCAGGAAAATAAACTGTTGATTTTAGGAAGCTAATTGTCCCCTCTGTGTAATATATGCTGACATTTCCTCCCTGTGAATCATCTTTTGCCATTCATTGCACTCATCCACTAAGTCTTTCCTCTGACATCTTTCTATTTCTAGTTCTGTGTCTCCCATTTTTTTTTCATTGTCTCTTAGGACTGTGGAGTCAAAAAACAAATGTGGTGTCAGAAGAGAAAACTGCCATTGGATTCTTCCAGGGCTTCTTAATCTGCTTCTGAAACTTCCTGGAATAAATCTCATCAGAGTGGTATGAGCCTAGGTTTATACAAGATAAATATGAGACCAAGCTTTGGAAAGTTCCTGCTTAATGACAAAATAATAGAATTCTGAGGGACTTTTTGAGGCCATATGGTTCAACCCAAGGCACAAACAGTATCATGATGCCCAATGACTTCTGAAGCCAACTCACTTTCTCAGATGGAGACACCACAACTTGTCTGTAAGAGCTATTTCAATACCTTGCCTACCTCTTGCCCTGTAAAACCCCTCTAGACTTAAGATGATTTGAAACAAATCTTCAAGTCTTGCATTTCAAAACAGACAAAACTCCTACCAATTAAAAAAAGGAAATAAGAACTGGTCTGTGTAAAAACTCTTCATTCATGGCTGTGCACTGGCAGAGATTTTCAGACTCCAAGAGCAAGGAAGAAATCCATTGCTGCTGATGACAAGCAAAAAGAATTCTTTGCTAGACAATAAAGCTTTTCATTTTAATTCCCTGTGACTTGGAGATGCAGAGGATCAAGTGGTTTTGGTTTCACACTTCACTACCACAGTTTATTTGGAAATAGAAGAAGTGACAGATAACACTACACAGCATTCCAGGACATTTCCAATGACCAGACAAATTCCAAATAACTGTCTGAGACTCCATGGAAAATGTCTACCTAGTTTCTACATTGAGCACAGAGTTTAGTACATATATTAGTGGGAAATTGTTGTGCAGTGGTAGTAATCAATGGTAGTAATTAAGTTTCCAGATGATAAAGTGATAATGAAGTGTTGATTGTTGCAGGTGAAGGAATGAGTGTGGCACGGTATCCAATGGGGAGTTTGGTGCCTGAAGTGCTAACAGGCACAAAACTTCATAAATAAATGATCTTCTACTCTTCACTTCTACCTAAAACAACTGGAAGAAAAACAACAAACTTGAAACAGATATTGATCTTGGTTCCACCATCATTACATAAATTTAATACAAAATTACATCATTTCAATACAGTTTAAACCAGGATGAGTACCTTGCAGACTGGTCATAAATCTTGCTTTCTGATTGAATTAATGACCAATACATGTCCAGCTACAAAATTCCTCATCCAATTCATAATTGATAATATTGCAATCTCCCCTCTATTTAAACCATATGTTTATCTTAGGCAGAAAAAAAAATCTTAACACAGCTTTGTTTCCTCTGTTGGCTCTTCTTTGGTTAGAAAGGGATTTGGGATTCCTTTCACCGTCCTTCAATCCTCAGACTTATATTTGCAAGAATTATATGAAGTTTCAGAGAGGAAAAATACCTGAAATGAGCAGTTCTAAGTAGTTTATAGGGGAAATGGAGAAGGGAGAAATGCAGGAGAGGAAAACAATAAATTTATTTTGGGTGATCTTAGAAGGGCTGAAGCATTGCCATGATCCATGATCCACCAGTTCTTGCTCAAAACTCTCCTGGGAACTTCCAGGGTGATGCGGTAACCTGGGTGGCACTCGAGTCCTTCCCACAGAACAAGGAACACCAAGCCTAGATGGAACAATGCCAACAGCAAATGCCTCCAGAGGCAGGAGCTGTGACCCCTGCACAATGGGTCCTCTCCAAGGACCTCCCTCCCAGCTGGAAGGAGCTGGAAGAGGCTTCTCAGCATGCTTTGGAGCAGAACCTCCAGGGGCTGCTCCGGGGGAACAGGAGAAGGGATCTGAGGGCTGAATGAGATTGGATGCAAGGCTCAAAAGGCACCTCCTGCCTCGGCTGCTATGTGGCCCTGCTGCTGTTAATGTGCTGCCACTTTGGGACTGGGTTTCTCCTGTTACCTGGATCACTCAGGGATGCACAGACAGAGAAAGGAAGAAGAAAAAAATTGTGTGGAAGAAGTACAACTTCAGTTTAGACAATGCTTTTGCTGGCTAATTCTCCCCTTTGGCATTCCCATCTCTGCCACGGCAGGGATCCACTCCCAGCAGAGTGTGATGGGACCCACCTGGGCTGGCTGTTCTCCATGGCTTCCTGGGATCCTGTTTCCCAAAGAGACAGCCTGCCTTTGAGGAGAGCCCTCCTGCCACAGGCCAGGCACACAGGCAGGGGAGGGGGGGACTCCCTCACCTCTGGTAGAGCTCGGGCCCATTCAAGCCCAGATAAAAGGGAATATTCACTCCCATGCTGCAGGTTGTAAGATGATCACCCACAGGTCTCAGAGCAGAATTTTCCCACAGAGCCAGACACAGAGCTGGGGAATACCCTGGGAGTTTCCTGCAGTTTGGGGTATTAGCTGTTAGTAAACTGGATGGATCCACAGGCCATGCCAGTACAGACACCAGAGCTGGAGATGAAAGTTGGGGGCAACAACTGATCTAAGTTATTCCAACAAAATCACTCTGTGCAAGAAGCCACAGAACAGCTGTCAGTTGTTAATTACAATAAACCCACTACATCAAGAAATTGGCATCTACAGGTACTAGAGTCATAATTAATCTCCAGCAACTGTTATCAGAACCAGTTTAGAGCACAGGACTCCAGTTCAACAGTGGCAGAGAAGCCTTTGCAAACACCTATGTGTGCATGTGCACCATATCCCTCTTACCCACAATCCAGTGTAAAACAAACATGAAGACAATCAGCTGGAATTATTCAAAACTTCTGAGTTAGGTCTTAAAAAACAGAGGACCGAATCTGAAGGTCTTTTGTTTTTCTCTCTTTTACAGGCCTTTATGTAGACCTTTCTCCACAGCCACAAAGACTTTATTTCCTCTTTTTTATTACATAAAATCTGAGAGTCTCATAAATAAAGCAGGAATCAAAAAATCTGGAATGTGAGCAATGCAGCAGTGCTGTGACTGTCTTTGGAGACATCAAGGCAGGCTGCAGTGCAGTAAAGAGGGCACTGAGGCAAAATCGATGAACACATTCCCCGTAAAAAGAAAAACCTCAAAAGAAATAATACAAAACGTAAGTCAAGAATCTAACACAAAAATATAGAAAACAGTTTTCGAGGAGCAAAGAGCAAAAGATATTAAGAGTAAAACTACAGAGGAATGTGGTCTAGAGTAGGATTATAAGCTTTTGGCTCTGATTCTTACCATGAGTAAGGATTAGCCTTGATTACACAACGGCTCTGCTACTATTAGTGACTTGCTCACTTGCCAGTTGCAATAAAAGCAATGCAAAATATATTTAGTTAATTTTGACACTAGAAAAGCAGCCACAAGGCAGTTATTTAATCATGATTATGTGAGAAAAGTCCTATTTTTTGTTATCTTCCAGAAGTAGACGCAGAGTCTGTTTATACTAAAATCAATGCCATTATGCACATTCTGTCATTCCTTCCAAAATCTCTTCTGTCTTTACCCCACATAAATAAACCCAACCACCCTCTAACCTCAGTCTCTGAGGCAATGTTTCCAAAGCACATTTGGTCTTAAAAAAGGCACGGTTCAGACTGAATCAAATAATCTTTCAGCAGAATCAATGAAAACCATTTGCACTCCCTTCTCAAGTGGACTGCCTGAAACTTGAGATTTCCAGAGGTCCACTGTCCTGTAGGTGGGGAACTCATCTGCAGCATAAACACTCCCACACAGCATCAGAGATTTCACCTACAGCAGTCATTTTGTCCAGGGGCTCAGCACATTCCTAGTCAGACGATACCACCACCACTGAGGTCATAAAAAGACTGAGCTCTATATTGCACATAGTTTGACAAGCAGATAAATGCACAAGTTGCTCCCTCAATAAATTACATAAAGGCCTGATTTTAGGATTAATATGATTTGATAACTTCCCAGAGATGCTGCAAGTCAATATATAATAGGTTTCAGACTTGCTTTAGAGCATCTCTCCCCTGTATGCCAAAGCAAACAGTCACTGGACCCAGGACAGATCCCACTTAGCCCTTTCCCTTTCAGTCTGAGTACTCCATGTATTGGTTGGTGACTCCTGCTCCTACTGCTGCTCACTGGACCAACAGCAGAAACTAATAAGGCTCCCATCCCATCCATCTAGAACTCAATTCACCTGAGAGATGAAATATGAATTTCATCAATCAAAGGAGGAGATGGAACATACACCTGTTTATAAAACACATTACATTTCCTTGTGTAAGTTCAATATCACAGCTATTCAAAAAGCATTTTAGTGTTCAGTTCGCTTCCCTCCTTCTGCTGTACTTCCATCCCTTCCTAGATACAACTCTGACTGTTTTGGGGATCAGCTCTGAGTTCTGCCTAAAGCTCCTCACCTGGTCTTGTCAAAGCTGTTACTCAGCCCCAGGAGGATTCTCTGGCAGTTGGCAAATGCAGATAAGGAACAGGAGCACTTAAGACCTGGATATCTTCAGGTCTACACAGCCAGGAAGTTAACATTTTTGGGAGCCCCACTTTGGGTTAGGCAGCAAATTTTACTCAATATTCATGGTACAGTGTGGCAGCCAGCTGAGGTGTACTTAAGACTATGTAAACTCTTGGAGGGGCAATCCTGACCTCTCCACCCTGAGTGGTTCTCCTGCACTTCTTCAGATTCAGCTCTAGTGCTCCATACAAGAATCTAAACTTTCCCTCCTCCAGTGAGTGTGATTTCAGCAGCATTATCTTGCTGACCTGGGTGACTGCAAAATTCCTCAAGCACCACTACCAGTGCTGGGACACCCCAGGACCATGAATCTGAGAACCAGGAGAAACCTCAAACCCTCTTTTTGGCAGTATCTCAGACTTAAACCTAATTAAGTTGCAAATACATTCTTAACTACTTTATGATATTGTCTTGATCCCACCAAAGGTAGTAAGGAAGACACACACACAGAGAACTCTCTCTCTGGAGCATTCACTCTGCCTATCCCTGTGTCTTATTCCAGGTGGGCAGGTCTTGGTGTTGTTCCATACAAAATCTCTCATTCCAAAAGGAACCAATGCAGACCTTTAAATCAGGAAGACAAATGTGAAAATAATGTCGTGGCTTTTGCTTTTCAATGAACTGCCCTCATTGCAATGGGCACGGCAGGAGAGAGGGAAAGTCCAGCTCCATTCCTGGCAGGAGGTTTGTCCAAAGCAAGGCTTGGTGGGACTTTGGCTGTAACCATTTAAAAGTAGCAAATCATGCTAACTTTATCTGCAGTAACTGCAGAAGTCTGATGCAGGCAACACTTTAATCTGCTACTAATCTTTGAACTGATAAATACTTCCCTGTTTCAAATCCAAATTCTCTGAGGCCTCTTGAAGGAACAGAATCCTGCTGATGGAAGACAGTGTTAACAACTCCAATGCCTGGCCTAGATTTTCAGAGAAAAGTTCAGATACTGAATCGAAAGTTCAACTCTTTTAAAAGCTCTTTCCTTCCTCATTACTCATCTGGACAAGATGGAAATTTGCTATTTGAATTTTCAAAGAAAGAGCATTTGGAAGAGTGTTTGAACTACTGCTGTTAACCTTGCCTGTTTATCTTAGCCTAGAATTCAAAATTGTAAGTAATTACCTTTACGGAAAAGGATTGTAAGTATAGACCCTTCAAGTCCTCTTCTTATTTTTTTGTACACCACAAAATACCAATTTTCCAACACCAGAACCAAGCCAAAGAAAGCAGGCAGACTCCTATCTTTTTTCTGATACACTGTTACAGATTTATTAATAGTTTATATTGATTTCATTTTTTGTGTTTTTTAATAGTCAATAAAAAAATTCTTTTTTTGAAGGTACCAAGACTGATGTCTCCCTGGTCTTAAATAATGGAGCTAATAAACGGCTGAATAACTTTATGCATTGTTTTACTTATGAATTGGCATATGTAGCTATAATTAGGGTGTTAAAAACACATTATGCTATGCTAAGTAAAGATATTTTTTTTTTTCCTGGAGTTTTTTTCAGACGGAAAAGCCTCTATGGGACATTTGTGATGAAATCCATGCCCCAAAGACTGCGTGTACAGGCACAAGCTGCCCTCCCCGCATGCCCCGAGGGATGAGGGCTGAGGTGTGTGTGGTTCCTCAAAGGTTTGCAGCAGCACCATCTACCGGAGAGCCCCTCGCTCCGTGCTCACCCAGAGCTTTTCCCGGGATAATCGACGGGAAGGAGAAGCGCGGACAGCGTTCCAAGGGACGGACAGCGAGCACAGGCACCCGCGGTGCTCAGAGGGGCCGCAGGAGCCACAGGCACAAAGATCTCTGCACTGGGGCGGCCTCACCTCCAGTCCGGGGGGCAGTGCGGGCAGCACAATATAAAAAAGATACGAAACTATCAGAGAGTGTCCAGAGGGGAATGAGGATGGAGAAGGGCCTTGAGAGGAGCGGCTGAAGGCTCTGGGTCTGTTCAGCTGGATCCGAGCATCCAGAGGAGGAAAGGCAAAGCGTGGCTGGAGTGGATGATGCGGGAGCGCCCAGCCCAGCTCCCGGCATTGGCGCCTCGCAGATTCGCTTCTTCAGATCCTTGTGCTGGGGTTTCCCTTCTGGCAAACACAGGATCCAATTTTCTCCAAAGTAGTACTTGTAAAGCACTATAAGATCACAGTCTCTCTCTGGAGAGACTTGGAAATGTGACAGGCTTGGGTTCTGCTCTGGTCCCCCCTACACACCCTTTAAAAAAAAAATCTCTGAACAAACACTGAAATTCTGTGCCAGAAATAATGTCTTATTGTGAAGAAACAAAGGCAATGAGATGCAGATTCCCAAACACTGATCCTTATAGCTTCAGTAAATGAAAGAATTACTAACAGCCTCTTATTCCTAAAGATTAGTAGAAGGAATGTAGGATATGTACTAAAAATTCTTATGCCATGTACCTATAAACATGTGCCCATCTCCTACTTTGAGGGGTTTTAGTTCTGTTGAAAATGGACTTGCAATTTTCTAGGACTAACTGTCCTTTACTTCATCTAAAGCTCTGCCATTAAATTCAAGGGCAGGAAGGCTGATCTTTAATAACATTCATCTATTTATATCTCACTTCTTAAATAACAGTAGAAATCTCTTTTCAGTGTGAACAGACTACAGAATATTTGTAAATGCATGCAGGCAATACAATGCACAATTTTGTTCTGTGCTTTCTAGAAGTGCCATCCTCTCAGGTGGAATTACCAGGATTAATTTAAGGACCATTAAAGGACAAAGCCCTTCTTAAAAATGGAACCAGACCAATTTATCTCTTAGTTGCCAAGAAATGCATTTAGGAAAAAATCAGCTACTTTGCATTTTGAACATGAGATAATTTAGTAATGTCAACATCCAGCAAAATGGACTCGAGTGTTAAAGTGACTCTGCCAGGGTGTAATTAAGGCTCATGTCTTCAAGGTTAAAAAGCAGATATACCTGTACTCCACTGGAGCTGGCTCCACTACACTGGCTAATTATTTTTTTAGGAATAATGGCAAACCATTTGAGACATCTTGCTGCTGATTTAATAACATGAAGCTTCTAGGAGACAACCTCTACCTTTCCGTTAAATCCGAAATAGCAAACAGGGCATTTAAAGAAGGGACAGAAGAATTCCAGCTGTTCACCTTTTCTCACACAAACACCTCAAAGCACATCACAATCTACAAATTAAAGAATCAGTCTGAAGGAGTTTAAATGCACATCCAGACAGGAAAACATAATGAATATTGCACAGATCTTTTACTAAATTTATCAGGTTTTACTTGAACTATCTTGGAAGCTTTTTGCTTGAGTTTATTATTCATTGTTTAAATTCTTTGGGGAAGTTTTTCCCAATTGCTGTAATCATCTGTGTTAGTTCTTCCATTCCCACCAAACCCTTTCTAATACAGCTTGATCAGACTCAAGGAAAACAATTCAGGTGCTGCTCTGCACAGAATCAACACAAGGCAGTAAAATAGTTCCCTTCTACACATTTCTGAAAATAGTCTTATGTTTAACTCCTGAAAGTTAACCATCTGAAAAATGATCCATTATCTTCTTACAGGAATTTCTGGATTATTTTCCTGAGGGTCTGGAAAGAATTTAGAAAGTATCTGTGTTGTATCCATGTGGGGAGTTATAATGATTCTCTCAAATATGCTTTGATGCAACTCTGACACCTAATTTCATTTTTTTCATTATGTCCAAACACCAACATATACTGGTTACCTCATTTCATCCACCCCTCTTCAGCATTAGTTTCCTCTGTAAATTTTAACATCTTTTTGTTTATGCTGCATCCTCACTGTTAAAAGATTGAATTAGATGCAATAATAATTCTTGAGATACATTTCTGGAATTGTTTGTCATATTAGAAGTTGACTATTCTGATGTTTTGAGGGGTTTTTTTCAGGGTAAAAAGTAATTACAAAACTGAAGAAAAATTAGCTCTCTCCTGACAATTTACTTGTTCTAACAGCTTACAACAGACATTTGAAAATCCAAATTTATTATCTGAACTAGTGAACCGTAATAAAAAAATTCTACTAGAGTAGAAAGGCATGATTTTCATATTAGCTATAGTTTAAAAAAAAAAAATTACAGCACAGTAGAGATGAGATCTAGTTGGAAACAAGAATTTTCCCCGCAACCTTCTTCAATTTTTTTTTTTAATTAAGATAGAAATATGAACTCTTTATCCATATCCCAACCATTCAATTTTAAACTGAAAGGACTTTGATGATGCTGCTGGGAAGGCAGACAGAGCTGAAATTTTCCATTGGATACTGACAAGATTTTGTCAAAATGGAAGTGTTATTTAATAGTTCAAAGAATTCCATCTAGTTGAGCTGTTATTTGTTATCTGTTGTTTCCCAATTTTTTGGTTTATTGCAGCTCTGTCATTTTTGGACACATCAGTACCCAGCCCTGCCTTTGTTCCTCATTCCGTGCCACTCTTGATTTGGGTATATTTGAAATAATTTCTTGTTTATCTTTCCATCTTCAGTTGTTTGTTCTTCAAATTCCCTTCTCAGTCTTACTTGACTTTTTTCTGTAATGGTTTGTTCTTTCTGTTGGATTTATTTGGGCAAGATTTCCATTTCCTCTGTTTGGCTTGGATAACCCCTTAAACTGTACCAGCAGACCAAAAATCTGTGATGCTGATTGAGCAATTAAGATTCTTTAGGCATGTTAATGAAAGGACACTGACAAGTGACTGAGCTATATATAATCATGGCCTTTTAGTACACCAGGAAAATAAATTCACTAATACCAGGTCTTTTAGACCCCATTAGAGAGCAAAGTCTGTGAGGCAGCCCGAGCATTTCATCAGGTCGGCCAGGTTTGAGCTGGGTTTTGATGAGCTCCTCATTGCCATACATGAACTTTCCAGATGAGATTCTCTTGCCTGATTATTTCCCTGGGGGATGGGAAGAGCATAGCCCTAATTAGCAATCTACTTTGATATGAAATAAATATTAATTGGCTTTTCTAATCTGAAGGTGTCTACAACCCTTGCCTTTTACTATTAACAAGAACCCTTTTTTTTCTTTTTCCTTTTTTTTTTAAGAAAAAAAATAAAAGTTTGGAG